>CP097510.1:103811660-104122411 GCA_023547065.1 Musa troglodytarum | reverse complement strand
AAAGTGGAACTAAGCATAAGGTAAGGATTTCAAGAAATCATTTTGGTAATTACAAGTTTCAAATCAATGACATGCATCAATTATTTTCAGGATCAAATGAACAAGTCAATAAATTCTTTGTACACGATAGAATTATTTACACAACTAACTATACAGAGAAAGACTAAAAATTTTCACTTTTTTAAAATAGTAAGAACACAGCAGCTAAACCTTGTCAAATGACACACCTTGGTAGACAACTGGGCAGCTAGCACATCAGAAAAGGATGCATCTCTGCCGTTTGTTGCAGAGGTGACGCATGTGCTTGGTCTCAACCCCGAGAATTCAGCAACCTCTAGCCTCTGCATGCATGAACTTAAATTTAACACAAGATAATTCCGAGGAAACTGGTACCACTACCACTGCTGCAGCTAGTAATAGTGAAAACAGAGAGAGACCTTGCTGAAGCATGAGGTGGGGTGAGAATGGGTGGCCTTGGAGTGGAACCTGGTGTTGGATGGAATCCTTGAGGCGGCAAGAGCTGCATGGCTGGCCATTGCTGCAACCAAAGAGCAGAAGGATTCTTGATGGCAAACTAATATATATCCAGTGCCTTAATATAACGATTCATCGGCATCACTCCTTTTTTGTGTGGTTGGGCAGCCTATGTGTGGCTCCAAAAGGCACTCTGTTGGCGATAAGGAGATCATGTCTGAGATCAATTCTCGAGCGAGGAACCACACATTTCTCAGCCTTCATTTCCGTGGTAGCCGAGCTCATGACCGTGCCGTTGACACCAGCACCTCTTCTCTACGGGATGTCGCCCTTCAATTTCAAGGGCCCAGCCTCGGAGGAGTATCGGCCCATCCGACCAAAACAGGGTCGGACAGATTCGACGGGGTGGTCTTTTTTGTTTCCTTGCAGCTCTTGTAAACGTGACCCTTTGTCGCAGAGTCGGCGGAGTGGGACGGCGGTGGTGCGCAAGGCGGGGAGGCGGCGGTGCGGCCTCTGGATCGCATGGCAGCAGTGGGGAAGGGGGAAGAATCCGGGCGTGGGCTCTGCGGCAATTCCTAGGGCTTTGTTATTGACGTCTTGCCTGTGAAGCCCAAAGCCCACCCAGCGACAGGGCCGTTGTGCTGCAATTGGGCTGCCTCGAAGCCCATTTGTTTATGTGCTCATGAACTGTTGTCTGTTGCAATATTTATATTTTTATAAATATTTGTATTTTATATTCAACGTGGAATTACCCATAAAATCATTAATTTCAATTGAAATATACTTTGCATCCACTTAACTCATTTTGTGCCATGGAGATATGATGTTAATGCAAGAATAAAAAAAAAACTCAATCAATATAATAATCTTAAAAAAATAAATTTTTAGAAAATTATGGGATTCAATGGTTTAACATTCACTACTATATCCATCATAGTAAAATAAATTTTTTATCTTATAAAAATTATAAGCTTTCATGAGTAAAGTTAATATTAATTCACACACAAATCTTTTTATATATCCTTTCATATATATCAAAAGAATTTTTACGTCTCGACTGTGGCAGGTGGTGGGAGCCGCGGAGTCAACGGTGAGTCTTCCTTCCGTGGCGCGCATTAAGTCTCCCATCATCCATCCCGAACGCCGTAAAGGGAACGGCAGAGAGAGAGAGAGAGAGAGGGAGAGAGAGAGAGCTTTGTTGACCGTTTGCTCACACGTTGACCGATTGGTCTACCGTGAGGTGACGTCATCTTGCACCCTTTGCTTTTGCGGAAATGGTACGTAGTCCCAGCTCTCGAACGAGGAGAGGCGAGGAAGCCAAAGCCATGTCTCGTTGCGAGTCTTCCTTCCGATTCCGATTCCCGCCTTCCTATAAAGGTCGCCCAGGGGGGTTCGTCGCAGCCCCAGCGTTTCTCCAAAGGCAGTGGATTCGCATAAAGAAGAGAGTTCAGGGGTTGTCAAGGGATGGCCGGAGGCGGCGGCGGCGGAGGAGGCGGGAACTCGAGAGAGCTCGACTGACACCGACGTGGGCGGGGGTCGTTGTGCGCCGTCATCGTCGTCATCTCCATACTGTTGGAGAAGGTCCTCCATCGCTTCGGGAGGTAAACGATGAAGAAATCTTGCTTCTTTCTTTCTTATTCTTTCCATGTTTCGATGAGGTTTTGGGTTCCGGGAGCCGGTGTTTTGTCAGCGATTCGGACTTGCTCGCCTTTGTACGCTTGGTTTCGGAGTGTGGAACAACGATCGAACGGTGATGTGTCGGAGAATTACCCAAGAGATAGTTTCCTTTTCAGTTTTATTGTTTTCATGGGTGGAACAAACTCGGTCTTCTTTTCCGGCGTTGCTTTGAGGTTTCCAAGTGGAATAGAGATATAAATGTGAGATATGAGACAAGTACTCGAGAAACTTTTCCATGATACCTTCATGGTGATAATGCTTCTTCATTCTTTTCCCGTTTTCCTTTGTGTTTTTGTTTGAAGACAGGTTTCATCCCCAAGAAACTTCGCCAAGATTTCTTGAAGATTATGCCTCTTCTTTCATAGCGTTTGATGATGGGTTCTATGTTCGAGATTTGGACTTTATTTTGGAGTGGAGTTGGGATCAGAAGGTCGTATCTTGAGCAAGTACTCGAGAAGCAACTATGAGATATTATTAGCCATCTAACATTTCGTAAGTGGATCACCAATAAGCATCTACAATATATCCTTACAAGCAACTATGAGATTAGTTGTCTCCATCATATAGACGGGTATATAGCATGCTAGTCTATCTGGTTATCTCGATGTTCCTCTTGAATAACCTTTGACAAGGAATATCTAGGATTTGTGTTTAAAGGTAAATTTATCTCATTATCATGATCTCATTATGATCCAAGTCTCATTACACATATCCAAGCATATCATAATATATATTCATCACATATTATGAAGTAAAAAAATATCATTATTAATATTTGTTTGGATCAAATCAGTACTAAGATTGGGAGGGGCGTGAATTAGTGCTTATGATAAAAATATTCGATTCGAAACTTTCAACTCAATAAAATTATATCGGAAAGATATTTAACTTAAAAGTATTTGTAAGAGAGTAATGATCGAGTATAGTAGTTTGCAATATAAGTAAATAGCAAAGAAAGATATGCAAATCAATTTTATAGTGGTTCGGTCATCTGACCTACGTCCACTCTCGATTCCTCCTTCATCGAGGTCACTAGCATCCACTAATGGTCTTTCTTTAATGGGCGAAGACTAACTATCCTCTTACAATCCTCTTCCCTTTTTCATGGGTTTAGGAGATAACCTTTATAACGTACTCACTCCTCTCTTAAACTAAAATCAACTTAAAGCTAGAGGAGAGGATTTCTTAAGTAATTATAATAGCATTTTCCTACTATTATATTCTTAGTACTTGTGTATTCTAAGTAGGGATGAGAAGGGTATTTATAGGCCCTAAATAGATTCAAACTTGGAGCCAAAACCAGTCTCATCCTGGGTCTTCTGTTTACTAGTGGTACCGCCCAATAAAGGTGATGGTACCACCATCTGGCGATATCACAACCTGTGCTAGGTAGTACCACCACTTATAGCACTGACATTGGGTGGTACTATTACCTGACACAGTCTTGGAGATTGTGTCTTGGAGACTGAGCCATCGACGGTTCCATCGCTTGTTATAGTAGTGCCACTGCTTGGCCTAACTTTTTGCTCATTATTTGAGCCTTTTTCTTGGCCTAACACAGCTCTAACTTAGGCCCAATGAGCTTCTAATTGAGTTAGTCTAATTCCAATCTAATTATAACTTAAAACTACTTTGATATATATAATTATTACAAAGCATTTGTTATTCGGCATGTTATTGGTTCATCAATGCTTCGTCCAATCCTTTCGCACATCGTACTCTCTTATGGCCTATTACCCAATTGGTATATTAACCTCCACAACTCCGATCTCCTTGGCATAATATTTATTCTTCTTAGTCCAGTGCCTAAACTCATGACATGAAGCCTTCGACTAACATCTGATTTCTCTTACTTTAATCATCTCTCCATGATCGAAGTTAGTCCTACTTCATTTAAAATGCAGATTAGATCATAAATCCTATCGATTGGTTTTATTCAAAATCCTAGATTCAACAATCTTCCTCTTTTTTATAATAATAACTAATTGATGATGGAGTTAACGATAGAAACTTTAAATTTAAAAAATCATAAGAATTGCATGCTTCATAATGATTTCAAATAATCAAAGTATATCATGCATGAAATTTTAAATTACAAATCATCAGATCACCAAATCATCGTTACTTCTACCCCTTTGTCATCAACATAAAAGAAAAGTGCAACTATGCAAGTTTTTGAGGTATACAAGTTTAGCAAATTATTTCATCACTTTAGAACAATTGAATCTCAGATTTTGATGATGAAATCAATCGATAAATTATTGATCTAATCCATATGTTGAGAAAAGTGTTACAGAATTAACTACGATCATGAATAAGGCATAAAGCAGATGTTATGTCGAAGTAAAAGATCGTACGATTCGTCGGGAGTCTATTAATAGTTCACCGAGAGTTCATCGGGAGTTTGCTGAGAAGTCTATTGGAAGTTTACCGGAGCTCGTCGAGAAGTTCATCAGGAGCTCGCTGAGAAGTTTGTCAGGAGTTTATTGAAAAGATCGTCGAAGTTTGCCAAGAGCTTGCCGAGAGTCTGTTAGAAGATCAACAAAAGTCTATCGGAAGTCCGTCGGAAGATCGCCAAAAGCTTGTTGGGATTTCATCGGAAGAACATTTGACATACCGGACATAATTTGCTTTGTTAATATTTTAATTATCATAGTTAGGACTTAGTTTGAGTTAGAATTGGCAGGTAATCCCACTAAATCAATTGGGCCTGAATTAGATTGATATGGGCCAGAATGATGGCCCAAATAGTAACCTGGAACCAAGCTGGTAGTGGCACCACTAGGACTAGGCGGTGGAACCACCCAGGGCTCAATCTCTCAGGAGGTACAAGCGGTGGTACCACTGGTAATTAATGCTGCTTCGCAGTGATACCACCCAGGCAAGCAATGGTACCACTTAGGTTCAATAGCCAAGACTATGTCTGGCAATAGTACCACCAGACTAGGCGATGGTACCACATAGTGTTAAAGAGTACAAGCAATGGTACCGTCCAACACAAGCGATGGTATCGCTAGTACCTTGAAAATCCGGAATGAGACCTTTTTTGGTCTCATTTTTTAAGCCAATTGAAACATATAAATATCCCACAAAAATTCTGAGATCTAAGAGAAAATACTATTATAATCATTTGAGAGTTTACCTCCGAAACCTATTAAAAGGAGAAAAGATCTGTAAAGGGATAGTTAATTTTCACCTATTAAAGGAAGATCAATAGTGGAAGCCGATGATCTCGATGGAGGAGGAATCAAAAGTGGACGTACGTCATAACACCGAACCACTATAAATTTGGTGTGCACTCTCTTCCTTCTCTTCTTTGCTATTTTGCTATTTGGTTATACTACATCTTGCCTCGTTTAATTTCTTTTATAGTGTGTTTTTGTTGCACTAAGTGTTTCTTGTTTTCTTACGTTTTGCTGGGCTTCCTGTTGGGATGGAATAAAAAAATAAACTTGGATGGCCTTCTGCTTGTTACATAACTTTAGGAAACCTTCCTTTTCTCATCCGCTCCGAAACCCGTGTCTGAATTCCAATGTGCTTTCATTCTAAGTTTTCTTGTTTTCTTCTGATAGCCCGACAAGATCAAGTTCTTATGTTTTCAGTGGCTGACTGAGAAGCACAAAAAGGCACTATTTGAAGCTCTCGAGAAGATTAAAGCTGGTAACTTTTAGTTCTTTTGCATGCACAAACGTATGTTCTATTTGATGCTGCATATGCTTTTGGCTGAAGCCACCGACACTAATTTTACTGTCTTGGCTTTGCAGAGCTGATGATTCTGGGTTTTATTTCTTTGCTGCTGACTTTTGGGCAGAAGTACATCGTCAAAATCTGCATACCCTACAAAGTTGCAGATACCATGTTGCCATGCTCGAGGAAAACAGACACAGGGATGGAAGAAGAGGCAGATGGAGGACACAGAAGGAGACTATTGACGAATGCACTCGCTGACCGAAATGTAAGCCGCGGTACGTACGTCCACCCATTAAAAGTTTTGTGGCTTGTTTCTTTGGACCTGGAAATAGAACGTAATTTTGTATGCTCATAATGCTCACCTCCACCAAAGATAATTGGTAACAATATGGCTATCTTTTGCCATGATTCTATGGATTCTTGATGAATGTTGTGGATAAATATATGAAGCTTTTTTTTTTTCTCTTACAGGGAAAGGTGCCACTTATTTCAACGAATGGACATCATCAATTGCACATCTTAATTTTCTTCTTGGCCGTGTTTCACGTTGCAAGCAGCGCCACTGCAATGGCCCTTGGAAGACTCAACGATGCGCCTTATAGAATTGTAGAATTTATTCGGCATGAATTTAACAGTGCTGCACCTGCTTATCGCCGAAGAACTTATTGCATGCAGACGCGAGGATGGAAGCATTGGGAAGGCGAGACTTCATCACCTGAGTATGAATTCGCCGAGGGTACGTTGCTACTCCCCAAAGTTCTCTTTATTTGGATCCATTTTGTTGTCATGTTTGAGTCATTCATTTGTAAACTGTGCAGATCCTTCAAGATTCAGATACACTCACGAGACATCCTTTGTGAGACGGCATACGAGCATCTGGAATAGGCTCACGATCTGCTTCTACTTCGTAAGCAGTATATTATCAAGTGCTCATTTCATAGGAGTGGTTTGCAAACACAATGGAAGCATTGTTCTTCCTGTCGTTTGATCACATAAAATTTTTATGGATTCTTGGACTTTGCATCAGTGTCTATCACCTTACTCTCTCTCTCTCTCTCTCTCTCTCTCTCTCTCTCTCTCTCTCTCTCTCTCTCTTTCTTCATGTTCTGTGCTTTACAGGTGAGCTTTTTTAGACAGTTTTTTAGGTCTGTTTCTAAAGCAGATTACCTGGCTTTGCGCCATGGTTTTATCACTGTAAGTTCCAGCAACACCCGATGATTTGTTGCTTGTGATGTTTCAAATGTTGTAGGTTCATCTGGCTCCAGGCAGCAAGTTTAACTTCCAAAAACACATAAAGAGGACGCCGGAGGATGACTTTAAGACGGTGGCGGGGATCAGGTATTGCTGATTTGTTCTTTCTCTGGAACAAAAACTTCCCTCTAAACCCGGACTTCGATTTGTTCTTTCTCTTGCCGCACAGCCCTGCGTTATGGGCTTCTGCTCTTATCATTCTGCTTCTCGACGTCCACGGTGAGTGCACACACGATGTTGCCATTATTCTTCTTCTTCGGACGTACAAATGAATTCACATTTGATGTTTGACCGTCTCCTTTGCTTCCTTCAGGGTGGAAGGAAAAGTTCTGGGCATCGATGATTCCGCTAGTTGTAAGATCGAGGTTTTACCATACGTCACACATGAATCCTTTCGTGATTTCTAACTTTTTTTTCTTGCATGGAGATGTTAGTTTGGCAAGTCGCAGGTAGTCCCACGACGGAAAAATCAGATTGGTTATCTCCTATTGCAACTATAAATAGGGGTCTCCATCTCAGAAGCAAGATGCATCACATCACACCACAAGAAAAGTCACTTTGGATTTAATTTCTATTAAGTCCACGTTAAGTTAAATATTTGGGCTTTTTTTGTTTAGTAGTTTCAGGTGTTTTATGGCCTAGAAACATTTTCCTAAGGCATTTGTAATCGTCCCATTGTTAGTAGAGATTTGCTCCTCCTTTCGTCCGTGGACGTAGGTCAATTAATCGAACCACGTAAATTTGGTGTCCTTGTTTCTTTTATTCTTTTCTGTTTATTATCTTTATTGGGTTGCCAAATTACCCCATGATAATTTCCTGGGGCCAGCTCTAACAAACTGGTATCAGAGCCTAGTTTTGGGATCTTTTGGCAACAATGACAATAACAAAGATTGTTGTCGAGAAATTCGGTAAATGTCAACCGGCATGTGGCACTCAAGATGGAGGCTATTACGGTTCAAGATGGAGTTGATTTGGCACTATAGGAGCCGAGAAAATTTTAGATGGTATGTCGAGAGGAAGATTTTGCGGTATGGATAAGAAGGCCCGATCTAGCATTATTCTAAATCTTTTTGACGAGATTTTACGGGAGGTAGCTACGGAGACTATGGCTAAGAGCATGTGGGACAAGCTTAAAGTCTTGTATATGAAGAAGACAGTGGAGAACCGTCTTTACTTAAAGCAGAGTTTATATATGCTTCGGATGATTGAAGGTACATCTATACTCTCACATCTTGTTAAATTTGATTCATTAGTTATGGATTTGGAGAATATAAATGCAAAGATTGATGATGAGGATAAGGCCATATTACTTTTGTATTCTCTCCCCCAATCCTTCAAGTATTTCCGTGATACTATGATTTATAGAAAAGAAACAATTTCGTATCAGGAAATTAAATCTGCATTAAAATCTAAGGAGCAGATTGATAGGGATATCACTGGGAAAAATAGAGGAAATCAGGTAGGGTCCGGTTTCGTGGTAGAAGCGATAAAAGAGAATTTGATAAGAGTAGATCTAAATCTAGATCTAAATGACATAGAAAGCATATGAATCTTGTAATTGTGGAATTATTTTAATGGGCAATAATGCGTGTGATGTTATTGGTAAAGGCACAAAATTAAAATACATGATGGTATTGTGAGGACGCCACTAATATTAGACATGTTCATGATTTGAAAAAGAATCTCATCTCTTTAGGCACCCTAGAGGCTCTTGGGTGTAAATACACACAAGATGGAAGTTATGAAAGTTTCTAGAAATGCCCTTATTGTTATGAAAGTAGGTCCATTATCATTGTCTAATTCTAAAAAGGTTTGAGCATATTAAGCAGGGTCTTCCGCCATTGGATTGCATGTTTCAATTCTCGAGTCTACTAACGAAGGTGATCCAAAGGAAGAGCAATATTCCATAGCCAAAAAGAAGTGGAGTTAGTGAGCCTACTACTTACTCAAATGCAGTTTGTTGTGATGATACCATTACTGAAGGAAAGGTCCTTGTTCAGAAAATTCATACGAAGGACAATCCAGTTGATATGCTTACAAAGCCTCTTCCGATTTACAAGTTCAAGCAGTGCTTAGACTTGGTTGGTATTCATTGTTGGTGATTGTCCGTTGGGGCTTTTGTGAAGAAGGTGGAGCAAGTTTTGCTAATTGTTAATGTTGGGACATGCCAAGGTGGATATTTGTTAGTTTGGTAAGTCCCACATCGGGAAAATCATATTGGTTATCTCCTATTGCAGCTATAAACAGGGGCCTCCATCTCAGAAGCAAGATGCACCACATCACACCACAAGAAAAGTCACTTTGGATTTAATTTCTATTAAGTCCACGTTAAGTTAAATATTTGGGTTTTTCTTGTTTAGTAATTTCAGGTGTTTTATGACCTAAGAACATTTTCCTAAGGTATTTGTAATTGTCTCATTGTTAGTAGAGATTTGTTCCTCCTTTTGTCCGTGGACGTAGGTCAATTGATCGAATCATGTAAATTTGATGTCCCTATTATTTTTATTCTTTTCTGTTTATTATTTTTATTGAGTTGCTAAATTACCCGGTGGTAATTTCTTGGGGTCAGCTCTAACAAACGATCGTAGATAATTTTGGCAGTCGGAATGAAGCTGCAGGCGATCATCACAAGGATGGCTATCGGAATTCAAGAGAGACATACGGTCGTGACAAGGAATTCCGCTGGTGCGGCTCAGCGACCACCATTTCTGGTTTCGACGTCCACGCTTCGTTCTTCGTCTCATCCATTTTGCACTATTTCAGGTTGCGATGCTGCTTCCTCTCCTCTCCAACTATTCGGAAGTGAAACTTCACTTGGATGCAGATTGTGAAAGCATTTGCTCACTTCTTCTTCTTTTTTTTTTTACCTCTCGCAGAGCGCGTTTCAGATCACATACTTCTTTTGGATATGGGTATGTTATTGCATCCAGCTAATTGTTCATTCTTCATCATCATGGCTGTCGTATTATATTTGAGCAACCTGACTTCCTCTTCTTTTTTTTTTGTATATTTAACTTTGCAGTACGAGTTTGATCTGAAGTCCTGTTTTCATGACAATTTTGTTTCCATCATCGTGAATGTTATCATCGGGTAAGTTTGAAAAATCCTCAAAATCCTAATCCTTCAAGATTATGCAAATCTAAGACTCATCCGTGTGCAGGCTGTTGGTCCAATTTTTGTGTTCTTATATTACACTCCCACTTTATGCGCTTGTGTCTCAGGTACGAGGTTTTATGGGGCTTTTTTTTTTTTTTTTTTTTGGTATGAATCATTACGAGAGCACATCAACCATGTATTGATTGCAAGAGTATGTTCCTCATTTCAAGCATATCAATTTTCTTGAAGTTTATTCGATGTGTTCACAGATGGGTTCACACATGAAGAGGTCCATATTCGACGAAGAGACTTCCAAGGCCCTGATAAAATGGCATCAAAATGCGAAGAAGAAACAGGAGAAAGGAATCTCGCGTGCTTCCTCCGTCCGCGAACCGAGCTCCACGATGAGCCCACGAGCATCTCCGGTCAACCCTACGCAGAGGAGTAGAAGTGCTGGGCATACGGGTGCAGTTTACACCCCTTCTGGCAGTCGACATGCTGTGGGCGATCACGATTTGGAAGCAGAAGTTGAGATATCAACCGACCAGCCCAACAAGATGAATTCTCCTTCGCAATGTCTGCTGCTCAAACGGGAAGACAAGAGCGACGCTGACATCTGTTGCGTTGCGTTGCGTTGCGTTGGTTCCTGTAACTATTATAATTATAGTTTCCATACATCGGCACCAGTTTGGCCAGGCTTCCTTGTATCGGGGAACTATGGTCCGAGTTCCCAGGTAGTCCCAAGAACACGATGGCTTAAATTTCCTTGTTGACAGGCAACAAGAAGTGTTGTTGAAAAATTAGATTGACATGAAAATGAATTTTGAGTTTGGTCACAAAGATCTGCTACAGTTTCAGCTTATCATCACTTTTGAGGTCTGACACAAAACTCCAAGGAGACTATCTACATATCTGCAGAGAATGATCATCTGGTCCTTGAAACATCAGTAGACTTCCACGTTCCATTGTTCTCCTCTCTTCAATTCCCTCTTGTAAGTCAACCAGTCAATGCCTGCACGAGAGAGAGAGAGAGAGAGAGAGAGAGAGATTTCAGTGGCCTGTGGAATGCTTTGCGGCATAATATACCTTCGTTGCGTTACACTTACCATCCTCGGCGGCCAAGGAGACCATGATGTCGTCAATTCCCTTCTCCATCCCTTTCAGCCCGCACATGTATACGTAGGTGTTCTCCTTCTTGAGTAGCTGCCACAGCTCCTCAGCATACTCCGCCATGCGAGTCTGGATGTACATCTTCTCTCCCTTCTCGTTGGCTTGCTCTCTGCTGACCGCGTAGTCGACCCGGAAATTGTCTGGCGATTTCTCCTTCATCTTCTCGAACTCCTAAAGCCAGCAGCGGACACACAGTTTGATCGACCGCCGATGTGTGGAAGTAGTCAAATTCGAGATTTCAAGCTGACCTCCTTGTAGAGCAATGAGCTACTCGTAGGAACTCCCAAGAAGAGCCATGCTAGTCCATTGAACTGCAACTTATCTGAATGCATCAGTACATTGTGCTGATACTACGAGATCCCAGTGAATGGTGTTTGGATTCATCGCCCAAGAACGTCACCTTATAAGCATGATGCCTCTCGAAGAACATCTTCCACAGGAAAGAGCGGAAAGGAGCGATTCCAGTGCCAGTCGCAAGCTGCAATGGACGGATCGCATGTAGCTATAGAACAATCTTAATCGAAGAACACCAAGCCCATGGCATTCTATTACCATGATGATGGTTGCATTTGGATCTTTCGGCATTAGCATTTCCTTCCCGACTGGTCCTGTAATCTTGACATCGGCACCAGGCTTCAGGTCACCTGACATATATTGGCAGAACAGAGAAGAGAAGAAATCATCACATAACACAAGATATCTCCGTTGCATGTTCATGAATGATTCTGGAGAGGTTGGGATCGTTACATAAGAAATTGGAGCAGACTCCTTTGACGATCTCCCCTTGCTCATTGGTGTAAACGAGCCGCTTCACGCAGAGCGACACCTGCAGAAGCACATAGCGGCACTCAAGGAATCCGATTCATGTGATCAGGAACTTGCAAGACCCAAGTAGGAATTCGGATGGCTTACGGTCTTGGAATCGCCAAAGTCTCCGAGAGCACTGCTGGCGATGGAGTACAACCTGAGCTTGTGCGGCTTCCCGTTCTTGTCGACCCCGTCAGGATGACACCGATGGATTGTCCCTCTCTGTAGGGGATTTCTCCTGCAGACGATGCACGCAATGAACACAGTAGAATCCACAAGTATACGCACGTACATAGGCTGAGACAGGACTGCCCTCTGTGCTGAAGACCATGTGCCAAGTCTCGCCGGGCGCGTCGTCGCCGGTGATCTTGGTGTTCAGGAGGCACATCCCGGTGTAGGGATTCTTGGGCTTGAACTTGTTGGTGACAACGCCCTCGTCGTCCTTCTTCGAGACCTTCGCTACCTTGGCCGGAGCTTCGGTCGTGACCTGCGCTCGTACCGAGACCAAGTTCCTGGCATCGGCCGCCGGTACTTTTCTTGACTGCAAGCGTGCCGCCTGCTGGAATCCGTACATTCCCAACAAGCAATCAGTACTGCACATATTGATGATAAAGAAGTAAGGAGATGGACTCGCCTTCTGGAAGCTGAGCCTCTCGAGAGAGACAGCAGAGACGGAAGGGGTCCGGTTGAGGGCGGAGGACTTGGAGGAAGGGAGGGAGACTGCAGCAGTCACAGCAGCGGCCGCCATGATGGAATTCTGGGGAGGGAAGGCTGGGTGAGGAGGGGTTGGCTAAGAGAGCGAAGAAGGTGGGAGAGGATAGGGAGATTGGAATGGTTGGCGGACATCGGTGATGGGAGTGAAGTGGTCGAAGGAGACGGGCTGAGTCGGGTCGGGCCGGGTTCCAGCCTCGATGGCTCGTTAGGATGAGAGGGTTGTCCGTGGAAAAAAAAAAATTTAAAAAATCATTATAGTGTGATTTATAATAAATAAACTACCCTCCAGCCTTCTTAACCTATCAACCCGGTGAACGTGATAAGAAAGCAATAATTATTAATGCAAAATAAATAATAATTATTTATCAACCGAATGAACAATCATAGCATCAAATACTTTCCACCAATTGTTAAGACCCGATGAGGTTAATAGATGTGTTCGAAGAGACGTTGACTAATGAATCAGTTCACTATCTCGGCAGAAGACCATTGTATTGACTAAATTAAGTCCTTCTTCCCCTCCACCTCACGCCATTAGCCAACCCACTTGAACTCAGGCTTCATATGCAATGAAGACTACTTCATGGCACATTCTCAATGGTGTGTCCTTGAAGACATCGTTCTGTTCTCCTGCAGCTTGCACAACAGTTGCTGACAATGGGTGGCTCGCATGGCTGCCAATCATGCTCGAGATTTGTCTGCATTGAAACGCGTGATGGATGATCCACTGAATGTGTCCAGCCCCGTGATGGATAACCGACCTTTTGCTCTAACCTTCCGCAGGGCTACTACCCAGTTGTCATCTTCCACCGAGAACAAGATCCGTGTTCTCGTCCTTGCCATCTTCCTTCTGCACGTCGTGCGATCACATGACAGACAACCTCGCAATGCATGCGGCTGGGCAAAGAGTCCCCGTTGGAAGAAGAAGAAGAAGCAGGAGCAGCTGCATGATGATTTAGGCAAGAGGAGTCATGGTGGGGGTCACATCAAGGAGGGTTCGATGCGATTCTCAGCCACAAGCTGCCATCCTGCCTGCAACTCTGCCTGACATACCAAACCAGCAGATTGAATGTGGATTTCTCTCTAGATTGCAGACTGGGACTCCGTCTCTTTTGGTCCACAAGATTTTAGCTGCTCCTGGCCCCTCTCAAATCCTTGTTGCGAGTTAGGAGAGAGAGATTGCCACAAGTCAGTGCAGTGGTGGTGAGATGCGTGTGTCGGTAGGCATCTGATGCTGGGTTTGCCAAGACTCCATTGTTCCTGCCAAGAGACAGGCGGAGCAAGCAGGACTTGGTCCCCTTGGAAGAATGCTTCTCTTGGCTGTAATTTCCAGGAAAACTCTCCAGTTTTAGTACACTCTCTCTTCTCTTGCAGCCATCACGACCTGTTTCTACGATGAAGCCAAATAAATCATGGAATTTTTTTCTACTACTGCTGCTCTCTGTGACTGCCTGAATGAACTGTAGGCTGTAGCAGTCGATGCAAAGAGCAGCACATACCTCCCTCTCTCTTCGTCCAAAATCCTGTCTTTGGATTGTATACATACGCACGTACGATCCTTCGGGAATCGAAGAGAAATCTTCTACGGCATTCGGAGCGTTTTCGAATGGTGGAGACGTGTCCCCACGTTTGCGAGGATCCTCTGCGGCCTTCCGGGTTTCAACTGGGGTAGCTGGGGACGCGTGTCGGTAGGCCAATGGAACGGCGGTGAGTGCGAGATGACGTGTGGTGACGTCCGCGTCGCTCGCTGCACGCGTCTCCGTACCTGATCCACGACGACTCGTGACAGCTGGATATGATGTACATCTCTCGCTTGGCATTCTATTTATTTTTACAAAAAACCTAAAATACTTTTAATAATACAAAAAAGATGTCATTTGATGACATGTATGCTTGTTTAACCTAGTATTATCTCATGTAAATTAATTATAATTTTTTTCGATATTAAGGGATATATAAATAAATTATACTTCTTTTTTTTTTAATGAATTATGGAGATTAAAAAATTAAAATTAATAAAGAAGATTCCCGAAGAGGGAAAATGATTGGCAAGGGAAGAAGCTTAAGAGATTGCGGTGGGGGTTGAAAGGAGGAGCTGCCACGTGTGATGGTCTCCCAGCCACAAGTATTGAGCGGCTTCTGGAACCGTCTACAAAGTGAATTTTATTAAACGGAGGCAAAAAGAGAAGAAGAAAAAAAAACCACCGTCCGACGTGGCACCGTCTCCTCTCCCTTTTGTCTTCTCGCCCGCTTTCGTTTTTAGCCTCCCCCCTCCGACCTCTCCTCTCCTCTTCTTCTTCTTTTCCTTCGCTTTGGATTGGAGCTGATTCCCGGAAGGAAGGATTCTTTGGTGGTTAAAGATTGGTTGTTTTTGTTATTTCTCGACGACTTCACAAGGGATTGGAGGGGGATCGCTGCGGCAGATTTAGCTGGAGCATCTCTTGCAGCGATGGAGACTCGGGTCAATATGCCTCTACCTTTTTGTTCTTTGGTGTTCGTTCTTTTTTCTGGTGTTTCCTTTTCTTTTTTTGTGGTTTAGAGAGAGTTCTTGGGGGTGTTTGGTTTTTGGTACTTTTCCTTTCATTTTGCTGTTCTGATGGTCGGTGCTCATGTAGTTTAGGATTTACTGGGAAGAAATTTTGAGTCAGTCGGGGACGGTGGGAATCAAGTATCTGTAGATTTTGACGGACTCGTAGACAAGAAAGGGCATAAAAAGAGAGGAGGAGATGATGGCGGCTAAATCTGCTGCCTCACGACCCTTTGACGTTTAGCGGAAGAATGTTTGGATTACCGTCATGGCGATGTGTGTTGATCTGAAATCACTTTACTGTTGCAACAGTTGTGGTTTGATGCAATAACGTCACCTACAGCACATCATGATCCATTTTGCACTTTGTCCCCAAAAAATCGGATTTTTCCCAAAACCAAACATTTATCTCTCTTATGTGTGTGTGTGTGTGAGAGAGAGAGAGAGAGAGGTTTACACTTTCTTCATGATTAATAATATGAGATTTGAAGAGAAGAATGTTTGCTTTATGTTTTTAAATGCTAGACATGGTGTTCTTGCTATTTAAACGTGAGAATAGTGGTCAAGAGAAAGGATTCCTTTTCCTAGTTGACCATGTTAATTGCTCCTTGATCCATTGCACAAGACTAGATGCTATATATACTTTGACCAAGAAACATATCTGAAGTCAGCTTCTAAAACTGGGATTTTGTGTGACCAGGAGCAACAGATGCATGTGGATGCAAAAACACCAATTCCTCAGACCAAGGAGATCGACTCATCTGGGGAGGAACAAGCTCCTAGGGTATCTTCCATCATCAATAATAGTTCAGACTGATCAACCTAGACATTTCCCATTTAATCTTTTTCTGCTTTGTTAACCAGGTGAGAAAACCTTACATCATAACCAAGCAGCGAGAGAGATGGACAGAGGAAGAACACAGTAAGTTTCTCGAAGCTTTACAACTGTATGGGCGTGCTTGGCGCCGCATAGAAGGTAAAAATGATGCATTTGTTCATGTCTAGTTCGACTGATCTATCTTAACCTTATGTCGTCTCTGATTGGGGTTTAAAGTGCAGAGCATATAGGTACCAAGACAGCAGTCCAGATCAGGAGTCATGCCCAAAAATTCTTTTCTAAGGTTCATTACTACTTCCTTCGGTAACTGGTACTTTGCCACGATGCGTTAAGCACCGAAAGCTTGCTCACTATTTTGATCTTTCGTCGCACTTTAGGTTGTTCGCGAATCTGGCACTAATGACAGCACGGTCACCTTGAAGGCCATCGAGATTCCTCCCCCTCGACCGAAGAGAAAACCGTTACGCCCGTATCCCCGCAAATCGGGCAACTCATCGAGCAAGGAGACTCCTGCTCTAAGACAACTTGAGAGGCCACCTTTGCAGACTCATGCAATTTGTGAGGAAGAGAACAGATCTCCTACCTCGGTTTTGTCGGCTGTTGGGTCAGAAGCCCTGGGCTCCATGTTCTCCAATAGCCAAAACATTTGCTCATCACCAGTTGCATCCGCTGCTGGATCAGATGACCAAGACAACGGAGGGCAGTCGAGCACCATGACAGTTCAAGGAAAGCATAAGCTTCCACGTTTTGGCCCAAGAGTAGATCAGTCTTCGATGGTAATTTTCCGAAATAAACATCTATTATTGATTCGGAAGCTTAGTTATCTAACTGACCTATTAGAAGATGTTTCAGGTGATAGATCAGTGTTCTGATATGCACACATCACCTGAAGCTCAGGTACCAGCTCTCAAGCTGTTTGGAAAGATGGTAGTGTTGACTGATGTAAACAAATCATCTGCTCCTAGCAACGGGAATGCAGCAGAGGCCAAGCTAACCGCGGCTGTCGACACCAAAGAATGCCAAGAGAACAAAGCTTTTGATTTGAATTCCAAGTTTGAAATGTGCTTGCAAAGCGCGGCACACGGAGTTCCACCTAGGGATTCGACTAGAAGTGCATGGAATGCCTATCCTGGTGTTATACCCCCCATGTTGTATGGTTATCCATTAGTTGGAGATGACTCTGTAGAACATATGTTCCTCCCTCCGCCGTGGTCTATGTATGGCGACTTGCCTTTCCCATTTGTCTATCCACAACTGCAGCATCCTCAGCAATCCCCGATGGAGGCCGCAGGTGAACCAGAGATGCAGGGGGAAGGTTCTTGGAGTGGTTCTAACACGGCGACTATCGGTGGCTGGGGACTAACTGAGCAGAATGTCGATGGGGTGGAGTCAAAGAAAGCAGCAAAAGCTGGGGGTGGAAGTTCTGGTAGAGGATTCGTACCGTATCGCAGGTGTGCCATCGAAAGTGAAGTGCAGCATTCGGTGACAGCAAGCGATGATGGCGAAGGCCAGGCGATAAGATTGTGTTTGTAGCAGGCATGGCTTAGTCACCTGTACCATACTAGATTCATTGGACTCTGTTTGCAGAGATGGTTCTTTAACAGCAGGAGAATTTTTTTTGCTGTGAATTATGAGAACAGTTGAAGCATTATTTGGGTCTGCCATCTCTGTTCCTTGTTGTAGATCAGATCATGCAATCAAAAGAGTATTGATGAACCTTTAAACTTTTCGATGCATGTATTGATGAACCATAGTTACAGTTCAATTGCAGCAATATTTTCTTGCTATTGTTATTCAATCAGTAATGTTTCTGATTCATGAGATGGGTTAGTATTCCCTCCTTACTCTGAAACCGAGTAAACATTTATCTACAGGGGGCAATATATACTTAAAACCATTTCCTCCACACTTTTCTTCAAACAAATTGACTTGTCTCCAAAAGCAGACATTGTCAGAAATTGGGAAACTCTGATTACTCATTCAAATGATACAATCATATTGTGGTAATCTAATGTGTCACATTTAACTTCACTGATCTAAATGTTCCAAACTATCAATACACATAACAGAGCTTGTGTGATTTCACAAGAAATGATGATTGAAAACCATAGGCAAAGTAAATTAGTAACAGAACAAAGTTCAAGTTTGAAATGAACAAAAAGTAGCCAGGCAACATGCACAATCAATGAACTGCAAAGGGAACATGTTGGACAGCATCATGCCTTTAACTATGTTAATCATTCCTTCTCAGATTTTACAAGGGAGAGAGAAAACCCAACATCTAACAAGGAAGTTATATTTTGCCCAACTTTAATAATAAAAATCAGAGAGCTAGAACTATCCCCAAAGATGTAAGATTTTGGCTTCCAGAACACTTCAGACATGACAAGACTACAAAATCCTGTATGTCAACAATTTTACATTTGTGACATGAAAAAATTGGTAAAAATGTAGAAAAAACTGAACTCATGCTTTCTAATCTCAGAAAAAAAAAAAATTTTTTATTTCAACCTTTACCTTCCCAAAGGGTAGAAAAAATGGTAGCAACAAACCAAAGCTGAACTCATGCAGCTTGTGTGCAAGTTGCCAGTGTGCCTGCTACTTCCAGAAACCAGGGAGAAAAGGCACCAAAAAGGAGACGACTTGGTAGCTGTCTGGTGCATTTTAAGGGAAAGGTTGACTTGATGTAGCAGATGAAGCTGGAAATTAAGGAGACAGCGATCCACTTATGTAAGCCAAAATGTTCTTCCTTAAAGGCAAGATTGAGGATTTTTATCTTTTATCGACTGCACAGCACCACATAAGCCACCTTCCACCTCAAGATTAATAGCACGACACACCAAAGGAAGAATGCCAGTGTCCACCTCAGATGATCAAGTTTGAATGTGCAGGCAGTACAAAATATGTCCCGGGAGATGATCAAGTCTGCATCGAGTACCTCAGAAAGCCTGACCAGACTTTAATTTCCAAAATTGCTTCTCGCTCGATCAATTAAAGCTAAAGAAGTATGTTGCTGTTGCCGGTTAGCAACATCTTAAACAGACAGAAAAATATCCGTAGACGCCAAAAGTTCCTTCTGTCTCTAAGTTGCATCAACCATGGCATCATTGGCCTTGGGAGGCTGCAATTTTAGTTGGTCTGAAATATTCTCCAACACTCCATAAATTTTCTCAATTTCTGGTTGGGATTTATCACCCACCAAGAACTTGTGAACAACAAGATTCAAGTCTATCAGTGAACAGTCAGGCAACTTCTTGAGTCCCCTTGCCTTCATCAATTCCATTAACTCCTTATACTTATCCCATCTTGCTGCTGCAGTATAAATATTTAATAGAGGCAGATACCTTCTACTATTATCTGGTTCCAGCTCAGTCAAATGTTTCCCTAGACGCTCCCCTACACTAATATCACC
Organism: Musa troglodytarum; assembly: GCA_023547065.1. Taxonomy (NCBI): domain Eukaryota; kingdom Viridiplantae; phylum Streptophyta; class Magnoliopsida; order Zingiberales; family Musaceae; genus Musa; species Musa troglodytarum. Next base: position 104,102,755 of record CP097510.1, on the reverse strand, counting down.
GCGAACTTTTGCTAGACAAATTACAGCACCCCATATGGCCGACTGATTATCCAATGGCATCTCCTGGATCACCTTCAGTGCATCGCAAGGACTTTCAAGACGAGCATATAAATCCACCAAACACCAGTAATGTGCAAATGTTGGCTTCATACCAAACTCTGAACTCATCATCTTAAAATGGTGAAGTGCTTCCTCAACCAGGCCTGAATGAGCACAAGCTACTAAGATACCGATAAACGTAATATCATTGGGTTTCGTACCTTCCTGCAACATTCTTTTGAAGAAGCCAAGTGCCTCCTCACCACGGCCATTACTTCCAAGGCCAGAAATCAATGTGTTCCAACTAATCAAATCCTTCTTCATGGTTCTCTCGAATACTTTGGCCGCTGCATCTAACAATCCACATTTGCAATAAAAATTGACCAATGCGTTACTCGCATGAAGTGGAATCCATAGCCATCTCCTCAACAAGAGCCCATGGACGGATTTCCCATGCTGTGCTAACTCATAATTGGAGTAGACGACCAGCAAACTGACCACCGAGCAATCATCTGGCTCGACCCCAAGCTCTTGCATTTGCTGAAAGAAACTGATTCCCCTGTGGAACATCCGGTTCCTAACAAACCCATTGAACAGAGTGGACCAGGAAATGACATCCCGATCAGGATTGATCCGAAGCAGCCGCTCGGCCTCATCAAAATCGCAACTTTTGACATATCCATCGAGCAAGGAGTTGTACGAGACTCTGTCTTTCTTGGGCATTTCCTCAAACAGCTGCCTCGCCAGGTCCAACCCGTCGCAAGACGCGTACATGTGGATCAAGGAGTTGGGGACGGGCAAATGGCCCAAAAATCCCAACTTCAGCGCAAGGCAGTGGAGGATCTCACCTTGGTGGATGGACTCGGAGAACTTGGCGGCAGTGATGAGGAGCGGGAAGGTGCAGCGGCTGGGGCGGCACCCGACGGGGTGGACGTGGCGGCAGAAGAACGCGACGACGTCCGAGGGGTCACGGCGGCGGCCGACGAGGGACTTGATAACGAATGAGGAGACAATGGGATCGGGGGAGCGGAGCTGGCAGTGGAGGAGGACGGCGTCGTCGGGGGATAGGCGGGAGTAGAGGGCAGCGAGGCGGCGGTTGAACTTCTTGTCGAAAAGGACGGCGCCAGAGACGGTGAGGAGCGCGTGGGAGGCGCGGACGGCGGGGAAGGAGGGGGAGCGGGCGGCGAGAATGCGAAAGAGGGAGGCGGCGACTTCGGGGCTGAGGTCCAAGGCCGGGTTGGGGTTGCGGAGGATGGAAACGAGGAACAATTTGCGAGAAGACATGCTGAGGGGCTCTGTGGGAGGTTTAGACGGGCGGCAACAGGAGGACTAGGGTTAGAAGGCCCAGAGAGGACTCGACTCCATGGGAGGGGGAGGGGGAGGCGGAGGCGGAGGGGGAGGCGGAGGAGGGGGAGACTCGGTTAAAGAAATTAATAAATTAATTTTTGGGTATTTTTATTTAAAATAAAATTTATTAGAGAAATATATATTTTCTAATAAATTTTATTAAAATAATAATACGAGCTAATAATGATTTGTCAGAATCATCTTAAAAAATAGATCAAAAAGAAGAAACAAACTAATTAAGACTCGAGGAGAGGAGAGATATTAAATGGATAAAGAATTATAGGTAGACGATAACTAAAGATAGATATGTTCCGAATGATTGAATTTTCTTGTATCATTTAGGGACTACGATGTAGTGACTTAGCACGTTCGTAAACGATGAGTCAAGTAAATTATTATGGAGATAATAATTTACTGAGTCAGAAGGAGTTCTGATAGGTATGACTCATGTCCAGCTCGATGTTGGTCCCAGAGGGTCACACACATGTGGTAGGTGTTGCGACGTATAAAGGTTCATATATGAGGTATCCGTCGGAGCCTCTATCTATCTTATTGGATATTCATTAAATCACTAGATTATTAGATCCTATAGATGAGATCCAATAAGAGTTAATATGAGATTATTAGATAGAAACTCACTAACCTAAAGACTTAGGTAATTGGATAGAGATCCAATACCCAATAGGATAGGATCCATTTGGGTTAAGTTGATATGAAATTTTGTAAATAAGAGGGAACTAAAGGCACATAGGCTAGACAGTCACCTTTTATTCTCCTCCTCCTCCTCTCCTTCTCAACCAGCAGGCTCAGTTTGAGGCGTGTGAACAACAAGAAGGGTCGGCCCCTTCTTGATTGTGCAATGCGCACAGTGAAAAGATTTGAGCAACAATTTGAGGAGCATCATCATAGCCCCTACCGTGTGGATTCCCGTTATAGAGGAGGGACTTGAACTCCTTCATTTAATTTCATAGATCTGCAAGAATTCAAGGATATACAATCTCTCTATATAATTTTCTGATTTCGCGAGTTGTTGTGTACCAACTTTTGCACGAATCCCTTTTTTTTTTTTAGAAATCTATGATTTGTATTCCTATTCTTCTACTGCGCATATGATGTCGTTACAGTATATTTTTTTTTGCACGAATTCATCTATTTCTTAATAATTTGTTGTAAGATTCTGGACTCGAATCCGTCTTTATTACTTATTATTTGTAAAAAAAACAGAAAAAAGATACTCTGTTGATTTATGGGCCATATTGTCACGTGGCCATTACCCTCTCCCAACAAAACCGGCTTGCCGGGTGTGCAGCGCCAACGCTTATAAGGCTCAAGACCTCCCCTTTCCTTACCAATGTGGGACTAAATGCACCTTGCCTACCCACTCATGGGGCGCACCCCCTCTTGGGGTACACGGCGTGATACCCCCTCCGGGGTGATCACCGTGACATCCTTGAGAATTCACCCTGCCTACCCTCTTTGGGCGCTTGGCGTGACATTCTCCCCCACCCAATCTCGTGACGTCCCTGTCACGGACTGGCCACCCTGCCTACCCCCTCTGGGGCGCTCGGCGTGGACACCCCCTCTGGGGTGATTGGTGAAGGCCAGGGGTTGCTCTGATACCACTTGTCACGTGGCCATTACCCTCTCCCAACAAAAGCAGCCATGAGAGGGCGTTAGCGACCGGACAAGCAGCACGAGATTGCGGGAGGATCCCCTAGCGAGAGCGAGGGCACCGCACCCGGCACAATGGACTCCGGAGCCACTAGACTCAAGGTGGGCCTTAATGTCACCCCACCAAACCGGCTTACCGGGTGTGCAGCGCCAACGCTTATAAGGCTCAAGATCTCCCCTTTCCTTACCAATGTGGGACTAAATGCACCTTGCCTACCCACTCTTGGGGCGCACCCCCTCTTGGGGTACACGACGTGATACCCCCTCCGGGGTGATCACCGTGACATCCTTGAGAATTCACCCTGCCTATCCTCTTTGGGCGCTTGGCGTGACAATATGAGAGTAGAGTAGTTGGAGATGTATTGATTTATGGGCCTTTGGCATGGGAGTTACTATGCCACATGAAGTTTGTAGTCATGCAAGCAATGTTGCTTAAAATGTTGTTGGGCATCCAAGTTAGGGGAGTGCAAAGGGATAGATTTAAAGAAGCATCAGGCTATCAACTTGGGACAGAAGGATGCCTTCCCACCCAACATGTCAAGAACAAGTTGACCAAGAACTTTAAAGGGAGCATGAGAATAAATATTGGTTCTAAAGGAAAGGATTAAAAAAAGGAGAGAGAGGGTACATCATTAGCATGCATAAGATTACATAAATTTGAATAGTTAATTCGAAAAGCTTAAATCCAAATTAATGATAGTATATTAATCTGAATTTTTATAATATTCATTATTTTTTTTTTTACAAGATTAAATCTAAGTAATAGACTATGTTCTAATTTGGCAAGTCCCTTCTCTTCCATAATTGGAACAATCTCTTCCCAAAGGTGTAAAAGTGGATTCCAAAGCCCCCCCTTGCAACCTCAAGCTCGATGCACCGTCCATTTATATTAACACATGCCACATCGAACGTTGATTGCGGGGTGGGCACGCAACGATCGATTCTAACACTATTTCCTATCCATCTCAATCCTTGTTGTTGATGTGAAGCATCAAGCAATCTTGGATCATGTTGTTCGATATGCTTGCAATTTTACCAAAGTACGAAAGATGATGATAAAGATATTTAAATATTTAAGATTGAATCGCCTATTGGCCACTTAATATTTATTATAAAAATAATAAGATAAGGAGGACATGGGGGCCCGGGTGGGGTCGGGGGAAGGCACCCAATCAAAGCTGGGTGCGGTTTTGATAAAAAAAAAAGAAAAAAAAAAGAGATAAAGCTGGGGCGAGTTGGCGGACCAAAAGGCGGTGGGGTCCAGCCCGGGATGATCCCCTGTGCCGCCACGCTGCTGCTTTCCCTGCACGTGTCCAAAGGGCAACGCATCACGCTGCGGTTGCATCAAAGAACGTGCTGCGGCCTTTTTCCAATAAATCCTTTTTTTTTTTTTCTCCCCCAACAAATATCGTATGTAAATTAGATTATTAGGCGCGGGATTAAAACTCACAGACTGCTTTGAAATGGATGATGGTGTGCGTGTTAAACTCGATCGAGCTCGTAATCCGATCCTAAATGGCCTGCACATGGGACCCGTTCTTTTGCGGGTCAAAAAGCCGGTTGATCCAAAGCAGGACGAAGGCGAGTCACCGGCGATCGAGAACGTGAAGGTCCGCCACCAGGAGCTCCCGGTTGCAGCCTTTGGCAGCAAAAGAGAAGAAGACAAGCTTGGCATATTCCATGGCTGTTTGTGTGCATCCTGCAAGCAACAGGAACCAAAAGCCAAAGCCAAAGCCAGGAGCTTCTCCTGAACGCTCGCCACCACAATCCCCCACCCCACGCCACTCCATTCCTCCCTCCTCCCTCCTCACCTCACCTCACTATAAAGCCTTGCTCATCGGCTTCCCCACCTCCCCTTCTTCCCATTCCTCGCCCTAACAACGCCTCTCTCTCTCTCTCTCTATTTATCTTTGAAGGGTGCAGGTTGAGCCTTCGTTCGTACTTCTGGGGCAGCAAGGCTCGTGTGGAGCATCCTGTTGCCGCTTCAGAGGAAGATTTGGAAGGCTTGTAGGGAATGGCGTCGATGAGCTTGCCTCCTGGTTTCCGTTTCCATCCCACTGACGAGGAGCTCGTGGCCTACTACCTCAAGAGAAAGATCAACGGACGCGAGATTGAGTTGGAGATCATTCCTGAGGTCGACCTGTACAAGTGCGAGCCATGGGATCTACCAGGTTATCGTCTTTCCCGTTGCGTTCTTCTCATAATCTTCCCAATTGCTTCCGAGAGCTATGCGTGCATTAGCTTCGTCGTCTCAGAAAATAACCGGAAGCTTGGCGTCGCATTTACTCAATTCACCTCCTTAGCCTCCACCGGTTGATAACATCGGCCTACTCCATTTCTTCAAGAAAGGACTTCTAGGGCATCCCTTCTGGATCACTTCATCCTGCTACATTTGATTCCCTGATTACTTGTCGGAGAGATCCTTCCTTCCTGATTTCCGACCAGATTCTATGCAACAGTTTCCCTGAGAAAACAGGCCAACAAATCGTAGTAGATTTTGATGGCTTGCGAGCTTTCTTTGCTTTGACGCTACATCCGTGTTAGATCGGCAACAGTTGAAAGATCAGATCCGAACGCTTTCTCCAAAGCCAAAGGTTTAAATCCCGCGGCATGGATCGAAGCCTCTCGCCTTCTCTCACCAGGATTAGCCTCGACACTGCTGTTGTGTTTTTGGACCTAAAGTTAAGAGGCCGTCGTCATCCACCGAATCTAACGTTTCTCCTCCGGTTTTCTCGCTCCACAGTTGATGATCCTTTCATCTATCACGTTCACCAAGCATCTTTATCTCGCTTTAGAGGCCCCGGTTAGGAAGAACACCGTCGATTAATTTGGGAATAACAGACAAAAGAAGCATCGATTGTGTCAGAACCAGGTCAAAAGGTGCCGAGAGGAGGAGCTGCACAGTCTCCTACGGATCACAGTAGCCTGGACCCTCCTTTTCTAGGGTTTCATCGAGCATCAAGTAGGTTCCAATAATTTTTGATCTTTGGCGTTTTGGTTCAGAGAAGTCGTTTCTACCGAGCAAAGACCTGGAGTGGTACTTCTTCAGCCCGCGAGATCGCAAGTACCCCATTGGTTCGAGGACGAACCGGGCAACTCAGGCGGGCTACTGGAAGGCCACCGGGAAGGACCGGACGGTGAGCTCGCAACGGCGGGCGGTGGGGATGAAGAAAACCCTGGTTTTCTACCGAGGACGAGCGCCGCATGGCTCCCGAACCGATTGGGTCATGCACGAATACCGCCTCGACGACAAGGAATGCGAGAACGCCTCCGCGGGTCTGCAGGTACGTACGACATCGTCGCCGCTACCCCTGTTCGTCTCATGATTACAGGCTTTCGTGTGCTCATGGTCATGCGTGAATCAAGGACGCGTACGCCCTGTGCCGCGTGTTTAAGAAGACCGCACCGGGCATTAACCCTTACGGTCTGCTAGCTGATCGATCACCGACTGCGGATGTCTCTTCCGAGGGCTGCGGCGTTCCTTTTCCGAACGACGTGTGCTCGTCGGAGATGGTGCATGGCCAAGGGGCATCTCTCGGTGCAAGTACTCCGGTGGATGGCAGGTGGATGCGGTATCTAACTGAAGAAGAAGAAGAAGAAGCATGCAGTCCAGGGAGCTTCTCCTACATGCCGTCAAAGGTTAAATAAAGATCATCCGCTCTCTGATGGTTCCATCCTTCTTTCTCGTTTTCCCGCTTCTACTTGGTCACAGCGTGTGAGCTGTGCAGGTAGATGTGGCATTGCAGTGTGCGAGGCTTCAACACAGGCTCTCCTTGCCTCCACTGGAGGTGGAGGACTTCTCTCACATCAACGTGCATTCTGGCAACCACGGGGACATCATCCAGGAGATCTTGTCGGTCGCCTCGGCCTCCCAAGAACTGATCAACAACTCCGGCGGCCATGACATGTGGGTCGGAGCTAATCCTCATGGCGAAGAAGAATTTGCATCTTTCTTCGAACTCGATAAAGGAAGCGACGGCTTTCAACTCCCGCAAACATCATTTATGAGTTCCCTGAGATCCATAGCTAGGTCGAGCAATGTCGGGGAGCTGCCTACAAAACTTTTCGAGATAAGCGATCTCGAAGAAGAGTTCAAGGCGGAGGAGAAGAGAGTGGAGAATCTGAGAGGTGTCTATCGTCGAGCTAAACCCACCACATCCTACCTGGTCTGAGTTGAATCTTTGATCAGCTTTACTTGTTTCACAGATAGCTTTGGAAGCTGAGAGAGTGCAGCGCCGGAAAGCATTCCAACCTATCAAGGGACGATTCCTATGCAAAGTTTTGGCGTCGTCGTCGTCTCTATATCCTTGCATCATGGCTTAGATTCTCGTGCCATTTTTTCACATCGCGATGCTAGATTGCCCAGAGAAGCTGATGGGCGCTGGTTTTTGACGAGATCGAAGAAGGTCGAGTTCCCAACATGGGCTATCTGTGTCGCCGCATTGTGGCACGATCAGAACATTCTTCCACCACGTTGAGCTCTCCGAGGTAATGGAGGAGTGACTGAGAAGAAGAAAAGGAGAGGGAAGAAACATTTGGATTCTCCTCTACATGAGGAGGGCCATTTCCAGAATGCTTTTACATGGGATTTTGAGCTTCCTCGCTTGGCTTCGTCTTCAGCACTGGTAGGATCAGAACCCTAAAACTTGGGTGTCCAACATTTGATTGTAACATATAGAAGGATACTAATACAAGTATAACACCGCTACCATTTCAAGCTCAGAAATGGGTGTACAAATTGTCTGCTGGTGAGAAAACAGGAGCGAAGAGTGTCAAAAGCAACCAAGAAACAGGAATATGTTGTCCTTCCTGTGAAGAAGATCGATTGTTTGCAGCTTTATCTCTACAAATAAAAAAGATTATTTCGGTGTTTCAAACCGGCAGAGGAGTAATGTTCCAGGTCTTGATGTAGATTCATGTCTGGAGTCTTTGCCTTTACATTTCCATGATTCATACTGCAGACCACCAAGAAATAATGTTAGCATCAAGATCCATCCTCATACCTCTAGTAATGTTTGTTCTAAACCTTGATGTGGATTCTTTACAACCAAAATATATATGTATATTTATTTCCATGATTCAACTTTAGACCACAAAGGAATAATGTCATCATCAAGATTCATCCTCACGAGGCATCCTGCTAAATCAAGAACTCAAGCAACCAATTTCAGAACCACAAACAGTTTTTATTTCTCAGCATCCTGAAACCTAAAAAGAGTGACTCCAAAACGGTATGTCACTGCTCAACCAAATGTTGATTAAGTTTGCTTTACTGCAACAAACGTCAATGATTCTTCACAAATCAAAGCCGACAAAGAAGAGCATGTCATGAAATCCTTGTGGATCCAGACTCCATCCAGCTTCTTGTGATGCTTCATTATGTCGTATGCCGCACTGAACTTTGTAAGCAGAGGAGTTAACACGATGACAGTTCCCAAGGAAGCACCAAATATCCTGTGAGAAATGGAGAATGTAGCGCTGTGGCTTCTTCACAGGTAGATGAGGCGATAATAGCCGGTTAGCAACGACCCCTTTTGCTGATACGGAGACAGCACGACTGCCATGGAAAGCCCGGGTCTGATGAGGAACAACCCTTGGTTGAAATCTCATGCTGTGCCTGGAAGAACCACGAGGAAAACTCATTAGAGTTTTCTGGCATCCAAACTGTGTTGGTCGTCGACAAAAGCCATTCGTGCTATGGTATTCCCAGCTAGTTCCACTGCGAAAGCCTGAGGAGAAAGAATTTAAGCGGCTGTCAGCACAATTATAAAGCGTTTAGCTCAGTGACAATCTGTGACTGCATATAAGCTAGAGATGAGAAACAGCATCGGTATAATTTATATGGACAATATAATGGCTCAAAATGTAGCAGTTAAATTTACCTTTCATGGAATATTTTTAGCAATGTGAAAATTTAGAAGTAAAAAAACTCTTATCGGGCTTAATTACATGCCTTCAATGACAGTGATTCTCTCGGTTGCTGGAATATAAGAGTCATGCTAAATCAACCAAAAGCAAACATATCTCGGAATTATCATCCAGCGATGAAGCTGAGGCTTTGGGAATCAGCATTCGCATTCATGGAATCTAGAAGAGTCTACTGGTTTAGCTCTATCACAAGTGATACCACTAATTCATCCATGTTTCCATCTTCACTTGAATCGGCCATATTCCCACCAATGTCTCTTTCCTTGCCAACTATTGTAAAGGTTACAATGGCTGCATTTTCTATCTCATTCATTAGACGTGTCTTCCCAAAATCATGATAAGTTTTATAAGTTCTTTCATGATTCATTCTTCGAGGCCGCAATCGTCTTTTGTGTAAATGTTTGACAAAGATCTCTAGCAAAGCATCCTACAAAAGTTATATGATGACCTTCTTACAACAAAGAGGCATTAAAGTTTATCCTTCACTTTGGAATCAATAAACCAAGAGATATAATAGAACCAACAAGTGAAGGATAAATCAATATCATTAAAGTTATTGAAGACTGTGACAGATACTGGTCCTGAATCGTGTCCTCCATCACGTGATGGCCTCAAGTTGGGATAGCAGAGTACATCAGATAATGATCACAACATGCCTAGGCATGAACCAAGCTTCACAAGTGGGAACAGCACAAAAAGAATCAACCACGTGTAATGAAAGTATATGCTTTGGCCAATACACACTAGAATATGGGCCAGAACAGCTATCCTTAGTGGCTATCCTTACATAATTATGTATAGAAACCCACAAGCATCCTATGTTAGCATTTTTCTCCTATTAAAATTGGTATCTCAACCTTGATATCTTGGGTTATAAAATTTAAGGATTAAAAGAATAATCAGGTTGGTTTCTGCAGGTTTTCATCAAAAGAATCGCACTAAATGTCATCAACAAGCATATCAAGAACTAGCAGATAACCAATTCCAACAAGTAGCCTGTGAAAATAGAACAAAACAAGTTTTAAACTATCATTTAAGTCAACTAAATCATGGTAGGATATCAACAAAAATTCCAAAGAAGGAGCAACTAAAAATATGCTCACAAGATGTGATGTGAAGTCATGCTCAAAGAAAAAGCTTCATCTAACTTTAAAATTCAAGCTACGCCAAAGGAACTTATTAAGAATCAATTCCGATATAGGAAATCACTATTACACAAAAGAATAACAGGCTGTTTTATAATTGAATGTCATCCATCAGGAAGTTCCAAATCACAATGATTCTTTGCCACCCAAGAAATATCGTGTTGCAATACTTAAAACATACATAGAGCATTTAAATTTTCTCAAGAAATAAATATGAAGTAATCATTTAAAATGAACCTGTTCAAAAAACTTTCCCTGATGGAGATAAACTTAATGTTCTCTGTCATAAAACTTTTTAGTTTTTAGCTGAATTGCCTCAGTAGATAGAATAAACAATTTTATACAAGGGCTTTGACATCACTTGTCAATCATATTAGTCATTCAACTTCTAGCGTCTCTTTGCATGACCTCAAACTTCAGATTTTTGTTCAGAGAGTTAATAATTGCAAATTTTGACCATGCCAACAGCCAAATGTATAAAACTAATTCTTACCAAAGAAAACGAAGATAGAACAACCAAATAACTGAAAGGCTTTCTCTACTCATAGAACTCAAAGGAGACTAGACTTGTGTGTATGATATCAATAGCTAATATCCAATCATAGAAAGAACTCCTAGTTGTTGAAGTAAGAGTGACAGAGAGTCTTTTTTTTAATTAATCACTCAATTTCTCCTTATTATAAGAGCCCAGGTTGAATGAGTGTCAGAGTACTTTTGATCGAAGTATTTTAACTAGGCCAAGAAGAGTCACGTTAGGCACTTATATATTGTTTATTGGACAATTTAGGCAAGAGTCAGCAGCTCACTAGTTGGTTCTTGTTTGTGTTCTTTGGATGTCTAATTGCAGTAGGCATTTCTATATATTGGATTAAAGTGGGTCTGTTTACTGCCAACAAAACAGAAGTATAGCAATTTTCTCATAGGAAATAGAAGTGATTAGATTGAGCACAACTCCTGATTGCTATTTAATATAATATCCATGATCCCAGATACTTCTTACTTCCTCATTTCTAGATATTCCGTGGTGCGTACAACCAATGCCTAACCCATGGCACAGGAGGATTATGACAGCATTGTAATGAAAATGCCAACAGACAAAACACCAAAAAAGTTTATCATGAACTCAAAATTGGCTTGATCCATCAATAAGCATGGTTTGTCTAGTACTTGCTATCCAGATGTAATCCTGAGTTGAATATAAAGAAAAGAGATACAACTGTATTTAAAGAAATAGAAAAGAACAATTTATAGGATCGTGACTAGCAAGTCTCAAAGCAGCATGAGCTCCACATACAAGAGATTACGATGAATATCTCAGTACCATAACATTTGATGGCACTCTCTGATATGAAGCTCAACAAATAAATACACCACAGAGAGTCAGAACAAGAATCAGTCAATTTTCATGCCTCTCTAGAAAGGGCAGCCCGATGCACAAGGCTCTTGCCATTATAGGGTTTGAAAAGGGTGGCACAATGCAGGTTCCTACCATTATAGGGGTCTAGAAAGAGGTTCTTCCATTGACTCGAATCCTAATCACCCAGGCTGCAAAGGAGCAACTTTGCCATGGTGGCAACGCTCACCTGCATATATCATTCATGTAAGGGAAGAAAAAAGAGTCATATGATTCTTTGACAAGAAAAAAATATAAATAATCGGCAATACAGCTCGATCTACCTTCTCAAGGATATAAAAAGTGTTGTATTCCCTTATCAATATCAATGAAAAATCCTCATGAAGGCTATCACTGTTTCAAGATTATAAAACAGTCTGAACCTACTCTGAACTCCTTTTGTATCTTATGTAGACGGGATTGACATTGAAGAACAAAAATCTACCAGTGACATTCACATTGTTTTGTTGTCCATCACACTAAATCTGGGTATTGCAAACCAGATTATTCTGTAACGCTGACACGGCTGCTGATCCTGCTGGTTAAAAACCAACAAGATAACTGCACTGACTCCGACTTACAGTCTGCTTCGTCGAGCAACCAATCAAAAGACGGAAGAAAAAAAAAATGTTTTTATCATGATTAGCTTCAATAGCATCAACAACCAAGAATAACCGCAGCGATTAGCCCTTGCACAGATCACTCCAAAAGATACGGAAAGGACAAAAAGGAAGCAAATTATCAGAACCACGATCACATTGTATCCAATAGTCCAACGGTCCGACACCAAGATTAAAGTCGCACGAAACAGAGGAAAGAGGGAAGATGTTGTACCTCGAGCCATAGGGTTGGGTCGTTCCTCCATCTCAGCGAGCCTGAGAAGAACCTGCAGAGATTAGCACAATAGCAACCGAGCGCAAGAAACTATGAGTCGAACAAAAAGATCGCCACGGTCGTAGAGACCGTAACAGCAGCAGCCTTCCCCCCCCAATTCCGAGGGCTTGTTCTTGACGCAACTCTTTTTATCCCCGCGGCCGTCGCAATCGCACGCGTCCTTCGTAGCGTGCATTGCGGTCTACGTGGCGTGGGGCCCCTATTCAGATACAATCCCCCCGTCACCAGCCATTTTCTACCGCACACGAGCTACGTACCCTGCCTTGCCGCCGTCGTCGTGGCGCGGGGCCCACGTTCAGTCACGATTCACGTGGCACCACGTGTAATGATGCATCGTTCGCCACGGTTCCGGGTTTAGGGTTTAGGATTTTAAAAATAGAAATATATATATATATATATGTATGATTCTTGAATCCATGATCCTTATATTATATGATTTATCATCTCTATATCATGAATATAATAATCACATACTGAGTTTTATAACTCACATTGTTGTTATATAAATTTTTTTTTATTAATTTGTTACTCATGCTTCTATTACATTTGAGGTAGATTATAAAATGTTAGAAAATTATGATATTTTTTTAATGATATATATAATATTATTATAAAAAATACATTGCTTGTAATGTTGTCTAAGAATGTCTAATTTTTTTTAATGATTTAATATAATAATATTATTAAAAATATTACATTGCTTGTGATTTAATATTTGTAACAATAAATATTAAAATATTTTTCATGTTTTAAAAGTTTAGAATAATAAACATAAAACTTTTATGTTATGAATTTATTATAAATGATTGATTTAGACTGTTTGGCATAGAAAGGAGAGATTGAGGAGGGTTTATTTTCTTTATTATTTAATGACGAACTACCCAATAAATAAAGGCCAAAAAGAACAACAAATTATCACATGAAAAAAAATTATTATATCATTTTAGTTTAATTCAATCATCCTTGATATTTTTGAGGTTTTTAATATGACGGGTCATATGTAACGTCATGAACAATGACCTATATTAAAGAAAAATTTATTTGGAGTTAATTAGTAATGACAAGAGAAAATTAGGAGGATGAAAGCAAGACATGTGTATATATGTAATCTCATTATGAATTTTTTACTTTATTTTTTTTTTGGAAAAGATATACTATTAGTTAAAATATTATAAAATACGTATAAATATCGATTTAAACTTATATGAAAAGTAGATAAATATATTATTATTAACTTGAGCTTAAGATTAATAGATAAAACTCAACAAATTAAATGAGCCAATTATCTTGTCGAATCGAGTAAAAAATAAGAATCAATACGATTAAACGTGTAATATTTGATTTGATTTTATATTAGACCCCACAAATGATGGAGATTAGGTAATGGTATGAATTATTTTATAAGGGTTATAGAAACAATCGTTGGTTGAGATACAATAAGATTGATCGTGTATAAAATAAAATAAATATATGTACAAAAACTCGGACTTGGTTATAACATAATAAGCGATCATGACGTGTCTCTTAACATTATCGACCACCTATCGTTAGATCATGAAAGCCTAAAGCCCAAAGCCTAGTTGGGGTCCCACTTCTTCTACTACGACAAAAATTACTTTATATATATTTTTATATTACCTCCATCACCCAATCTTTTTTAAATACCAACAACAACAACAAAAAGTAAAAATTAAATCGACATTCTTCACGTACCGTTGATTGATGTGGGCCCCATCATTAACTCGCGTGCATTATTCATCTACGCGAGACGAGAGTCCGCATCATGGTGGTCCCTCATGCACCGTCTCCGTCCGATCAATAATCGACGGCCTTGGTCTGCTCCCAACCTTGCGCGTACGTGTATATATACGGGAATCAATGATTGGCGAGAAGAGGGCGCATATAAAATTTCTGTCGCGAGTCGCGACACGAGTCCAGCCTTGCGAGGCCCGGCGCCTAATTAAAGTGGGGAATACAAATCCGGCAAATATAAATATATATATATATATACATATATATATATATATCATGTTTAATAACATTATGTTTCATGTGCTGCTATTTGGAGTGATTCTGGGTCTATGTTTCATGTTTATGGTATCGTTTACTTAAATTATCTGTTTCTATTTCAACTATATGTATGGATAATTAAAAGGGTGAAGTTTTGAAAAAAAAAAAATTAATTTTAACTTTTTTTTCTAGGTAGCACCCATACTTTGAAAAAAGTCCAAACAATATCTCAATTTTTTTAAAATGACAATGTTAATCAAAACATATGTGATTTGCTATTTTTATAATATATATATATATAATTTAGTACAGAAAAAATTTTAAATTTTTTTAATAGAACATTATGGACATATGTCATTGGATTTTTTTTTATTTAGAGAATTTTTTGATATTTTTATAATTTTTTAGCATCTAAAAAGTGTGTTATTTTTTTATTTTTTTCTATTAGTGTAATATATATATATTTTTACATTTGAGCTTTTACATAGGTCAATAATATGTGTGGAAAATTTGATCTAATTTTTTTTTCTTAATAGGTGATGTGTTGTTACTAAGAAAATACTAAAAAGAGTGCATCACATAGATACATTATTCAAAATAATCTCATATTTTTAGAAAAACTTTGTATAAAAGGCTGATGGAGATATGTCATTGGTTTTCTTTTTTGCTATTTTTATTATTTTTTAAGCATCTGAATAATATGTCATTTTTCTTCTTTTTTTTACGTTTTTTATTTCTAACAAATTTTAATACATCCACACAATATATTTTCATATATGATCTTCTAAATAGGTCAATATATACAAAAAAATTGATAAAAAATAAGTGATGCACTATTTTTGAGAAAATTTTTTAAAAAAATTGAAGATATCTTTAAATTTGATCCATAT
Organism: Musa troglodytarum; assembly: GCA_023547065.1. NCBI lineage: Eukaryota > Viridiplantae > Streptophyta > Magnoliopsida > Zingiberales > Musaceae > Musa > Musa troglodytarum. The sequence continues at coordinate 104,087,438 of CP097510.1, read as the reverse complement.
GGACATATGCCAGTATTTTTCTTTATTCTATAAAATTTGTTCAATATTTTTTAGAATTTTTTTAGCTCATGCATATTTGTGTTATATTTTATTTTTTTAATTTCTATAGAAATATTATGCACTCATTTAAATTTTTGGATTTTGGCTAGAAACAATGCATCACATAGCAAGATTTGTCAAATGCCCCCAAAAAGGTTTTGGATACCTCTTAATGGGATTTGAATGGACATATGTCAGTGTTTTTTCATTTTAAGAAATTTTTTTGTTATTTTTTAGAATTATTCAAGTCATACACATTGTGCTATTTTATAAGTTTTAAATATTTAAAAAATACCATGCACTCATATTATATCTTTTGACATGTGACCTTTTAATTGTGCCCTAAACACTTGGGAAGAATTTAGCCATCAGAAGAATCTTACTAAGTACTATTTTTGACTAAAATCCAAAAAATAGTGCTAAGTAAGACTTGTTAAAATGTCTTAAAAGTTTTATAATATTTTTTTGAATTGGATTAAACAAATGTCAGTATTATTATTAATTTTTTGGGTACCTTTTAGAATTATTCAAGTCTTATAATGCAGTCATGCAATTTGTTTTTCTCAATTAACCTTCCAATTAGGTCCCTAACATTTGATAAAAAAAATTTTATAATCAACAAAAGTTTACTAATATAAAATGTACTATTTTTAACCAAAATTCAAAAATAAGACACCTTATAGCAGGACATCAAGTTTTTGAATACCTTTGAATTGGATCCATACAGACATATGATGATATTTTTTTTATTTTTTCTAAAATTATTTAGGTGGTGTTGTACAATGCGTCATTTTTAGAAATTTAAATACTTTTTTAAATTTTCTCAATAATATCATGCACTTATATAATGGTAGCTGACATTTGAGCTTCTACTTAAGTTCGAAACACTTGATAAAAATTTGATTATTAAATTTTTTTTCGTAATATGTGATGTATTATTTTTAACAAAAATCAATGAACAATAATGTTTTTGCAGAAAAAATTAGATCAAATAAGTGAAGACGCTTTAAATATTCCACATTATTTATTATCCTTCTTATTACACATATAATTTTCTCCGAGTTCATTTAATTGGTGTGTTTTAATGTGCGTTTTGCGGATCAGTAGCAACATCAGCAGCGCTACATCTGCGACCATCACCTGCGCACGAACTTTGAGGTCGCGGACGACCCTCTTCGTCGTCCCTTTCGGCCATGGAATTTATTCGTGTATGGAGTGAAAGAAGGATGTTAATGGATGGGTGCCCCCACGCGGCAGCTGTCTCCAGCTCTCTTCCTTTGCCAGCCCATTCCCTTCTCCTCCCCATCCTCCTTTCTCACTCTCTCCCTCCACTGTTTTCTACCTTCCCTTCTGTCTCTCTCCCTCTATATATGCACGCCTCCGGACTTCTCTCTGACACCGCCATCCTCAGCTCCGTAAGCCCTCCAACATGCTCTGCAACCTCTCCTTCCTCCTCCAGCTCCTCCTCCTCCTCCCGACTCCTCTTCTTGCTGCGTCACCTTTTCCTCATGGCGGCGAGGCAAAGCTGATCTGGAGGTGGCAAGGATGAGCAGCAAGCCGGGAGAGGACTCCGGCGGGCTGCTCTCATCGTCCAAGCGCTACGAAGGGTCGTCGGACCTCGTCCACCTGCGCTACCACATGGGCCCCGTCCTCTCCTCCCCCATCAACCTCTACCTCATTTGGTACGGCCCCTGGCCGGCCGCCCTGCAAGCCCCGCTTCGCGACTTCCTGCTCTCCCTCTCCGACCCCGCCCCGCCGCCGCCCTCCGCCGCGCAGTGGTGGTCGACCGTCGCCCTCTACCGACCAGACCGGGGCCAACGTCTCCCGCCGCGTCGCCGTCGCCGCCGAGGCGCACCTCCCGGGTCTTCCCCGCGGCGCCTCCCTCTCCCGCCTTGCCGTGCAGCTCGTCATCGCCGACGCCCTCGCCGCCGGTTCCCTCCCCGTCGACCACGGTCGCGGCGCTTACCTCGTCCTCACCGCCCCCGGGGTCACCGTCCAGGACTTCTGCCGCGCCGCCTGCGGCTTCCACTACTTCACCTTCGCCTCCCTGGTCGGTCACACCCTCCCCTACGCCTGGGTCGGCCACAGCGGCGTGCAGTGCCCCGACTTGTGCGCCTACCCCTTCGCCGTCCCCACCTACATGGCCGGCGTCGGGGCCATGCGCCCGCCCAACGGCGACGTTGGCGTCGACGGCATGGTCAGCGTGCTCGCGCATGAGCTAGCGGAGCTCGCCACCAACCCCCTGATCAACGCTTGGTACGCCGGGGAGGACCCCACCGCCCCGACCGAGATCGCCGACCTCTGCGAGGGGGTCTACGGCAGCGGCGGCGGCGGGGGATACACCGGGCAGGTGACCAAGGACGAGCTGGGAAGAAGCTACAACCTCAATGGGAGAAACGGGAGGCGGTTCTTGGTGCAGTGGGTGTGGAGTCCCGCCGTCAAGGCTTGCAGAGGACCCAATGCCCTGGATTAGTAGAAGAACATGTTTCACCACTACATCTCCATCACCTTTATATATATATCTATATATATATTTTTGGAGTCCCCGAGGACTCTCCATCTCGGTTGCATCTTTGCTTCGGACTTGCCATGCGCGCTGTATACTTGTACATATAGTTGGACTCTATAAATAAAACCATACCCTGCTGTGATTTCGCATCACGAGAGACTCCTCATGGCTCTGCTCGCAGAAGCTGTCCTGCCTTCATATGCTGCCACTACCAAGCTGCAATGGTGGGGAAATGTGGCTGCCTCCTCTGTTGCTCACTCGACACGGAGTCCACCACACTGAGCTGGCTGGATACACTTTTTGCTCGTCGTCTACTTTCTGCTGGAGCTGGAAAGCATAAAAAAGCCTCCGATCATGTAAATGATGCATAGAATCGATGCATCTCTTGCATAGCTCTCGGGGATTCATGCTTGAGGAAGCTGATTCCTCTGACACCGGAACACAACCTTGTCGTTGGTCGCCTTGACAGCCTGGAGACCTAAGGACGCGAGTCAAAAGTTCATCGAAGTCTCGATCTGTGATTGTTTTCTCCCCCAGCATGTGAAGGTTGACTCAAGAAACATATAATGGAGGTTTTCTTGTGGGAGCTTGTGATCCGTTGGCTTCATCCATGGTCTACAGTCTTGGATCATAACTTCCGTGACTTGACACACTGTGTTCGCGCAAAAAGTCTGATGGCTGTCGTGTGTAACTTGTCATGTTGAATAACTAGATCTAGGTTGATTTGTTAATGGAAGAGGATTGAATGATGGTGACAATGGTGTGCTAACTAGTTGTTATGGTCAACAACTTTTCGTCGTGACCTCGGGGCCGTCGCGGCTGGGTTCGGATCCGAATGCGCAGGGGTCGCCTCATCGATCTCCGGGCAGGAAGCCGACGTTGGGTCGGGAGAAGCTGATCATCCACTCGGCCAGAGCCGGTTCCTTCATCTGGTGGTGTTGGGGGAAACAACTTTTTGCCGTGGCCTCGGGGCCGTCGCGGCTGGGTTCGGGTCCGAGTGCGCAGGGGTCGCCTCATCGATCTCCGAGCAGAAAGCCGACGTTGGGTCGGAGAAGCCGATCATCCGCTCGGCGGGTGGTTCCTTCATCCGGTGGCTACCATCGCATGCCCCTCGGTTCTGCACAGTGGGTCGCCTGATGCTCGCGACCCTCCACGCTCAAGTCGGTGTCGGATGGGAATGAGTAGAGTGTTTCATAGAGAGAGAGAGGTAGAGAGAGAGATCCTTTGGCCGATGTCTCGAGGTCAATCTTGCGCGCCGTGATGGAAACTGGTTACGCCATGCAACGATGGGAGCCTGTGTGTCCGCCATACGGTGAGGAGCTCTACCGCTACCATGCGGCGATGGGAACTGGTGTCGCCATGCGCTGAGGGAGCTACGCCGCCATGCAAAGAGGGAGCTCGACCGCTACCATGCAACATGGGAACCCTGGGTCTTTGCCATGCGGTGAGGAAGCTTGCCGCCATGCTGAGGAAGCTCCTACCGCCATGCTGAGGGAGCTCGGGTGCTACCATGCGGCGATGGGAGCCTGTGCCGCCATGCAACGTGGGAGAGAGTGGGCTGCTACTATGCACGGCGTGGGAACTGGGTGTCGCCATGCAGCGAGGGAGCTCGGATGCTGCCATGCAGCGAGGGAGCTCAGGTGCTGCCATGCAGCGTGGGGGAGAGTGGCTAAGAGAGTCTTCTTCCCCTCCTCCTTCTCCTCCTCCTTCTCCCCCTGAGTGCTGGTTCATCCCTCACAATAATCGAATAGTTCGTAGTCTACTCACCTTCCCCGCCCCCCTTCTCCGCCTTACCCATTCGGGTTAATCTAGGTCGGATGGCATGCTTCTGCTACGCCTCGCGGTGGCGTGACGGGCCTCGACTCTCGCAGGGTGCCGTGGTCAACTTGGTGGGTAGTTGGGGCGATGCAGGAGAGGCGACGTCCGGGCGATCAAATCGTGGGATTAATGGAGCGCAGAGGGGCAATGACGCCATTCGAGTACGACCAAGACCAGGTGTCACGTCATTTTTAATACCCCTAACATACCCCCCCTCAAAAATCCACTCCTGCGGGACGGTCTTTGAGGGTTGGGGGGTGGTGCTCGGAAAAATCTAGTTGCCGACTGAGATCTCGGGTGGAGGTTCTGCCGCGTCGTGACATAATTGGTAGAATCCCTGCGCAGGATAAGGGGTCGAGCTGCCGCTCAAGACCCGGAAAACCGATGATCGAGGAAGCTCGAGATCATGTAACCAAACCGCCGTTCGGGATAAAGGGGGTCGAGGAGCCTCGAGACCCAGAGAACCATAGTCACCGAACCGCCGTCGATATAGGGCCGAGCCGCCGCCAAGGCCTAGGAGGCCGATGGTCGAGCCGGCGCACAAGACCACGTGACCGAACCGCCGTTCGGGATAAAGGATCGAGGCGACGCCACCTCGCCAATCCGACATTCGGTAGCTGTGGTCGAGACTCCACGCAAGGCCCTCAGAAACCAATGGTTGAGGTACTCAGACCATGTACCAACCGCCGCTCGGTAAAGGGCAGCGGCGTTCGACTCGCTGCCGATCCGCCGCTTGCAATAAGGGGTTGAGGTCCGCATAAGATCTGAAAACTATAATAACCGAACCGCTGCTTCGATATAGGGCCGAGCCGCCAAGGCCTAGAAGACCGTGGTCGAGCCGCCAAGACTGGAAAATCGATATCGCCAACCGCCGGGATATGGGCCGAGCCGCCGCCAAGGCCTGAAGACCATGATAACCGAACCGTGCTCGGGATATGGGCCGAGCCGAGCCGCCAAGGCCTAGAAATCGATATCGCCAACCGCTTCCGATATGGGGCCGAGCCGCCAAGGCCTGTGAAGACCGGTGGTCGAGCCGCCGCCAAGACTGAAATCGATATCGCCAACCGCTGCTCGATATGGGGCCGAGCCGCCGCCAAAGCCTAAGACATGATAACCGAACCGCTGGATATAGGCCGAGCCGCCGCCAAGGCCTAGAAGATCGATATCGCCAACCGCTGCTTCGATATGGGGCCGAGCCGCCGCCAAGGCCCAGAGACGCGTGGTCGAGCCGCCAAGACTGAAAATCAACCACCGCCGCGGCCGCTCAAAACGGCTCGCGATAGTGCGGTTGCCGGAATCGAGGAGTCGGCCGCGTGGTAAGTTACTTACCCGGGCGGTGGACACGCACCTCTTCATTAATATGACGCCGGCGCTCGATCGCCTGGCGTGATGCTATTGGGCGGTGTGGCGTGTCATGTCGCCGCCGGAGGCGAAAGGTCGAGGCCCCCTTTCTATAAATAGCGAGCCCGCGATACTCTATCACTTTATCGAGTTTTCCTCTCTTGTCCCGCCGCTGCCTTCCTTCGAGTTTTCTCCTTGGCTCCGGTGTCCTTTGACTTCTTCCACCGATTCTTCCATTATAGGTTAGTGCGTGATGGGTCTTCCTTCCACTTCCTCTTCCTCTCGCTTCTTCCTCCTCCTCCTCGCCATACAACCCGTGTCGCCGCTCTCCCTTCATCTCCTCCTTCCAGCCCTTCCTCGATGCAAGCGGCGCAGGCGCTAGAGGCCATAATGTGGCCGCACGACCAAGACTCCACCTTGATCGAGCGCATGGTAGGGATTCTCCGGCGCGCACGGCATCCCGGAAGAATACAACCTTCGCCCCGGCGGGACAACGGGCTTTCGACCCGGCTCCCAAGGGCTTTGCTCGACCGCCGATGCCTTAGAGGCCGCTCGCGCCTTCCCGCATCCAACCATAGTATCCTGTATATCTCTATGGCGGATCTCGCCACAAATAACTCCAAACTCTTGGCGGTATTTGGTGGCTTTCCGGGAATGCCATTACGCCAACATCGCCCGACCCGCAACCTCTTCCTCTCTCGCTGCCTTTTCAAGGGGTCGGGATACTTCGCCGCACGACCGTGGTTCCGGTTAGCGCGCCCCACCAATAACAAAGGGTGGAAGAGGCGCTTTTTCGCCCAGCGCTAAAAGGATCGGGTTTTGGGGTTCGGTCGCTGGCGACCATTGATAACACCGCTCAAACTCAATGCCGAGGAGCGTGCTCATATCGAGCGGTTGAGGGTAATCCTCCCTTCCTCGCAAGCCATCCGCAACATGTCGGAGAAGTGGCTTGCGGAGGCCGGACTAAGTCCGTGCTCACGGGGTAGGCCGTCGTTGTCTCGCATCTTTAGGCTTGCTGCCGCATTCTAGCTTCTAACACATCCTTGTTCTCTGCAGAGATGGTGAACCTGCGGTCCTTCCATGACTCGGGTGCTCCGAGAGGACCGTCTCCGCGCTCTCCGACGTCCTCGCTGGCGGGGTGGCTCTCGCGCACCACCGAGGAGGGGCGCCCAAGAAGAGGCCAAGGCCAAGGACGTGGTGGACTCGAGACGCCTGTGGCTCCGCCGCCGGCGACCGAACGACGCGCCCGCCTCGCCGAGAGTGCCGGTCCCGCCAGGACGACCGGAAGGGCCAGCGCCTTCCAGCCATGAAGGACCTATGCCGAAGTTACGCCGGGGAAGGATCACCGCCTTTCCCGAGTGATGGGCGAGGTCCTTCGGCCGCCGAGCGACTCCGTGGCCCGGCAGCATGGTCCGTCCCGAGGGGACAAAGTGTGGGTCGGGGAGAGCCTCGGCCAGCTACCTCCGGGCGCCCATCCCGACGCTGCTCGGGACCTATACACGCCCCTAAGCGCCATCGCTAAGTCACCAAGTTTGTTGTGGGTAAGCACCGCCTTGCGTGTATCTTCTTAGCCGAGCACGCTCATCACTTTCACCTTCTTTCTCTTTATGCAGAATCTCCACTACACCACGGCCCTCATCGACCGGGTGCACGACTTGGCCGGTGCACGGCCCGGGCGAAGCGCAACTTGGAGTTGCGCCGCCACCAAGAGGCCCGAGCGGGTCGACCCGAGGCGGTTGCCGCCGAGCAACGGCGGCCGACATGGGCGCGAAGTCGCACGCGACCACCGAGCTCGAGGCGCCGGCGACGAGGCCGGATCGCGCTTTCCGACGGAGAGGCTGGAGAACCGCCTCCGCTCCAAGGAGGCCTCGGAGTTGGCCGCCAAGCTGACTTCGAGGGAGGCCGAGGTGAAGGCCGCCCGGGAAGCTCTTACCGCGGCGGAAGGTAGTCGGCCGGAGAGGGACCGGGAGGCAGTCGAGGCGTACAAGAAGTCGGAGGGCTTCCTCCTCGGGCTGGACCGGACGGGCCGGGTATCATATGAGTATGGGTACAAGGTTGCCCTGGCCCGGTTCCGAGCATGCCCTCCAGGCTCGATGGTCGAGGAGGATCCCTTCACCTCATGCCCCGAGGATCAGGGGGTCGACATGCCCGGCGAGGTTCCCTTCGACGACAGCCTTCCCGAAGCTGCGGCTTGAAGAATTTTGTCCTTCTTTCTTTTTTTTTGGAGGGCCTTCCCTTGTCTTTGTAATACTTCCTTCCCCTCTAGGGGCCCATTTTTGTACTCCAAATCTTTTGGTAATACAATTTCCCCTTTTAATACAATCTCCGACTTCTTTTCAATAGCCTGAGTCTTATATTGACTTACTTCCGTTTGGCCTTTAAACAAAGTACTTCTTAAGGTTCTGGACGTTCCAGGTCCTCGGGAATTGCTGCCCGGTCATAGTCGCGAGCCGAACGCTCCTGGCCTGACTACTTTGATTACGTGAGGGGCCTTCCCACTTAGGTGCAAGCTTGCCCTCGAGTTGGCGGGTCGCCACTCCGCCTGCGTAATACTAAGTCTCCCATCCCGAGGGTCCGAGGGCGCACCTTCTGTTGTAACTCCCGCAACACTCGCTGTACGCCAAAGATCTTTACGCGCGCTGGCCCTCGCGCTCTTCTAGCGTGTCCCAGGCCACCCGAACTCCCCGGGCCGAGGTGGATTCTCAGTTCTCCACCCGAATGTTGGAATGACCAACTCGGCCGGGTAGGATCGCTTCCATGCCGAACGCCAGTCAGAGGGGACTCGCCTGCCGCCTTCGGGTAGTCCGTAAAGACCATAGGATGTTCGGAGCTCGCCGACCCACCGATCGGCTTCCAAAGTCCTTTCCTAAGTCCATCCAGATAGACCGGTTGGTCACCTCAGCCGAGCCCGCTGGTCCGGGGTGAGCCACCGAGCTAAACCTCAATCGATGTGATAAGTCGCATAACTCCGTAAACCGAGTGTCGGGCGAATCGGGTTCCGTTATCGCGATGATAACGCTGGGCGCATCCGAATCGGGTCACGATGTTCTTCCATACGAACCGCTCGACCCGCCGGCCGTAATGGTCGCCAGGGCTCGGCTTCCACCCACTTAGTGAAATAATCTATCCCCACGATGATATGTCTCCGCCGCCGGACGCCGGGAACGGCCCCAAGAGGTCCATTCCCATTGAGCGAAGGGCCGCGCAATCCATGGAGGTGAGCGGACCGCAGGAGCCGCGAGCGCGGGCCCGGCGCTGCAAGTGTCGCACCGCCGCACGAAAGCCTTGGCGCCTCGGCAACGAGGCCGCATAGCCCCGCGCAGATTTTGAAGGCCAAAGTTCGCCGCCCATGTGCTCCCCACAAGTCCCGCCGGACCTCGGCGAATCACTCACTCATCGGATCTAAACATCGCAGTAGGGGATGGGAAAACGACCTTTGTAGAGCCGGCCGCCAATCTCGCAGCACCACGCTGGTTCGGCGAGCCGTGCCTGACCTCATCCTCAGCAGGATCCCATCGCGCTTATACTTCAAAGACTTCCCGAATCCACGAGGTGGAGTGGTCGACTCCGGGTCCCCTATCTCCATGATGGCCACCGACCGGCAGTGTGAGCTCTTCGACCTGGATGTTCCTCCGATCGGCTCCGAGGCTAATTTCTCATGAGCTGGTCCGCCCGCCGCTTTGGGACCCGGGCACCGGACAGAGTGAAACGAGGAAAGTTAGAGGTTTGGGCTTTACCTTGGTCGTATTTGACATGGTCGATCCCGCGCTCGATACTTCCGCCAACTTGTTCGGGCGACGAGTTGGGAATCCGTGAGAACATGGATCGCTCGCTGCATCTCGGCCGCCAAACGGAGGCTCGCCAAAGCGCCTCGTATTCCGCCTCATTGTTTGTGGCCTCAAACCGGCGGAGGGAACGCCAAAGCGTGTCCGCCGGGTCCTCTAGAATGAGTCCGCGCCGCCTCCTCGAGCCGGAAGACCCATCCACGCAGTGGTCCAGCTCTGGATTTGCTCAACGACTGCTTCCGGCCGCGTAACTCCGAGATGAAATCGCCAAGGCCTCGGGCCTTGATGGTCGTTTCTCGCCAGAAAGCGCAGGTCGAACTCGATAGCTCCACCGACCACTTTAGAAGACGCCCGCCACGCCAAACTTAGAAAGAACTTGACGCAGGGGTTGGTCGGTCATTACCTCAATCGTATGGGCTTGAAGTAGGGGCGAGCTTCCGAGCCGCTAGAACAAGTGCCAATGCCAACCTTTCAATGGGAGGGTAGCGCCGCCCGCGCGCAACACATGGTCGATGTAGTAAACCGGATGTTGCGCGTCGGGGCTTCTTTCACTAGCACCGAGCTCATGCCGAGATGCCGCCAGTAGAGGGTAAGTTTTTCGCGCACACCGAGATAAGGCGGGGAGCTTGATAAGTGCCGCTTCAGCCCGCGAAAGCTTCCTCGCATTCGCCGCCCATTGGAAGTTCTTTGATCTTTGAGGACTCAAGAAAGGAAGGCACTTATCTCCGACCGACAGAGCCGCTTATCCTTCCGTTAAGGCATTGAAGCTCCTTTATCGTTTCTGAGATCTCATGTCGGTGAGAGCTCGGATCTTCTCGGGTTGGCATCAATTCCTCTCTCGTATGATGAATCCGAGGAACTTTCCGATGTCACGCCAAGACGCACTTGGCCGGATTAAGGCGCATCCCATATCTTCTCAGAGCGGTTTCCCGCAAGTCGCCAAGGTGCGCAGCCTGCGACTTTTTACGATCATATCGCCAACGTATACCTCCATGTTTCGCCTCATTTGCCGGGCTTAACACCTTGTTCACCATCCTTGGTAGGTGGCGCCCACGTTTTAGTCCGAACGGCATGACCTTGTAGAAGTAAGCTCCTTGGGGCGATGGAAGGCCAGATGTTGTCGATCCTGGGGCCATCCGGATCCGTTGTAACCGGAGTAGGCGCCCATGAAGGAGAAGCGCGCATTCTCGCGTTGAGTCGACCAGCTGGTCGATCCTAGGCAAGGGGAAGCAATCCTTCTGGGCAAGCACGATTTAGATCGTGTAGTCGACACACATCCTCCACCTTCCATTAGGCTTCTTGACGAGGACTACATTGACACCATCGAGGATACCGGACCTCTTCAATGAAGTCGACGCCAAGAGCTCGCCGACTTCCATTTGCACACCGTTGGCGCCGAGGGACCGAGGCCGGGTCTCTGCCTACCGAGCGCGGCCGGGGAAATGTGCGATGGTGTTGAGAAACTTCGAATCAATTCCCGGAGGTCGAGTCGCCCAGCGAAGACATCGGTGCTTTCTCGAGGAGGTCAAGGAGCCGCTGGCCCGCTCTTGATCATCCAGTCCGGCCGATTCCGACCGTCCGATCGGGACGGTCATCTTGCAGCGGAATATTAACCGCCGTTTGTTGGCTCGATGCCCGGCCGGGCGCCGCGCCCCGCGTGGTCTTCGAGGGGCCATTCGCCTTTTTCTTACCGTGGAGGTCGCCATCGTAACACCGCTCGACTCCTCGAGGATCTCTCGAACCTCCCGACTCAAGACCGGCCTGAACTTCAACGTCCGATGGTATGTGGATATGATGGCCCTTAGCTGCTTGAGGGTGGGTCGGCCAGTGATGGCGTTGTACGCAGAGGGGAGGTCGACCACCGTAAAAGTCACCGCAGAGTTTTTGCCTTCTGAGAGTCCCCGAGAGTCAACGGTAGGGTCACCGCGCTCGCGTGGCGAAATCGAGTCGCCGTAAAGCCGGTGAGTGCCGAGTAAGGGCTTCGTGGCTTCCTTCGGCAATCCCTAACTTCAAAAGGCCTCAAAAAGGATGTCACCGAGCCGCCGTTGTCGACCATAATCCTTCTGGACTGGCTATTATTCGGGCCGACACCACCAACAAGATCATCATGCTCTACTCCCATATCCCCGAGGGGAATGTGATCTCTGCTCGAGGAGGGTGGTATTCCTCCACAACGGCGGGCGTAAGCCCTTCGACCAAGCGCTATGTCCTCCAAATGGCGGGCCCCCGTGATTACGTCGATGTGTTGCTCGACTGTGGCCTTCGGATGCGCAGGGATGGTTCCCGTGGATGCCGGAGGTATTGATGTAAGTGACCTCTTCGGATCGGCTCCTCGATTTGCCGCTAGCTCGTGGCATCGCTCCGTATCATGTCCGCTTTGCCGGTGGAAGCGCAATAGCGGTATGATCGGCCAGCTCTTCGGCCCTTCATCGGGGCGGGGCGCTCGAGCATTCCCGCCTTTTATCTGAAGGAATATTTGCGCCCGAGACGCTCAAGGGGGAGGTGGCGCGGCGCCAGATATGGGTCGGGTGCTCTTCCGGGCCCTCGTGTGGGGACTCCCGCTAGTCGCCGCCCCGATCGGATGGAGTAGAATGCCCTGGCCGTTCTTCCTTTCTTCCCGACATCCGTGCCTCGCCGCCACATATTGACTTGCTCAAACATCTCCGCGATGGACGCGGGGTCGCTTCCACCAAGGACCAAAGAAACCTCGACGGCCGCAGCCCCATCATAAACGCCGCACCAATAACGATGGGTGAGCATCCGATAACTCCTGCACTCCGTGGTGAACCTTCGCACGGCGAGAGGGGTTCGCCCTCCTTTGCTTCAAACCCGTGAGGAGCGCAATGTAAGGCTTTGGTCGCGCAAACGCCGTAAAACGAGCTCAAGTCCTTGGCGAGCCGTTCAAAGGATGTCACCGCCCCGCTTTTTAAGGTGCCGTACCACGTGCGAGCGGATCCTTTCAGTGGTGGGGAACGCCCGCACATCAAGGCGCCCGAGGTTCCATATAGGGCCATCCGAGCCCGAGCGGCGACGTGATCCGCCGGATCACCGACTCCATCATAAAGGTCGATGGAGGGGAGAAGTTCAAGGGCACCGGGTATTCCCCGCATGTCTGGCGAACGGGACTCGGGGACACTTCTCTCTCTCTTCTTTGGACTTACGGACGCCCTTTGCACCTCATCCGGGACACATGCGATGGAACGGATTTGAGCCCAGAAATAAGTTCGCCGACCAGGACACCGCCGGTTCAGGCGGACGTCGAAAGCCCGGGTTCCGTCTGAACCCGGAGAGAGGGGAAGATGGTATCGTGGGAATGCCTCCTGATGCCGGGGAAGAGGTTCCGGCCTTTGGAGGGTCGGTTCTGCCGCCTCCCGGAGTAGGCGGGGGAGGACGGCCTGGACAGTACTTGCCAGGGTCCGGACCTGTTGGGAGAGGTCTTGAAAAGCCTCCGCCGTGACGGTGGGAGGAAGCGGGGGAACCCGACTTGGTGGGTAGAGACCGGCGTCGCTAAATATACTCCGATGGCGACCGCGGTCGCGCGGATCGCCCTCCGTGGTTCGGAGGTCTGCGGGACCTCCGCCGAGGTGCCAGCCGGAAGCGACCTTTCGTCCATGTGTCGTTGAAGGCGGAGCAGGGAGACCCTCGATAGAGAGGCCCTCCTTCTAGCGCCAATCTGTTGGGGGAAACAACTTTTTGCCGTGGCCTCGGGGCCGTCGCGGCTGGGTTCGGGTTCGAGTGCGCAGGGGTCGCCTCATCGATCTCCGAGCAGGAAGCCGACGTTGGGTCGGGAGAAGCCGATCATCCGCTCGGCCAGGGCTGGTTCCTTCATCTGGTGGCCAGCTCACTGCATGCCCCTCGGTTCACGCACACGAGTGGTCGGATGCTCGCTCGCCACCCTCCGACGCCAAGTCGGGTCGGATGGGAATGAGTAGAGTGTTTCGCAGAGAGAGAGAGAGAGAGAGAGATTCTTTGGCCGCTGCCTCTCGAGGTCAACGCCGCCTCTACGTGATGGAAACTCGGTCGCCATGCAACGATGGGAGCTCAGGTGCGCCATGCGAGGGGAGCTCCGCCGCCATGCCGGCGATGGAACTCGGGTGCTGCCATGCGGTGAGGGGAGCTCGGCCGCTGCCATGCGGTGAGGAGCTGGCCGCTGCCAATGCGATGGAACTCGGTGCTGCCATGCAGTGAGGAAGCTCGGGTGCTGCCATGCAGTGAGGGAGCTCGGGTGCTGCCATGCAGCGATGGGAGCTCAGGTGCTGCCATGCAGCGTGGGGGAGAGTGGCTGCTACTATGCAGCGTGGGAACTCGGGTGCTGCCATGCAGCGAGGGAGCTCGGATGCTGCCATGCAGCGAGGGAGCTCAGGTGCTGCCATGCAGCGTGGGGGAGAGTGGCTAAGAGAGTCTTCTTCCCCTCCTCCTTCTCCTTCTCCTCCTCCTTCTCCCCCTGAGTGCTGGTTCATCCCTCACAATAATCGAATAGTTCAGAGTCTACTCACCCTTCCCCGTCCCCCCTTCTCCTGTCTTACCCATTCGGGTTAACTAGGTCGGGCGGATGGCATGCTTCCGGTTACGTCTGCGGGTGGCGTACGGGCCTGACCTCGCAGGTGGGGTGCCGTGGTCAACTTGGTGGGTAGTTGGGGCGATGCAGAGGAGAGGCGACGTCGGGCGATCAAATCGTGGGATTAATGGAGCGCAGGAGGGGCAATGACGTCATCCGGAGTAATGACTCAAGACCAGTGTGTCACGTCATTTTAATACCCTAACATGTGGCTACTTCGCATGCCCCCTGCCTGCGACACAGGTCGGGGCCTGGGTTTATCCCGACCCCTCCGATGCTTAAGTCAGTGTCGGATAGGAGTGAGTAGAGTGTTTCATAGAGAGAGAGAGATCCTTTGGCTGCCGATGTCTCGAGGTCAATGCTGCTCCTCTCTGCGATGGGAACTCGGTTCTGCCATGCAGCGATGGGAGCTCGAGCTCGGGTGCTACCATGCAGTGAGGGAGCTCGGTTGCTACCATGCAGTGAGCGAGCTCGGCTGCTGCCATGCAGCGAGGGGGAGAGTGGCTAAGAGAGTCTTCTTCCCCTCCTCCTCCTCCTCCTCCTTCTTCTCCTCCTGAGTGCTGGTTCATCCTCGCCCCACCTCCCCCCATACTTCTTCTAAACGTAGAGGTCTTATAGGGAAGATTATTGTTGGTGATGTGGCCCTCCGCAGGGTCGTACTGATGGCGTGCTTCGGTCTCCTGCGGAACCGGGGAAGAGTAGAGGGAGAGGACGTCTGTCGGTCAACCCTTGCGATAATCAACCTCGGGAGGGGCTGAGACGTCACCATGACGGGAACCACAGGGGCCGGGGTCACGTCACATTTAATACCCATAACACTACTTCCCTCGAAAAGCCACTCTTGCGGGACTAACCTGCAAGAGGAGGTGGTGCCGGGAAGCGGCTGCGTAGGCAGAGACTTCGGCGGCGGGCTGGCCCGGCGTCGTGGCATAAATGACTGAACCGCCATTCGATAAGGGGTGAGCCGCCAATACCTGTAAGACCGGTGGTCGCAGCGCGCTCAAGACCATAAAAACCGAACCGCCGTTCGGGATAAGGGGTCGAGCCGCTGCTCAAGACCCAGAAGACCGGTGGTCGAGCCGCCGCTCAAGACCATAATAACCAAACCGCCGTTCGGGATAAGGGGTTGAGCCATCGCTCGAGACCCAGAAGACCAGTGGTCGAGCCGCCGCTCAAGACCATAAAAACCGATGGTCGAGGCCTGCTCAAGACCATGTAACCGAACAACCGTTCGAGATGAGGGGTCGAGCCGCTACTCAAGACCCAGAAAACCAATGGTCGAGGCGCCGCTCAAGACCATGAACACCGAAACGCCGTTCGGGATGAGGGGTCGAGCCGCCGCTCAAGACCCAGAAAACCAATGGTCGAGGCCCGCTCAAGACCATGTAACCGAACCGCCGTTCGGGATAAAGGGTCGAGGCCCGCTCAAGACCCAGAAAACCAATGGTCGAGGCCCGCTCAAGACCATGTAATCGAACATGCTCGGGTAAAGGGTCGAGGCCCGCCAAGACCATGTAATCAACCGGGCTTGTTCGGGTAAAGGGTCGAGGCCCACTCAAGACCCAGAAAATCAATGGTCGAGGCCCGCTCAAGACCATGTAACCGAACCGACGTTCGGGATAAAGGGTCGAGGCCCGCTCAAGACGATGTAACCGAACCGACGTTCGGGATAAAGGGTCGAGGCCCGCTCAAGACCATGTAACCGAATCGCTGTTCGGGGTAAAGGGTCGAGGCCCGCTCAAGACCAACAAAACCAATGGTCGAGGCCCGCTCAAGACCATGTAACCGAACTGCTGTTCGGGGTAAAGGGTCGATGCCCGCTCAAGACCCATAAAACCAATGGTCGAGGCCTGCTCAAGACCATGTAATCGAACCGCTGTTCGGGGTAAAGGGTTGAGGCCCGCTCAAGACCCAAAAAACCAATGATCGAGGCCCGCTCAAGACCATGTAAACGAACCGCCGTTCGGGATAAAGGGTCGAGGCCCGCTCAAGACCAACAAAACCAATGGTCGAGGCCCGCTCAAGACCATGTAACCGAACTGCTGTTCGGGGTAAAGGGTCGATGCCCGCTCAAGACCCATAAAACCAATGGTCGAGGCCTGCTCAAGACCATGTAATCGAACCGCTGTTCGGGGTAAAGGGTTGAGGCCCGCTCAAGACCCAAAAAACCAATGATCGAGGCCCGCTCAAGACCATGTAAACGAACCGCCGTTCGGGATAAAGGGTCGAGGCCCGCTCAAGACCCAGAAAACCAATGGTCGAGGCGCCGCTCAAGACCATGAACATCGAACCGCCGTTCGGGATGAGGGGTCGAGCCGCCGCTCAAGACCCAGAAGACCAATGGTCGAGGCCCGCTCAAGACCATGTAATCGAACCGCCGTTCGGGATAAAGGGTCGAGGCCCGCTCAAGACCCAGAAAACCAATGGTCGAGGCGCCGCTCAAGACCATGAACATCGAACCGCCGTTCGGGATGAGGGGTCGAGCCGCCGCTCAAGACCCAGAAGACCAATGGTCGAGGCCCGCTCAAGACCATGTAACCGAACCGCTGTTTGGGGTAAAGGGTCGAGGCCCGCTCAAGACCCAGAAAACCAATGGTCGAGGCCCACTCAAGACCATGTAACCGAACCGCTGTTCGGGGTAAAGGGTCGAGGCCCGCACAAGACCCAGAAAACCAATGGTCGAGGCCCGCTCAAGCCCATGTAACCGAACCGCTGTTCGGGGTAAAGGGTTGAGGCCCGCTCAAGACCCAGAAAACCAATAGTCGAGGCACGCTCAAGACCATGTAACCGAACCGCTGTTCGGGGTAAAGGGTCGAGGCCCGCTCAAGACCCAGAAAACCGATGGTCGAGGCCCACTCAAGACCATGTAACCGAACTACCGTTCGGGATAAAGGGTCGAGGCCCGCTCAAGACCCAGAAAACCAATGGTCGAGGCCCGCTCAAGACCATGTAACCGAACCGCTATTCGGGGTAAAGGGTCGAGGCCCGCTCAAGACCCAAAAAACCAATGGTCGAGGCCCACTCAAGACCATGTAACCGAACTGCCGTTCGGGATAAAGGGTTGAGGCCCGCTCAAGACCCAGAAAACCAATGGTTGAGGCCCGCTCAAGACCATGTAACCGAACCGCCGTTCGGGATAAAGGGTCGAGGCCCGCTCAAGACCCATAAAACTAATGGTCGAGGCCCGCTCAAGACCATGTAACCGAACCGCCGTTCGGGATAAAGGGTCGAGGCCCGCTCAAGACCCAGAAAACCAATGGTCGAGACCCGCTCAAGACCATGTAACCGAACCGCTGTTCGGGGTAAACGGTCGAGGCCCACTCCAGACCCAGAAAACCAATGATCGAGGCCCGCTAAAGACCATGTAATCGAACCGCCGTTCGGGATAAAGGGTCGAGGCCCGCTCAAGACCCAGAAAACCAATGGTTGAGGCGCCGCTCAAGACCATGAACATCGAACCGCCGTTCGGGATGACGGGTCGAGCCGCCGCTCAAGACCCAGAAGACCAATGGTCGAGGCCCGCTCAAGACCCAGAAAACCAATGGTCGAAGCCTGCTCAAGACAATGTAACAGAACCGCTGTTCGGGGTAAAGGGTCGAGGCCCGCTCAAGACCCAGAAAACCAATGGTCGAGGCCCGCTCAAGACCATGTAACCGAACCGCCGTTCGGGATAAAGGGTTGAGGCCCGCTCATGACCCAGAAAACCAATGGTTGAGGCCCGCTCAAGACTATGTAATCGAACCGCCGTTCGGGATAAAGGGTCGAGGCTTGCTCAAGACCCAGAAAACTAATGGTCGAGGCTCGCTCAAGACCATGTAACCGAAACGCTGTTCGGGGTAAAGGGTCGAGGCCCGCTCAAGACCCAGAAAACCAATGGTCGAGGCCCGCTCAAGACCATGTAACCGAACCGCTGTTCGGGGTAAACGGTCGAGGCCCGCTCAACACCCAGAAAACTAATGATCGAGACCCGCTCAAGACCATGTAACCGAACCGCCGTTCGGGATAAAGGGTCGAGGCCCGCTCAAGACCCAGAAAACCAATGGTCGAGGCACCGCTCAAGACCATGAACATCGAACTGCCGTTCGGGATGAGGGGTCGAGCCGCCGCTCAAGACCCAGAATCCCAATGGTCGAGGCCCGCTTAAGACCATGTAACCGAACCGCCGTTCGGGATAAAGGGTCGAGGCCCGCTCAAGACCCTGAAAACCAATGGTCGAGGCCCGCTCAAGACCATGTAACCGAACCGCTGTTCGGGGTAAAGGGTCGAGGCCCTCTCAAGACCCAGAAAACCAATGGTCGAGGCCCGCTCAAGACCATGTAACGAACGCCCGTTCGGGATAAGTCGAGGCCGCTCAAGACCAGAAAACCAATGGTGAGGCCGCTCAAGACCATGTAGAACGCGTTCGGGATAAAGGAGTCGAGCCGCTCAAGACCGGAAAACCGATGGTGCTCAAGACCATGTAACCGAACCGCGTTGGGATAAAGAATCGAGCCTACTCAAGACCAGAACCAATGGTGAGGCCGCTCAAGACCATGTATGGAACCATTGACCGGGGTAAAGAGTCGAGCCGCTCAAGACCCCGAAAACCAATGGTGAGGCCGCTCAGACCATGTAACCCAGCTGCTGACCGTTGGGATAAAGTCGAGGCCCGTTCAAGATCCAGAAAACCAATGGTGAGGCCGCTCAAGACCATGTGCGAACCATGATTAGGGATAAAGTCGAGCCGCTCAAGACCAAAACCAATGGTCGGCGCGGTAAAGACCATGAACATCGAACCGCCATTAGGGATGAGGGTGAGAGCGGCGAGGTCGAGGCCGCTCAAGACCATGTAACCGAACCGCCGTTCGGGATAAAGATCGAGGCCGCTCAAGACCCAGAAAACCAATGGTCGAGGCCGCTCAAGACCATGTAACCGAACCGCAGTTCGGGATAAAAAGTCGAGAGCCCGCTCAAGACCCGAAAACCAATGGTCGAGGCCGCTCAAGACCATGTAACGAACCGTTCGGGATAAAGTCGAGCCGCTCAAGACCAGAAAACCAATGGTGAGGCCCGCTCAAGACCATGTAACCCGCCGTTGGGATAAAGTCGAGGCCGCTCAAGACCCGGAAAACCAATGGTCGAGGCCGCTCAAGACCATGTAACCGAAGCCGTTGGGTAAAGGGTCGAGCCGCTCAAGACCATGTAACCCGAAGAGGCCGCTCAAGACCCGAAAACCAATGGTGAGGCCGCTCAAGACCATCGAGCCGCTCAAGACCAGAAAACCAATGGTGAGGACCGCTCAAGACCATGAACATCGAACTGCCGTTCGGGATGAGGTCGACGCTCAGACCCGAATCCCAATGGTGAGGCCGCTTAAGACCATGCGAACGCGTTGGGATAAAGGGTCGAGGCCCGCTCAAGACCCGAAACCAATGATCGAGGCCCGCTCAAGACCATGTAACGAACGCCTGTTAGGGGTAAAGTCGAGCCCTCTCAAGACCAGAAAACCAATGGTGAGGCCCGCTCAAGACCATGTAACCGGAACCCTTGTTGGGGTAAAGGGTCGAGGCCGCTCAAGACCATGTAACCGAACGCGTTAGGGATAAAGTCGAGAGCCTACTCAAGACCCGAAAACCAATGGTCGAGGCCCGCCAAGACCATGTAACCGAACCACATTGTTGGGGTAAGAGTCGAGGCCGCTCAAGACCCAAGACCAATGGTGAGGCCGCTCAAGACCATGTAACCAGAACCCATTGTTGGTAAATGATCGAGGCCGTTCAAGATCCAGAAAACCAATGGTCGATGCCCGCTCAAGACCATGTAACCGAACCGCAGTTCGGGATAAAGGGTCGAGGCCCGCTCAAGACCCAGAAAACCAATGGTCGAGGCGCCGGTAAAGACCATGAACATCGAACCGCCATTCGGGATGAGGGGTCGAGCCGCCGCTGAAGACCCAGAAGACCAATGGTCGAGGCCCGCTCAAGACCATATAACCGAACCGCCGTTCGGGATAAAGGGTCGAGGCCCGCTCAAGACCCAGAAAACCAATGGTCGAGGCCCGCTCAAGACCATGTAACCGAACCGCCGTTCGGGATAAAGTCGAGCCGCTCAAGACCGAAAATCCAATGGTCGAGGCCGCTCAAGAACATGTAACGAACGCCGTTGGGATAAAGGAGTCAAGGCCCGCTCAAGACCCAGAAAACCAATGGTCGAGGCCCGCTCAAGACCATGTAACCGAACCGCTATTCGGGGTAAAGGGTCGAGGCCCGCTCAAGACCCAGAAAACCAATGGTCGAGGCCCGCTCAAGACCATGTAACCGAACCGCTGTTCGGGGTAAAGGGTTGAGGCCCGCTCAAGACCCAGAAAACCAATGGTCGAGGCCCGCTCAAGACCATATAACCGAATCGCTGTTCGGGGTAAAGGGTCGAGGCCCGCTCAAGACCATGTAACCGAACCGCGTTGTTGTATAAGTCGAGCCGCTCAAGACCAGAAAACCGATGGTCGAGGCCGCTCAAGACCATGTAACCGAACCACCGTTCGGGATAAAGGGTCGAGGCCCGCTCAAGACCCAGAAAACCAATGGTGAGGCGCTCAAGACCATGTAACCGAACCGGGGTAAAGGCTCGAGCCCGCTCAAGACCAGAAAACCAATGGTCGAGGCCCGCTCAAGACCATGTAACCGAATCGCCGTTCGGGATAAAGGGTTAAGGCGCTCAAGACCAGAAAACCAATGGTGAGCGCGCTCAAGACCATATAGAACCGCCGGGATAAAGGTCGAGTCGCTCAAGACCCAGAAAACCAATGGTGAGGCCCGCTCAAGACCATTTACCGCCATTGTTAGGGTAAAAGGTCGAGACCCGCTCAAGACCAAGAAAACCAATGGTCGAGGCCCGCTCAAGACCATGTAACCGAACCGCTGTTCGGGGTAAACGGTCGAGGCCCGCTCAAGACCCAGAAAATCAATGATCGAGGCCCGCTCAAGGCAATGTAACCGAACCGCTGTTCGGGGTAAAGGGTCGAGGCCCGCTCAAGACAAAAAAAACCAATGGTCAAGGCCCTCTCAAGACCATGTAACCGAACCGTCGTTCGGGATAAAGGGTCGAGGCCCGCTCAAGACCCAGAAAACTAATGGTCGAGGCCCGCTCAAGACCATGTAACCGAACCGCCGTTCGGGATAAAAGTCGAGGCCGCTCAAGACCCCGAAACCAATGGTCGAGGCCCACTCAAGACCATGTAACCGTTCGGGGTAAAGGGTCGAGGCCCGCTCAAGACCCAGAAAACCAATGGACGAGGCCCGCTCAAGACCATGTAACCGAACCGCTGTTCGGGGTAAAGGGTCGAGGCCCGCTCAAGACCCAGAAAACCAATGGTCGATGCCCGCTCAAGACCTTGTAACCGAACCGCCATTCGGGATAAAGGGTCGAGGCCCGCTCAAGACCCAGAAAACCGATGGTTGAGGCCCGCTCAAGATCCAGAAAACCAATGGTCGAGACCCGCTCAAGACCATGTAACCGAACCGCCGTTCGGGATAAAGGGTCGAGGCCCGCTCAAGACCTGAAACCGATGGTGAGGCCCGCTCAAGACCATAATGGCAACGCCGTTCGGGATAAAGGGTCGAGGCCCGCTCAAGACCCAGAAAATCGATGGTCGAGGCCCACTCAAGACCCAGAAGACATGTGAGCTTCTCGTTCTAACACAGATCTGGTAGCACGTAGAAGATCAGATTCAGCTCTGTTGCTGCAGAATTCTTTTGCGATGCACGCGCAGCCTCTGCGGCAATGGCCTGTATGAGGGAGGTCACTCGTGGGAGCTTCTCTAATGGCGAACTGTTGGAGTCAGCTGGTGAGATTCTTGGCGATGGTGGCATCGCCGGACAACAAGTTGGAGTGCCCAAGCAACTTTCGCGGCGGACCGGTGCCGTCTGCTGCGATATTTTCCCGCAGGCATTGCTCGAGAGGTCCATGAGGATTAAGTTGCATGGCTTGCTCAACTGATTGGAAGTCCGTAAGATATTGCAAAGAATAACGACAATCGGGCATTACGGTTGGTCGGCGGCATGGCTCGGTAGTTTTTGGCTGCGCAACTACTTGGTGCAGCTACAATGCATGCGATGAAGTGCGAGCGTGAGTGGCCGAGCATCACACGGCTCGAGCTTTGGCGAGCAGTTGTTTGGTGCGGCATGAACCATGCGGCGGCGAAGGATTGCGGCGTCGCGGCTGGCATTAGCGGCGGCGCAGCTCGGGCATTAGCGAGCGGCTGCTTGTTGCAGCGATAAACCATGCAGCAGATGGTTGAGCATGGGTGGCGAGCACCGACGTAGCTCGGGCTTTGCCAGTGTCGCTTCCGGAGCTTTGTAGGATGGTGTCTTGGCGCATATTTGCGTGAAAGTACTCGGGCTTTATAAGCGGCGTTGCTCGAGTTCTCGGCGGCGGGCTACATCGGGCTTTGTGGCGAGCATATTCGAGCTTTATGGCCAAGGCGGAGCTCGGAGCTTTGCGGCGGCTGCTGGTGCAGCAAACCACGCAAAGTCTTTGAATGTGTGTGCGAGCAACATGGCTCGGGCCTCGGCTGCCGAGCAGCGTACTCGGGCTCGATTTTGGCGGCACTGCATGCGGCGGCGATGAAACACGTATGAATGGTTGCGAGCATCGCGCCGGGCTTTGGGCGAGCAAGCTGCTCGGTGCGGTACCAAACCACGCAGCAAAGTCTTTGAGCGTGTGTGCCGAGCAACGTAGCTCGGGCTTGAACCGCCAGCGCGCACTCGGGCCGATTTGGCCGAGCAGCTGCGTGAGGCAGCGATGAAACACGCAGCAAGGGTTATCGAGCATCGCAGCTCGGGCTTTAGCCGAGCAGTGCCTGGTGCAGGCAAACCACGCGACAAAGTCTTGAACATGTGCGAGCCGTAGCTCGGGCCGGCTACGAGCGGCGCACTCGGGCTCGATTTTGGCGGCGGTGCGAGCATCGCGGCAGCGATGAAACACGTATGAAGGGTTGCCGAGCATCGTCGCTCGGGCTTTGGCGGCGGTTTGCTGGTGCGGTATAAACCACGCAAAGTCTTTGAGCGTGTGTGCCGAGCTCGCATGGTTCGGGCTTAAGCCGGCGGTATCTCGGGCCCGATTTTGGCGGCTGCATGAGGCGCGATGAAACATCTGCGAGGTTGCCGAGCATCGCCGCTCGGGCTTTGGGCGAGCAGCTGCTTGGTGCAGCTGCAAACCATGCTTGAGCGTGTGTCTGAGCAACTGTAGCTCGAGCCCGGCTTAGTGCCGCGCCTCGGGCTCGATTTGGCGGCGGCTGCGTTAGGCAGCGATGAAACCTGCAGCGAGGGTTGCGCAAACATCGCGGCTTGGGCTTTGGCTGCGGGCAGCGTATGCGGTGCCACGACAAAGTCTTTGAGCGTTGTGCGCGAAACACATGGCTCGAAGCTTTGGCTGCGGCGGCGCTCGGGCTCGATTTTGGCCGAGCGGCTGCGTTGAAACAGCGATGGAACTCACGCAGCGAGGGTTGCGAGCATCGCAGCTCGGGCTTTGCTGCCGGCGGCTGCTTGTTGCACCAAACCACGACAACGTCTTGAGCGTGTGTGCCGAACAACAGCTTCGGGCGCCGAGCAGCGCCTCGGGCTCAGTTTTGGCGGCGGCTGCGTTATGCAGCGATGAAACACGCAGCGAGGGGTTCTTGAGCATCGCAGCTAAGCTTTTCGAGCATGCTGCAAACCACGCGACAAAGTCTTTGAGCGTGTGTACTGCCGCTCAGAAGCTCGGGCTTAAACGAGCAGCAGCGCACTCGCTCGGATTTTGGCCAGTAGCACCCGGCGATAAGCGCCGCGGGCCTGTAGGGTTGGCGAGCATCGCAGGCTCGGGCTTCCGAAATCGGCGCCTTTTTCCCCGCGAATGCCAAGCGCGACAAAAGGCCGAACAATGGCGCATGCGAGCAACGATGAACCATGCAGCGAAGCGCTGAACATGGTTGCCGAGCACTGTAGCTCGGGCTTTGGAGATTAGATGGGGCTGACCTTGCGACAACGGGCCCTCCTTCTAGCGCCAATCTATTGTGGTCAACAACTTTTCGCCGTGGCCTCGGGGCCGTCGCGGCTGGGTTCGGGTCCGAATGCGCAGGGGTCGCCTCATCGATCTCCGGGCAGGAAGCCGACGTTGGGTCGGGAGAAGCTGATCATTCGCTCGGCCAGAGCCGGTTCCTTCATCTGGTGGCCAGCTCGCTGCATGCCCCTCGGTTCCTGCACACAGGCCGGGTTGGGGGTTTCCCATCCCGACCCCTCCGATGCTTAAGTCAGTGTCGGATGGGAGTGAGTAGAGTGTTTAAGAGAGAGAGAGATTCTTTGGCTGCTGATATCTCGAGGTCAATGTTGCTCCTCTCTACGATGGGAACTCGGTTCTGTCATGCAGCGATGGGAGCTCGGGTGCTGTCATGCAGCGATGGGAGCTCGGGTGCTGCCATGCGGTGAGCTCGAGCTCATTGCCATGTAGCTAGAGAGTCTTCTTCCCCTCCTCCTCCTTCGCCTCCTTCTTCTCCTCCTGAGTGCTGGTTCATCCTCGCCCCACCTCCCCCCATACTTCTTCTAAACGTAGAGGTCTTATAGGGAAGATTATTGTTGGTGATGTGGCCCTCCGCAGGGTCGTACTGATGGCGTGCTTCGGTCTCCTACGGAATCGGGGAAGAGCAGAGGGAGAGGACGTCTATCGATCAACCCTCGCGACAGTCAGTCGCAAAAGGGGCTGAGACGTCACCATGACGGGAACCACAGGGGCCGGGGTCACGTCACATATAATACCCATAACACTAGTAGAGATCCTGGAAGTAATTCATGTACATCATCAACTACGCAAAAAGAATTCATTAGTTTAATTTGTGGAACTATCTGTTCATCTAAGCAGTGCATCGAAGAAGAAGAAAAAGGATGTGGAGAGACAAAATGGAAAAAGCAGATCGATGGACGATGGAAGAAGAAGGCAAGTATGCCTGCGGAGATTAAATAGCACTCCAACCGTCGCTGAAGCCTCCCGGCCGTGACCTGTGGTTTGCGTTGTCGAAGTACCGCGGCGCCTGCAATTTGGGGCTATCCGGCGCCACCATCACCTCCATGACGCCCCCAGCGTCGTCGCCTAGGTGCTGCTGCATCACCAGCACAGACACATGCGCCCCGAAGTCGGCAGACACGAGCATGTCCCCGATCGCCCCGAGCTCCGGGTACTCGCTCCACTCCGTCAGCCCCGCTAGCAGCGGCGAAGACTCCCTTCCTTGTCCTCTCCCCACCACGTACATGCTGTGGATGCTGTTCATCGCGCGTATTGCCGCCACCGCCTCCGAGGCGTTGTTGACGACCTTCTCGGTGTACATGACCGACTCGTCGCTCACGTACCTGAGGCGGAACTCGTTCACGCACTCGTCGTCCAGCTGCCGCTGTCGTCCTCCACCACCGTCATGGAAGCGTGCTCGCCAGACGCACGAGAGAGCGGGGCTGGGCGGCACCGGGGCCTCCTCGCCGGGAAGGAAGCGGACCACGGTGAGGTTGACGCTCGGGTGCTCCGCCATTCGCCACGAGTAGGCCAGCGCCTCGCGGTCGTCGGGCCCGCCGAAGAAGAGGACCGCAACGTGCTGCTCCACGAACTGGCTAACGGAGAACCGCCCGCCACCGCTGAGCCCGCGGTCGACAAGAATGCCCACCGAGCAGGGCGCGTTGGCCAGGACGCTCCGGTTGACGCTGCGAATAGAGGGGTTGATGTCCTCGAAATCGCCGGCCATCGACAGCTGCTTGTGGAAGGGAGGATGATGAGGGTGGAGTGACGCTCCTCGGCGATGTTGAAGATGTCCTCGTGCATGGTGGAGTAAGGGAGATGGCGGTGACCGGCTGACGGAGACGCCGCCGGCGTGCTGCTCGTAGCTCTCGAAGGTCGCGATGATTTGCTCCGACTGCATGGCACCGCCGGATGGGTTGCTAACGACCTGCCTCTGGCCTTGGCTTTTGCCGATCTCGTGGACGATGAGCATGGCCGAGGCGCGGCCTGTGGGCTCCAAGAGGTGGAGGGCGTAGACGAAGATGGGGGAGCGCTTGGTGGGGTTGGACATCTGCAGAAGGCTGATGACGGAGGGGACGTTGCGGGCGTTGTAGACGCACGCCACCATCCGCAGCTCCATGTCCGGCCGGCACCGCTGCAGGTTCCGCCTCTTGTGCGCGACACGGATCCGCGACGTCTTGTTCAGGATCGCCACAGATGGGGTTACGGCCGCCATCGTGACGATCGACCCAAGAATCAACAAGCTGTACGTTCGCACGTCGAAGATCTACATGCAGCCCATTCGATGGATGAGCGAAGAGCAAATAATCGCTATCAAACGCCGCCATCAGTACCTTTTTATGTTTGCCGATGTTGAGGATGATCATATCGATGGGGCCCTTGGTGTTCATGAGGAGTCCAAGGGACAAGCTCTCGAGCAGGCATGGAATTGTACTGAGCGATGGCCATGCTGCTGCCCAGCTTCACGACGAAGGAGACCACTATAATCAACGACAGCGTGGAGACGACCGCTGCGCCCTTCTCGTCTTCGGTCTTGAGGAGGGACAGGTCGGCCTTCAAGCCGCAGGTGGCCAAGAAGATAGGCATCAGCAGGCCGATCACGAACTCCTCCAGCCTGTTCCTCAACCCGATGGTGAGCGGTCCACGCGGTACCACCAGCCCATAGACGAAGGCGCCGTAGACGGCGTGGAATCCGATCATGTCTGTAATAATCCCGGCCGCCAGCACACCGGTGGCTATGATGCTGATGTAGACGTCGTCGACAGGCTCGCCCTCCGGCGTCCGCCTCAGAATCCAACACATGGTCGGCCGGATCACCAGCCAGCAGGCCGCCGTGAAGGCGATGCCCGAAACCGAGATCCACAGGAACGCGAATTTCGTCGGTGCAATGTCTCGGTTGGTTCCGGCCGAGGCGGGGAGAACGACGGTGGCGGCCAGTAAGATCCAGGCCATCAGGTCGGAGAGGACGGCAGAGGGCAGGACAAGCTGGCCGAGTTCGCTGTTCAGGATCTTGAGCTCTGCTAGGACACGGACGAGAACCGTGAACGACGTGACGGTCGTCGCACTTCCGATGAAGACGACCTGCGTCAAGTAGTACACGTGCCCCGGGGGCTGCAGGTGCATCACCTTGGCTGCCAGGAGGGTAACGATGAAGGGAAGCGCCATGTTGGCCGCCGCAATTGCTATCACCTTCTCCCTCAACCTCTCAAATATTTGCAAGTCGAATTCCATGCCGACCATGAAGAGATAGTAGAGCAGGCCGATCAACCCCATGGTCTCGAGCAGGCGGTGGCTCGCCACCGGAAACAGCACTTCAGCCAACGAAATCGGTATGCCCGCCTCGTGTATCACGATCTTCCCTAGTACCGATGGCCCGAGGACGATGCCACTCTGCCAACGATGCCAGACAAAAAGGAAGTCAAAAGCCAAGCTCCAAAAGGACTAGGTCGTGATGCAGCATTCCTCCATCACATGGCGGCATTGCATGGGTAGAAGAAGAGAATCCGAGATCATAGAGGGAAGAGGCTACCAGAATCTCGGCGACGACTCTGGGTTGGCGGAGGGGCTTGAGGAGGAAGGCCAAGCCGCGGGAGACTATCACCGCCAGGACCATCTGCCAGAGCATGACAGGAATGGCGAAATTGTGCAGGGGCTTGTCATTCCAGACACCGCCGCTGGATATCATGTCCAACGTGTAGCAGTAGAGGATGGGCTCCGTCGTATTGCCCTGATCGGCCATCTTCTTAAAGAAAGAGAAGACAAGAAGCTCTCTTCGCCCTCCCGACGAATCGATGCTTGGAGTTGGCAGAGGCCCATGGCTTCTTAAAGGGAAGCTGGAAAGACGATCAAGTTGCTGCTGTTTGAGCATCTGTCCTCGAAATGGCGGTTTGGTCAATGGGTTGTCGCCGGTGGTCGTGTCTTCCGCCATTTCCTGCGACTTGCCAAGCTGCCGCGCTCTAATTGGGGGGGGCAGCCCGGTTGTCAACTTTAGACCGCAGGCAACGGAATCGTAACCAATATTACCAGTCAACCCAGCCAACCCACGTTTTCGTTTCCCTTTTGCATGCAACTGCGCGCAGGTCAACGCCGGTCCGGCAGGCGCCCCGCTCGCGTACTCTCGTTGCCCGCGTGGCGCCTCCACGTGCTCCCACCGGCGGTGGGTCCCGCCGCCAGCTCAACGAAGCTTCACCGTCGTTGTGTTCGCTGCCGACGTGTTGTATTCGCTGTGCCGGCGAAAGCAGCAGATTCAGTAGGGACTGGCCAGCTCAGCTCGGCCCTGGGTCCCGCCTGGGGTCTCACGAGGTACCGCTCCGCTTCACGTGCGATGCCGCGCTCCCACGAAGTCCCCAAATGGGATGCCCAAACAAAAAGAGTAATTATATATTCCGCACCTAAGAAAACAGCCAGCCACCTCTCTCGCCGTTTCGAGAGAGCAAGAGCGGAAGGGAGAGGCCAAAATGGGCAACGGCAGCAGAGCTGCTGTAGACGCGTCGAAGCGCAAGAGGAGGAAGAAGGGCCGCCCCTCCCTCCTCGATCTCCAGAAGCGCAGCCTGCGCGTCCAGAACCAGCAGCAGGATAACGGCAGCCCTAACCCTAATCCCTCCCCCAAATTCCCCCAATCCAACACCCCCTCCGCCTCCCGCCGAGTCACCCGTCGAAACCCGAACCCTTCGCAGGACGACCCCCCGCGGCCCCCGCCCGAGGCGGGGCGGGACGAGGAGGAGGAGGAGGATGGCGGCTCCGGCGGTAAGCGCAGGGAGAAGAAGCTCAAGCTCGTCCTCCGCCTCCCCTCCCGCTCCGCTGGCTCCGGTTCCGAGTCCGACGGCGCGGCCAACGCCGACCCTAAACGGAGGAAGATCGGCCACGAAAATCGCGACGAAAAGGTTCTGATTTGATCCCTTCTGACCGAGTAGCCGGCAGTGCGGCGGTTTTCTCGACTGTGGGATGCGGAGATCCGAGGACGGAGTGGGAGAGTGGAGTGTGGCGTGGAATGAAGTTGACTTCTGGGATTTGGATTTCTGGATTTCGGGGACTTTTTTTCCTACTTAAATAAAAAAAAGGGAATTTCGGGAGTTTCGTACGGTTTCGAACGCGGATCGGGAATCTTAGCGTGGTTGTCGCGTGGATTTGCTTCTCGGGTTCCGTTCTTTTTGATCTCTTTTCCCTTGGTGGGTTTCTAGGGCGAGATAGGGTCGAGTTTTGACCAAGTCAACTCTCCAATCATTTTTGGGAAACCAAAGCACCTGCTTCGTGGAAGAAATTTCGTACACATACACCTCTTTTCGCTACCTTGATTACGTTAAAGTTTCGATTTTGTCGAAAGATATCTGACCGCTGCGTTGAAAAGAGTTTTTTTTGTCTTCTTCCTACCCTTTCTTCTTTCTGTTTGGATCAGCCTTCCCCAGTAATTTTTGGATGATCTGTTCACTGGCCTGTGATCATCCCCTAATTTCTTCTTGCTTACAGCTTTTGGGGGTTTGTTTGAAGAAATTACGTTTATATATTTTGTTCTTTTTTCTGTGTTCAGGCGGAGCGCAACAATTCTCCGAAAGCGACGGCTTTGGTTCCAGGTTGGTGTTCATGCATTTATTCCGAACGAAAGCGGGATGAGATCTATAGTGGATAGTGAGAAACGTCTAATTTGTTTGGTTTACACCAGGGGAGCTACCAGATTTGGGGCCCGCGACACCTCTGCCAGACAAAAAGTTGTTGTCGTTCATCCTTGACAGGCTTCAGAAGTGCGTCCTGCGTTTTCCTCGGAATCTTAATTGTGGTGTAACTCGCGTGATGCTTTGCTCTGAACATTTATTTTCATTGTAATTTGCTTTGTCTCCAGGAAAGATACCTATGGTGTCTTCTCCGAGCCGGTGGATCCAGAAGAGGTGTGTTTTTAAAAGTATTAATGATGTGTTTACTTCTTTTCTTGTATTTTCAGCGTTAAATTCATCATAGACCCGAAGATGACTCAGGCCTAATATCTGTGTATGATGTTGTTTAGCTTCCCGACTATCATGAAGTCATAGAGCACCCAATGGATTTTGGAACTGTGCGGGACAAGTTGCTTACCGGAGCATATTTTAATCTGGAACAGTTTGAGGTTTGTTGAAGTTCTGCAGTTATGTAGAGAAGTTTTACAACTTTATCCTTAGAGTTGGATACACATTTCTTCTGTTTATCAAGTGTGTCAGGGTTTATTCTGGTTATTAACTGGTTCTCTTTTATTCTATCGGTATATGTCGGAAAACTTTCATTTTTTCTCTTTTGGCTCTGCTGTTCAGCTGATTCTGATAATTATGAAAAGGGAGGCATCACCATTTAAGTTCCTTGCAAAACTTGGTTGGAACTTGTAGATTGTTATCTGGTGGAAAATAGAAGATTAGTTGACTGTTACTATGATATGTCCCTATTGGACCCTGTTTATGCTAAAGCCTCCCTAGATGAGGAAGCAGTCTGGTTAAGATGATAATCCATTGGTGGTTGTCTCAGACTGTTGCATAACTGTCAAGTAACTAAATTGAATTTATTTCTAGATGAGGTAAAGGCGAATTCTCAATTGTAAATTTTGAAGCTGTTGCTGGCAAGTCTTGCCTCTAAATTGAATTTATTTCTAGATGAGATAAACGTGACTTCTCAGTTGTAAATTTTGAAGCTGTCGCTGGCATGTCTTGTCTAATCATTAGTAGATTATTGTAAGTTGCATTGCGCAAATCTAAAATACAAGAAAGCTTCCTATACACACATTTTTTAGTTATCCTAGCACAATTTAAACCTATTTTCCCTAATAAAGCAAAAAAATCAAAGTTAAGTTGTTAGAGTTATACATTCAGATCAGGTTCTGACTCTAAATGAATTAGGCTTTCAACTGTTCAACATGACTTTTTGATCTTGAAGAGATTTTTCTGACCATAAAAGGATCATTGTGACCATAACTCTGAAAAGCTATAACCTTCAGAGAAATTCCAATTTATTTTAGATACTACTTATTTTGACCAATAGTTATATGAATTAGTCTTTCAACCGTTCAACATCACTTTTTGATCTTGAAGAGATTTTTCCGATCTTAAAAGGATCATTGTGATCATAAACTCTTGAGAACTTCAGAGAAATTCCAACTTACTTTAGATACTACTTATTTTGAACAATGGTTATAAGTATCATAGTAATCTGACCGTACCAATTGTATAATACCCATCTCACCATGGTATGCTGGTGTATTGCCCATTTCAAGGGATCACACAATTGTTTAGTTATAGTAGTCCAATTTTGTAGCTCAATACTCCAATCTAGTTATTGATCTATGCATGGTTTGTTTTGTTTATATATTGGTGAGTTTATATAAGTTGTCTTTTCTTATCGGTGTAAGATTTCTGGCATGTATTATGATTAATGTATTTGGGTATCATCTGTGGAAAGCCATTTGTTCTTATCTGAAGTTAGAATACTAAGTTATTAATTATTTGTGCAATAGTTTAAATATCTACTATGAATTTTGTATGGTAACACACTTTGTGGTAAGATGGAGTTATAAGCATTTCAACTGCCAGCAAACTGACAAAAATGTTCTCATTATATTTATAAAAAGGATTTCTACATAAAAAATTATCTAATTTGCATTTTCTATTTGCCCACTCCAATCTTCTTCTGGTTTCTCAGTTTTTTAGACATTTATTTTTATGTGGAGTTGGGGGCAAATTACTGTTTGTGGATTTCTTGATGCAGCAAATTCTAGCATCCTCAATCAAGAGTTTCTTAGCGACCCTATGTGACCATGTACATTATCTGTTTCTGATTAGTATTTTCTGCAAGATTGTGTGCACACACTAATGTGTATAGCATGTTTTCTATAATGTTAGTTGCAGCCACCAAGATTTAGGTAGCGCTAGAATATTCATACTGATTTTTGGTAGTCGCTTGAACCATGTCAAGTATAAAGTACTTGACTTTCTTTCTTCAAAGTTTGATCTAGTTTTTATGTATCATATGGAAGGATTTGGAATTAGAATTTGATTTGCTGAAAAGTTTTTCTGAAAAGGTTTGTGCTTTATTGGATCTCCATCCTAAGCAATTTCTCAATGGAACATTGAGCTAAGCTTTGGTCAATTTAAGTCATACATTATTGCTATTCCCTGCTTAGCAACGCAAGAACTATATACGTTGTATGCCATCATTTGTATTGCTTTTTCTTCAAGGGGAAATATAGTTTGCTCACATATAGAGCTGTTTTCGCTCAATGCACTTGTGATTTGAGTTGTGGCACTTTACCCTCTTGTCGAGACAATCACTAAAGTAGGTTACCCTTTCCTTCACTCACCGATAGCCTTGAGGGCCTAAATGCCTTCCGTTTTGAAATGAGTCAAAAATAAGGCGCATGAGGGTATTTCTAGTTTTCTACATTGAGGCTGATAGACCAATTGAAGACTGATGAAGAAGCACCCCGATTACGTTTAGTTCTATCAGTTTCAGTTTTTGCAGTTGTCCTCATGATTGGTCTTTCATCATAGTGGCATATGACTCTATTGTGATTATTTTTGCTGGGACAGGAAGAATTTGCCAGCATGTGCTCATACCATATAAATGAAGAAGTATTACAACACCATGATTTGCCAAAATCTTTGCATCGAACATGAAAAGGATGAGAGGAGGAAGAAAGAAATGCATCACAGAAAGATTTTTTGTCACCTACATAGCTCCAGAGGCAGATGAACGCTGCCTTTAGCCATTATCCCGACCTTCAGCAAGGTACTGATGGTCGAGGCAACATGCTCAATGACAATCTCACTAGTGGATGAAGTGTCATGACAAATGAGTTACTCATAGGTGGAAATAAAAAAATGATCATCTCACATTTGGGCACACTGTAACCTTCTCTTTTATAACTTACAAGAATTTACGTACAACTTTTGCATAACTCAAAGGAAACCCTTCTTTTTCTTCAAGAAAGATGTATGATAACACCTTCAGGACTTTCATTCGATTAAAGAACTATGTTATATTCAATAATTTGGCTTTTGTTTCCCACTTACATGAAAATACCTAAATAATCTCAAACATGTTATTTAACTCAAATTTTATTTCCACCTTCCTGATTGCTTAACATACATGTTCTGGTATAACTTGCAGAATGATGTCTTCTTAATTAGCTCAAATGCTATGCGTTATAATGCACCGGATACTATCTACTTTAGACAGGTAAAAATCATTTTTAAGAGTGTACTTTTTGTTTTAGAATAAGTCAGAACCTGCCAGTGGTTGGCTTTCCATCTAAAGTTATCTAAAGAAGCAATTCGTCTGCACAGGCACGGTCTATACATGAGCTTGCTAAAAAGAATTTTGAGAACTTAAGGCAAGACGGCAACGATAATGAACCAGAACCAAAAACAGTGGTAAGGAGAGGTAGACCACCAAATAAGCACAAAAAGGTTGGACGGCCTCCTGCTGATCGTGCTGCTTCAGACTTTTCAGCTGATGTAACACTTGCTAATGCTGGGGACACTAATCACCTGTCTAATTTAGCACATGACTCCTTGAGAAAAGGATCCTCAGGGGAAAAGTCTGGCGTTGCCAATGCATCCAATAGGGCTTCGTATGGTCTTCGCTGCACTGATACATGTGGTTGGATTTCTGAGCAGAAAGCAGATAGAGATGAAGAATATTCAGGTTTGCGATAGAGAATGTGTTCTAGTTAACTGTTTTCTTAAGAAATGTAATTGCTTCATCTGATACAAATTGCCATTTTCATTTCTGAAAAGAATCATGTGACAAGTATGTACCTGGCATTTTCATATTTGCAGGGTCTGCACCAAAGGAAATCACACAAAGTATGGGAAGAAACTCACTGTTGTAGATGCGAACCGTCGTAATACTTATAAACAATCCCTTGCATCAACCTATACGCATGAGACACCAATATTTACTATCCTCAATGGGGAGAAGAAGCAACTTATGCCAGTTAAGTATTTTGGTGAATCATTCCATTTCATTCCATTTCATTTCATTTTAATATTTTCTTCATTAAAAATTATGGTCGAGTTAGTATATCTGCTATGATCTATTTTAGTATGTTTTGCTCAATATAAGTGTGATGTGATTCAAAATTTAGCCGGTTTGTTTTCGTTTGCATGTAAGTTGATGGTCTTTTTGAATTGTTTGAAATAGTTTGTGTTATCTTTTGTGACCACTTGCTGATGTCGCTTAATTTTTTAACCAGTTTATTTATGTCTATTGTATATGACACTATAAAACTTATTAACGATGTTCACATTATGAGATCAGGTTGGTCTTCATTTGGAATATGCATATGCAAGAAGTTTGGCTCGCTTTGCTGCAAAGCTCGGTCCTATTGGTTGGCTCCTCGCTGCCCAAAAGATTCAAAGGGTATTGCCTCCTGGTACCAAATTTGGCCCTGGATGGGTTGCAGATGGTGAAGCTCCACAACATTCTCAGCCACTTGTACCATCTATATCTCCTCCGCATCCCTTAGCAAAATCCTGTGCTTCATCTACAATTGATAAACACTCTCATGGACAGGAAATGCCCCACAATGATGTCATTGTCAAGGAAGGCCACATCAACAGAACCACTTTGGCTGTTTCTAGTAATGTCTCCAGTTTTCCAAAGGATCCCTCGCTCAGCAGAGTTCCCAGTCATGAGAATGGCTCAAGTACCTTGGTTAATGGTGGTGTGGACGGTGATGCAATACGGCCCAGGGTTCCCTTTCAGCACCATCAAAACCCAGGGATGCATCCGACCATTGATGGTCTCAGTGGTTCATTTAATTCTGATATGGTTTCTCAACTTGGTAAGATGATCAGACCAGCTGGTCTGCTATATGGTCCCTTCGGTTCAGATGCACAGATGTCACATGCTCGAGCACTTGACATGGTCTCAAGAGCCAATAACAACTACATATACCGGACCTCTGAAAGGCCAACGGTGGTGGACAATTCAAGTACGAAAAATTCGGGTAAGCCCTTGAAAGAAGCTGGTAATGATTCAAAGGGCCCATGGCAGTCTACCACACTGCAACGGAAATCAGATTCTGCTCCCCCTGATCTGAATGTTGGATTCCAGTCACCAGGTTCACCAGCTTCAGATGTGGTGGTTGGCTCACAACAACCTGATCTAGCCTTGCAGCTTTGAAGGTATGATTGATTCTTCAGTTCAAGTTGACATGGGAAGGATTAATATTGTGGAGTCGCACCCTCCAACGAGAGGTAAAGAGACACGGCTGACATGTGATGGAGCTATTTATTTGCAAGGTTGGACTGTACAGATTAATTATTCTACTAAAAGTCAAAAATGAATCTCTGTATGCAGCAGCTAAAATCCCATTTGTAACATTTAAATCATTGGCCTGGCAGTAGGAAGTTTTTGCTTCTGCCGATGGGCTAATTACGATCATTGTCAGGTCTTCTACTGTGAACCAACGGATCGACAGGGTTTGTGTTCTTGCTCTGCATCTTCTAATCCAACTCTGATACAGATCTCACTTGGCATTCTTGCTTGACTGGTGATGGGTGGTTTTTCTAAATGGTGAATGAAACAAGGACATGTCTTTTACTACCTCGAGGTCTTCAAGCTGTTCTGATGCAATTTTCATGTGAAGATATCTGAGGAGGTTTGTTTACCTGCCATCTAAATTGTGTGTATCAATCACTGATATAAAGAGTGAGAAAAAGAGGGAAGAAATCTCAAGCCTGAGAACAAGAGAGTTATGCTGTTCTTTATTTATATCTTTGTAAGCATATATATTTTTCATTTCTAATATATGATATCTCTAAAATCATATGCTAAAAGTTTTCTCTCTGTAGGAGGTGGAAATTAGATCTCGCTACCACAGTAACCCGAGATTTGAGGAGATCTATGATTAATCTGATAGATATGTGCAACTGTCCTCAGATCGCGCCAGCTTTAGCCGCCACTGAGATCATTCTGAAGTCGAGCCGTGATCTAAGCCCGTCCTCCCAAGTCAACCAGTCACGCACGCGGTCAGCGTTGCTGACTCTTATCGAGTTCCAGCAGTGCATGCGGAAATGTGTTCGACCGAATGATCCTGATCCCATGCAAGCCCTCGGCCATGTTTATACCAACTCCACCCCTCGTAGATCAACACGCTATCCCGCAAACGTTTAAGATCACAATTCAACGATGCTTCATTTGGTGTCGTGTTTCTTCACGTGTAGCAAATCCGCACCGCAGCAAAAGGCCGCCTCTGCTCGTCGTCAGGCCGCAAAAGTTGTCCTCCTCGAGACAGAACGGAACAAAAAACTTCAATGCGAAGGGGAAGACAGTGAGGAGCGAGAAGGACGAAACCAAGTAAAATGCACGTTTTCCCCCGCCTTCGCTCCTCTTGTTATGAATGATTTCACATGGAGCAGCATTTTTTTTTCCCCTCTTCTGTAAAAGTACTAATTTTTTTGGTTGTTTCTGCGTTTTTTTTCTCTTTGGTGGAAGCAAAGATTCACGGGGTGTGAAATGGATCGCCGCTGCGGCCTGTTGTTTTGCCATAAAAGGCGGCCTTTTGTTTGCTCACTGAGAAGGAAGTGAGAGGCGAGGGAGGAAGGGAGGGAGAGCGACGCAAATCGCCCTGTTGGCGATGCTGAGCGGTGGAAGAGAAGGAGCGGGCAATGTAGGTGGTTCGGATTAGGATCGCTTTGGCTGGCGTCGGGAGTGAGGGGCTGCTGGAGGGGTGCTGCTTCTCGTGTTTCAACCTCGCCGGAGGAAGTGAGCCTTAGGATCGAAGACAGCGGGGCTCCTGTTGCCATCCGAGATTCGTCGTCGATGCTTCGGGTGGGTACCTCAACCATCCTCAAAACTGGATCTTTCTTTGCTTTGTTCTGATTTCTGTTCTCAATCTCGATCGTGGGCTTTTCTACATGCGCCAGAGAGTGGGAAGAAGGCGTCTTCTGTGGGCGGCGAGAGGAGTAAATCCGCAAGAAAATTCACCTTCAGGGATCTCGCTACGGCCACCCATAACTTTAAAGAAGCCAATTTAATCGGAGAAGGGGGCTTCGGAAGGGTCTTCAAAGGGCGGCTTGATTCGGGCCAGGCAAGTCGATCTTGTTCTTGCTCGATTCCGTTTGTCTGCATTGTGTTGTTCCTCTGACGATTAGAGCACCGAGTTGGATTTTGGGGAGCAGGTGCTGGCCGTCAAGCAGCTGAAGAAGGATGGGCTTCAGGGGAGTAAAGAGTTCTTGGTGGAGGTTCTCATGCTCACTGTGTTGCGCCATCCTAATCTTGTGAGCTTGATAGGGTACTGTGCTGAGGGAGATGAGAGGTTGCTAGTCTACGAGTTCATGCCCAAAGGCAGTTTAGAAGACCACTTGTTCGGTGAGCCCTGTACTTTACCTTACGACATTGCAGATCCAATCCTTGTGTTTTCGCTTTGCTTGTATCATGGTTGATGTTTAAGTACTCCAGCTGAAACTGACCTTCCCATATAGTTAGTGGAGCTAAAGAGATGTTCCCCAAAATAGTTTCTTGGGATGGAAGACCCACCTATCTGCCTCCTCTTCCCTCTTCTTGTAAGAGTCTGGCCTCCCGGAACCAGCATCCTTGACTGTGCCTTCATGGTGTGGGTTATAGATGCAAGGATAAACTTAGACAAGAAAACGAAAAAAACAACCATTTATGCGACGGGAATCTTAATGACCGACAATTAGGTGGAGTATAACTTTCTTATTATCCTTTTGTACTTTTCACAGGTATTACTCAGTAGGATTTGACCTAGACTTGGATGGATAAATATACGAAATCACTAGTTTTGGAGGGATATATGCAATTTTTTCATAACATAATAAGCTGATAATAAGGAACATGGTTATAATTAGTTTTAAAGCATATACTGGGTGCTTAAGACATTAGGAAAAGCCCCAACATATGCTTCAACATGAGTTGAAGCATATGTTGAAGTAATTCAAGAATCACCTTGCCTCCTCAATTAAAAACTATAGGTCAGCATGAGTATATATATATATATTCAAAATTTAACATAGTAAAAAATCATAAGAGATCGAGAGCGAAAGAGAGAGAACTCATCTGTATCACATGTTTGCTTTTTCATTTTAATGCTTTAAGGTTTATCTGACAACTTTTATCTGTAATGCATGGAGACAGCCTCATTTCATCTGTTATATGTATGATACAAGTTTGATGGAGCCTAAGACTGTTTGTTCTTTTCTTTGTTTCTTATTGGTTAGTAGTATATGCCACCTTTTATTGCTTTATCGATGAATAGTCCGAATACTCTGATTTGAGTCTTCTACTTCTTTTTTCTTTATCAATTAAAAGTGCTTGTTTATTCAGATCTATCTCCACGGAAGCCACCTCTTGAATGGAACACACGAATAAGGATTGCACTTGGTGCCGCAAAAGGTCTCACATACTTGCATGATGATGCAAGCCCACCTGTTATTTACAGGGACATGAAGGCTGCAAACATATTGTTGGACAACAATTTCAACCCCAAGCTCTCTGATTTTGGGCTTGCTAAACTTGGACCTGTTGGTGACAAAACACATGTCTCAACTAGGGTGATGGGAACATATGGCTACTGTGCCCCTGATTATGTCATGAGCGGTAAGCTGACCCTGAAATCTGATATTTACAGTTTCGGTGTGTTGCTTCTGGAACTGATAACCGGACGACGAGCTTTTGATTACTCGAGGACTCGTGCAGAGCAGAACCTAGTGACTTGGGTAAGCAGTGTTTTGTTGTCATTATTTTCAAATATACTGATTTACAAGGCTATATGACTATCTCAAACAATCTGCACAGTTGAAAGGATCTTGAGGATATCTTCTGCCAGTTCTTTTTTTGACTTTTCATTCAGATTTTGACTTTTAGTTGTTTTAATAATTGCATGAACTTCAATTCCTCAAAGAGTCGTGTTTGCCAAATATTGGAATTAAAGCATTTATAGTGGTACTTTATCAAAGTTATAACTGTATCAAATGCAAATTTTTGTTGGTTAGTATCTGCATATGATGTAAATTCTGATGTTCATTGTTTGGACTTAACATGTAGCATCGTGAGATGGTTCCCAGCTTTTTAACCAAATTTTGTAATAAAAAAAGGGATGACTCAAATACAAGGCTCCTGCTGATGTGGAGTATGGGGAGAGTAGATAAATGCAATCTCAACCCATTTGATGCAGTTAGTATTCAATTTTGATGCAAAATCCATTTCTCTTGGAGTCCTCCAATTAATTTCAGCATAAAGAGATGTACTCGTTGTTTTGTTTCTCCATGTCCTTGATCTCAGTGACAAGACCTAAGATTTAACTTATAGTTTATGCCGAAGCAAAACAATGTTTGCAAATGCATTTGCTGAAAATGAAAGTGTCAAATTCGATTTACAATTCCACCCATATATCTATACGGTTCAAAAGAACATCATTTATGTAAGTAGCTAGATGCATTTTGAGCTTACTATGTATGCACACAAGCATACAGTGGACAACATTTGAACCATGCTCATGTCGGAAACCTGTCAAAAGTCTATTGAAAATTGTTCTGTTACTTCATTTTTCTCCGTTTCCCATCATATCTTTCAATTTTTAATAATCATTTATTCTGCTCTTTCTTTCAGTCACGTCCTTTTCTCAATGATCGGAGGAAGTTCTCAGCTGGCTGATCCATCTCTTCAAGGCCTCTATCTGCCACGAGCCTTTCACCAGTTGGTTGTCATCACCTCAATGTGTCTCCAGGAGCAGGCACATGTTCGGCCCATCATGGCTGATGTGGTTGTCGCCTAGACCATGTGGCATCCCAGCCCTACGCTGCAGAACCCAACTCCAAGGACAGGAACTCCTCCATCTTTGCCTTCAGGAAATGCAGCCAGCCTCCTCCAGAGGATGCAGTGTTGGAAAAGGTTTTGGTATTATGTAAATCTGGCTCTCGGTTTGACCAAGTTGAGGTCTGGCAAGTTCATGAAAAAAATGCTAGTGCATTAGACTATGTACATCATGGGCTAGAAGAATATGTTGCCTATGTAACCATATGTAAATTGTTGTCTCAACCTAATCACACCGATGTTATTACTACTGCCAGCTGTCAGGGGTCAGCGAAGCAATGACTATGGCAGCCTTCATCGAGTATTAGTGACGGCTTCATGGTTGAGGATATGTAATCGATATATGTGGTCTTCTGACACAGGTCTTGTACATGTCTAACCTGTTTTAAGTTTCTCAGATTGCAGTGAAGATCCACACATGTTAACATCATGATCTGAATTCCACTGGATTTTTGCCGATAAGCAGTATTCAAATGCAATAACACATCATCCTGAATGAATGTTGAAGACATGCATGTGTCTGTGAATAATTTTGCTTTGTATTTATGCATACTTGTGTGTTTTTTCTGAATTGGCAGTTATTATAGAACTCAAATTAATGACATGAGTATTTTGGATATTATAGAACTTATTTTCTTACAGATTAGCATTGAAAAGGCAGCCAGGATGTCAACATGGCCTTTTTAACTGGATGAAAAATATGCTCTTTTATTTGTCTTGCCACTCCACCAAATTTTGACTCAAAACTGGCCTCTGGATACTCTTTTTAGTTGAGAAGTCCACTGCATTTATTTATGCTGAAGTTTCACTTCTTTTCCACACTTTTTTTTTTTTTTTTAATTTTGACTTGAAGCTCCTTCTCACATGCTTTAAATTAGTTTTGACCTGCAGGATGATTGGCAGTGGCCAGCTTGGGAGAATTCCAACTTGAGGAACTTGGTACTGGAGATCACATCATGCACATAAATGGAAGATCAACTTCTTTTTTGGTTCAACCATGAACTTGGAACAGGAAACCGAGGCTGTGATTCATGAAGCAACAAATGCAAAGTCAACCCTACCGTGCATTGTTCATGCACTGATCCCACAGGAAGAAGTTTCTCGTCATCTGCCTCTGAAGATCCAGTCAAAACCTCAGATTCATGAATCATCAGTCAGAGATCAAGTTGCAGGGATGCTGACTTCGGTGAGCTGAACTTTTTTATTGCAACAGTTGACTTCACCGAGTGCAATCGGCAATCTTCTTCCCCTCGAGAATTCTTGCCGAAGACGGTCTTCATGGATGAAAGTGGAGTAGCTTCATGTGCCGACTCGAGATCTTCAAGTGCATGAGTTTGGCTTCCTCCTCCATCTTGGAAATCCAACAGGTAACGATCGTTGACTCGGGGAATTTGACCGTGTTCTACCTCATGAACATGACGTTTACTGCATCCGACGTCATGTAACAAAAACAACAACACAGATCGAAGGAGACCCAAATGCTGACGCCCTCTTCTTCTTCCTCGATTGGCCATGGCGTACTTACATGCCACTCTCACAAAACGCATGCGACGACTTGAGCCGGGTTGACCATTTCACCACGAGAATTATTCCAATGAGATCGTTGCCATGTTGAAGGGGCTCGACGTGGATACATGTCTTCGAGGGGTCCCTCTTTGGGGCCCCCACCGAGTGGTAGGGCATAAAGATAATCTTCTACTCCAATATTATTATAATATATATACAAATGTCGTCAGGAAAACACGGTGTAAACACGAGGAAATGAGAAGAAACGCATGCTTGGACCAACGAAATCTTCCAACATATTAGTCCTCGTTCTTGTTGCTCAGGCCATACATACAAACTTCATTTATGGTTGTCACTTCAGAGAGAGAGAGATATTATTCTGCTTGTCTATCTTTGACTGCGTCTGCGTGTGTGGGGGTGGCTCGGGGGAGAAGATGGCACGAGGACGTGTGGCAGACGTGCATGGCATCAATCACCGGCTGGGTTTTGGCTGGACGTGTGCAGGTGATCGATTTGCGCCAGCACAGGCTGCAGCTTTTCAAGTCAACTGCTTCGTTCGTCTTCGACAGGAGTTGAAGGGTATGGCGAGAGGGAGAGGGAGAGGGAGAGAGAGAGAGACGTCGTGAGAATAATATATTGTTATCTGCAATTGGATTTATGCTACGATGCAATGATAGAGATAGATAGAGAGAGAGAGAGAGAAGGGGAGGAGGAACAAGGAAGAGGCAAACATGCTTATAAATCTAGCCCTGGACTGCTTCGTCCCTTCCTCCCCTGCTCTCCCTCCTCCCTTGCCTCGTCCCTTCTCTTTTGTCATCTGCAGCATTCTCTCCGAGATCCTCCCTTTCTCCACTTTTTGCACGGACAAGGAAGAGGCCAGCAGCCGTTTGGGCCATGGGGAACTGCCTCGAGACGCCTGCGCAAGCCGTAAGCCCCACCGACACCAGGATTCCCAGTCCAGGTATATCTATCTATCCGATGCACAATAAAAAGTCCCCCCACCCCCTTCCTTTTTTTTTTTTTTTGCTGCTTCTTCTTTGATCTGGATGTTTCTTGTTCTTGATCCCATGGCGTGCTCATTTTACTTCCTCCAATCTCCTGGTTTTAGCAGTTTCTTGCTCTTGATTCTTACCGCTCTGTGATCGAGATTCCAGCTTTCTTCCTCCTTTTGGCTATCTGTTTGGTCTTTCCAATACCTTGTCCACATCTCGTTTCTCGGTTGCTATGAGAGGAGGAAAACGACACTTTCGTGCAGGTTCATCCAAGAATCTGTTGACTTGGTCTTTGTTCTCAACTCAACAACTCTCGCCTGGGGCCTCGCCGCGGTCGGGTTCGATTCGAATGCGCAGGGTCGTCTCATCGATCTCCGGGTAGGAAGCCGACGTCAGGTCGAGTGAAGCTGATCATCCGCTCGGCGGGCGGTTCCTTCATCCGTGGCGGCTCGGCTGCATGCCCCTCGCACACAGTGGTCGAGGTTTCCCATCCCGACCCCTCCGATACTTAAGTCAGTGTCGGATGGGAGTGAGTAGAGTGTTTCATAGAGAGAGAGAGAGAGGCAGAGAGAGAGAGCCTTTGGCTGTCGATGTCTCGAGGTCAATCTTTGCTCCTCTCGCGATGGGAACTTGGTTACGCCATGCGATGGGAGCTCGGGTGCCGCCATGCGGTGAGGAGCTTCGGCCGCCACGAGGAGGAGCTCCGCCATGCGGTGAGGAGCTCACTGTCACCATGCTGAGGGGAGAGTGGTTAAGAAAGTCTTCTTCCCCTCCTCCTCCTTCTTCTCCTTCTCCTTCTTCTCCTTCTGAGTGCTGGTTCGTCCCCCCCCTCCTCCCTTTACTTCTTCTAAACGTAGAGGTCTTATAGGAAAGATTACTGTTGGTGATGTGACCCACGCAGATCGCGATGGCGTGCCGGTCTCTGCGGGCCCGGGAAGAGCAGAGGGAGAGGACGTTTGTCGGTCAACCCTCGCGACAGTCAACAGCAGAAGGGGCTGAGACGTCACCATGACGGGAACCACAGGGGTCGGGGTCACGTCACATTTAATACCCATAACATGACCATTTCCTTCTGATGCCAAGAAATTCTACTCGGCAAGCATCATTGATCTCGATCATGGCTGACCACCTCCCACGACGAGCGACTTGGATCTGGACTTTTGCAGTGTGAACACAACACACGGTGACCTCTGTTCTGTGCTTCTTTTGCTGCGATCACAGGGCGATCGACGACCGACAGCGACATCACCGCCACCACCGGCATACTGTCGACGATCAGCAACTCAACTTTTGGTCGATCGATGGGCAGCTGCGGGACCGTTGGTGACGCATGCCCGGAGGGCCGGATCCTGGAGGCACCAAATCTCCGCATCTTCACCTTTGCCGAGATGAGGAGCGCGACGAGGAACTTTAAGCCCGACAGTGTTCTCGGCGAAGGAGGATTCGGGAGGGTGTACAAGGGATGGGTGGACGAGAAGACCCTGAATCCAACGAGGAGTGGGATCGGGATGATCGTGGCCGTCAAGAAACTGAACCCTGAGAGCTTGCAAGGGTTGGAGGAATGGCAGGTGACTAGAATCAGCAAACCTAAACGAAGCTTCATGAATCCGCTTGATCTATTCATCGTTCTCGATCTGACGCGTTTTGCTGGCCCGATTCAACCTTGTACTCTATATGTTGATGTAGTCGATCGTTGCAGCTTGGAATGCGCAATGGTGTGCGTGCTAACTCTCTTGTTGCTTGGGATTGCAGTCTGAAGTGAATTTTCTAGGGAGGTTGTCGCACCCCAATCTGGTTAGGCTCTTGGGCTACTGCTGGGAGGAGAGGGAGCTTCTCCTTGTCTACGAGTACATGGCAAAAGGGAGCTTGGAGAATCATCTTTTCAGAAGTGAGTATGGTATCATCTCTGATTCCTTCTTCCGGTCGGTAGATACCGACAAGAATCGCGGTCGATCTGTGAGTAAATTGGACTCGGATTTCTTGTTCTGATGTGTTCGTGTGACTGCACGGGCTTCGAAATCCATGGAGATCTTTGTGGAATTGTCTAAGCGTATCATCATCGTCTGCAGA
The DNA here is from genome assembly GCA_023547065.1 of Musa troglodytarum. Classification (NCBI taxonomy): domain Eukaryota; kingdom Viridiplantae; phylum Streptophyta; class Magnoliopsida; order Zingiberales; family Musaceae; genus Musa; species Musa troglodytarum. The sequence continues at coordinate 104,043,017 of CP097510.1, read as the reverse complement.
AGGAAAAGCTTACGAGCCGCTCTCGTGGGACTTGAGGATGAAGATAGCGATCGGTGCGGCTCGAGGTCTTGCTTTCCTGCATCTGTCGGAGAAGCAAGTCATATATCGGGACTTCAAGGCCTCCAACATCCTTCTCGACGCCGTACGACGCCGCAGCTCCGTCAAAGTTCTTCTCGAGTGCGCTGCGGACGACTGATTCATCGGTTTCGTTTGCAGAACTTCGACCCCAAGCTGTCGGACTTCGGGCTGGCGAAGAACGGGCCGACCGGAGAGCAGTCCCACGTCACGACGCGAGTCATGGGCACCTACGGATATGCGGCTCCGGAGTACGTCGCCACAGGTATGTGCCGTGATTCGTCGAGACCTCCTCCCCCGTCGATGGAAATGTGATCGAGGATGACGGGTTCCATCGGTCAGGTCATCTGTACGTGAAGAGCGACGTGTACGGGTTCGGCGTGGTGTTGCTGGAGATGCTCTCCGGGCTGCGGGCGCTGGACACGACGCGGCCCAGCGGGCAGCACAACCTGGTGGACTTCGCCAAGCCATTTCTGTCGGATCGCCGTAAGCTGGCCCGGCTGATGGACCCGAGGCTGGAGGGGAGGTACCCGTCGATGGCTGCACAGCAGGCGGCGCAGCTCACGCTCGGGTGCCTGGCCGGCGACCCGAAGAACCGCCCATCGACGAAGGAGGTCGTGGAGACGCTGGAGCACATCGAGGCCATGACGAGCAGGCGGGGGGAGTCGAGATCCGGTTCTCCCCGCCCGGCCGCGCGCGGCCGTGATCCCGGCCCGGCTCACGGGAGATCGCCGGTTAATCCGAGGCATGAAGGAGCCGGGCGTGGTGCTCTGGGCAGCCACCATGCTCCCGGAAGAAGATGACGGCACCGGAAAGATCCAAGGTTACGTGGTCGATCTTGTTCCTCTACTGCCACATCGCGTGACACGTGGACAGAAACAGATGGCCATGCGGAATTCAAAGACACAGCGACTGGGTGAGTGATGTTAGGTACTCGTCCATTGGAATGGCGACACGTGTACACAAGTATTAGAAAAGAAGTGCAAACTACTTAACTTGAGGTGGATCGGACACATTAGATTTGGGCAATCTACCACCGTACGTGTCTTAATCATCGTAGATATCTGTTAGGGGTATTAACTATGACGTGGCACCTGGTCTTGGGTCGTACTCCCGGATAACGTCATTGCCCCTCCTGCGCTCCATAAATCTCACGATTTGACCGCCCGACGTCGCCTCCCCTCTGCATCGCCCCAACTACTCACCAAGTTGACCACGGCACGCTCACGAGGTCGTCCGACGTCACCCGCAGAACGGATCGGAGCGTGCCATCCGTTCGACCTATTTAAGCCGAATGGGTAAGAGGAAGAAGGGGACTCGGAGGTAGTGCTGGGCACCCTGCGAAATTCTCTGCACGGGAGCTGATGGGCGCGGGCGCTTAGTGGACAGCGTGGAGCAGTGGGTGTTTCTCAGACCGCTGCTTTGCTGAGTCGTTCACGGCTGGGCGCGGCCGCGCTGGAGCTGAGTCGGGCGGAGCGGGTTTATCCAGCGAGCGCAAGCAAAGGTGACGACCGTTTGGAAGTTCTGCATGCGCGTCCAGTCTGTTGTTTCAATAATATCAAAATCGATGGTTGTATAAATCGATGGGATAAAGAGAAATGATAAAAAGACGATGTGACAAAAAGAAACAAAATAAAAAAAAAAAACAAAATGACTCAGATAAATTTTATTTGTGGATGACCTCCTACCAATCAATGTAACTTACGTCAAAATCCCTAAATATAATTTGAACACTAAGAATTAGGAGAAAAAGAAAGATGTTTAAGCGGAAAGTTTTTAAGTTATAATTTTATAGAGTTTTTAAGAACTTGTAAAGGAAAAAAATTGGCTTTCATCTGGATTGCACAAGCATGACTCGGTAAAAATACTTCATTTAATAATTAAAAGTAAACTGTTTCTTAGATGAATGGCTTCCATAGATATTAGATATTTTGATGTTGATAAGATACATCACGGACCGTCCGCTGTCGACATCCATCGTATCAGGAGCCTCCTTGTCCACGTCACATGAATTGCCCAGGAGCTGACGTTTCCCCGTTGGTTCACAATCGGCAACGGTCGGATTTCAAAAAATTCGACCGTTGGAACCGCTCTCTCGCTCGCTCGCTCACATCCCCACCTCCCGCTATTTAAATCCCCGCTCACCAGCTCCGCACACGCACGACCACAAGCAACGAATCACAACAGAAGACAACCCCGACACGCGGAAGAGGTAAAGCCCATTAGAGAGGACCTCGGATGGATGGTCGGCCGCCGCTCGCGGTGTCTCCGCGCCGCCTTCGACCCCGCCGACCGCCGCCGGGTTCCTACGCTCTATCAGCCCGAGCGCAATCAGGTACCTTACCTGGAAGAACGGCCGCCCGCCTTCACCCCCTTTTCCCTCACTCTTTAATGCGATGTGCGTGTGCAGCCACCGCTAAGAAGCCGCCACTCTCGAACCGCTCCTCGGTGCCCACGGGATCGCCGGTCCAGCCAGAACGCCCGCTGATCTCGCCGGATCTGGCAGCGGTAACGGAGCCCGCAGAGGAAGAACTCGGAAGCTGGGGCGACGTGTGTGCTGCCGCCACCGTGTCCCTCGAGGCCGGCCACGGGAGCCCGTTGTTCGAACGGGGGCGGTTTTACCAGCTTTACTCGGCGCGGAGGAACGAGCGGCTCAAGCGGAAGAAGGATGAGATCTGGGGGGTGGAGGCGGTGGCGGAGGACCCCGGGGTCGCGGTAGAGCTGGCGAAGAGGAGGGTGTCGAAGAAGGCCGAGGGGGTGCGGAAGTCGATGCCGGCGGACTTCTCGGCGAGCCGCGCGAGCAGCTTGCGGTCGTCGCTGAGGTGCAGCAAGGAGATGAAGAATAAGAACGCGTACGCCGCCGTGGTGGAGGGTTCTGCTGTCGGTGGGAGGAGAACGAGCACTCGGTCGGTGCGCAGGCTGTGAGTTGTGTCTTCTTCCAGTTGCGATGCGACGGGGTTTTAGATTAATTATGCCTTGGTAACTCGGTTTTGCATTTTTCTTATTTTTCCCATTTTAAGTGGTTAACAAAAAGGCAAGCACAGGAAGCAAACAATTCGAAAAGAATGCTTTAATTATTTTTCCTTTTTCTTTTGGTGCTGTTATTTTGGTATTATTACACGATGACATTTAAAAGAGACCTCAAAAAAAAAAAAAAACTTTATAGAAATTATGAGCAAAGATCAGAAGAAATGGAGAGATTACAACTGGCTAACATCATCACTAACTGGCTAACATCAGCAATGGGCACGGATGAAGACAACAAATTGCAGTGTTGATTGGACACAGAAAAATCAGCAAAATAACCTCCAAATTTAATGAAATCACATACTTTTTAGTAAATCACCACCACAAATATTTGCAATATTAATAATATTAAAGCATTATTAATCTGACTGGAATATAGACAACAACATCAATAATTCTTCCATCTTATCATTTACACATCATCACACTCTTCCTCCTGTAGGAACAACAATTCCGTCAAGTGGTTTGTTGACTACTCCAGGTATCATCTTCCTCAGATGATGTCTCGAAATCATCTAACATATAAGCTCCATAAGAAATATGTGAGCAAATTAATACACCTTCACTAAACACATACTAAATACAGGTTACATGATGACAAGATCCTCTATAGTGCAAACCATACATCTCGTACAAAAAAGAATTACTTATAGGCAAATCTTAAGCGGCACACACACACACATATATATCGCAGACATCGACAGTGCAAATGATACCTCCTATACAATAAATAAATTCAGCTTAGGTGATAGAAAATAGCAGCACCATAGGATTATACTCTCTCACTTCGTCGGTTTCGCCTGACTGGCAACAGACATAGCTCGCAAATGACCAGCTATTTGGGAGAAGGAAGGCCTTTGCGAGGGATCAGGAGCCCAGCACTGCTCCATTAGCCTTCTCCATTCTGGGTCACAGGTGGCTGGCACTGGAGGCCTCAATGTATTATTCACAATGCCTCCTGTATGTTGTACAAATTTTAATGCAAAGATGTAGATTACAATTTTGCTCTTGCATAAGTTGGCACAAACAAAAGTACAGCAAGAAAGAAATTTTTGAGAAGCAAATTGAAGATTTTGATAATATACAAATCATGGCTGCATCCCAACACATAATATCAAAACCGGTTTGTCAGGACCCTGAATTTTTCAAAACACATATAACTTTTATTGTTTGTTCACCAGGATCAAGTCAATTGTGCCTGCCTTCCATACATTCAAGAACACGTAGCAAAGATGACCACTAGGTGCATGCTAAATTTTACAACCTTAATCCGATGATATCCAGGGGAGCAGTTTCAGCGATCAGTAAAAAGATTACAATGTAAAAATAAATAAATAAATAAAATAAAAATATTACAATGTGGCATTCATATTAGCAATAACATTAGTGTGTGCACACAGGGCCATAAGGAACTACATAAAGGCACTTTTTTTAATTTAAGGCATTTGGATCATTGCAATGTCCTTTTTCAGATCTTAAATAAAAAGATAAAAGGAGTGCCTCATGTGAAGCTCCTCAAAATGTATAATCAAGGAGGGTGAACAATATGACACTTTGCCCCCAGCACCACCAACTATAAGCCCCCTGCCATCACATGCAGTGTGTTTGTTTTATTATGCGAACCATCAAACACTAAAAGGGCAATCAAGCAATGCCAAGGTTCATCCTCCTCAAACAATGTGTCTTTTCAAAACATTCATTTGTTTGAAGACATTTAGGAAAATACTTTTTAAGTTGAGCAGAAAACACAGGTAGCTTCTCAAACAAGCTTTTAAATTATGTAAGATTGTCAGTCACGTTGCAGATACAACAGGTCCAGTCCACATGAAGAACTACTACTCTTATGGTTAGTCAGTTTCAGCTAAACTTCTACTTCTAATTCACTTAAGTCAACAAACTCCACATTGTGTAGAGATTCCAATGTATCTGAAACTCAATGCATGATCTTAATTAGTACACCCTGATATTTAATATGGTCAACATAATAGCAAAAAAGCATGATCCAAAATCAACTGAACATGGTCCAAACTCCAAAGTAAACAATGGGCCAAAACGTCGAGTTCAACCAAAGTTTAGTCCTAGAAGGTGCTTACCAGTAGTCAGTTTTTGCTTCCAAACAAAAAAGGGAAAAAGTTTACTTTTGAAGAAGAGAATCACCACAGCATATTATAACCTTGAGCTAATTTTGGACATAATTCAGCAGAAATTGAAGCATACCTATAATTGCACCATAATGCATATTGGCGTAAGGCTCTTCCCCTGTGAGAATTTCCCACATAACAATGCCAAAAGAGAACACGTCTACCTGCAGTCATCACCAAATCTGATACTCAGGATAGGTGAAGGCCAAGCACAGTATCACAGCTCATAAGAATGTATCGTAGAGCAGTCTCAGACTCTTCAATTTAACCATCAAGTTCCTTTTAACAGATGGTCGACACACAGGCTTCATATATAGGTAGAAAATGAAATGATAGTAGTTGAGGTTTGACTTAAAGTTCAGCCTAAAGTGATATAATTATGTGGAAGAGGCAGCACTTGTCCTACTTAAGAAAAAAAAAGGAGAAACAAACTAAAGAAAAATAAGACACTGGTACCTTCTCAGACACCTTATTGCTGCTTCCATTTAATAATTCTGGAGCCATCCATGGCAGCGTGCCTCTGACACCACCGGAGACTAGAGTATTTCGTCTAATTTTTGACAATCCAAAATCACCAACCTGGATAATATCTTTGGTAGTTAGCCAGCTTTAAGAAAATCATTGACATGATGGCAATTTTATGGCATCCCATGCAAGGTCAAAATTTTCACATCCCAAGGGATGCAGAAACCAAATATATAGGTGGTCAACATGATTGAGCCTTAAAGAGTATACCTTACAAATGGGACGTGACTGATCTTTAAGATTTACTAGCAAGTTATCACATTTCAGATCAAAATGTACAATGTTTTTAGAATGCAAATATTCCATCCCAAAAGCAGCATCCATTGCAATGATAAGTCTTTTACGGCGATCAAGGTACCTGTTAATTTATACAATTAAATAATATAACAATCACTTTATATAATAAGATACCATCAATAAGGAAAAAGCAGAAAGAGTTTACTTGTCCTTGCGCAGTAAAACATGTCGAAGAGAACCATTAACCATGAATTCTGTGACAGTTGCCATGGTTCCCCCTGGTCCATCTTTTACAACGCCATAAAAAGCCACCACATTGGGATGATGAAGTTGGGAGAGAATTTCAGCCTCCCGCCAAAACTCCATAGTCTGCAAAAAGTGACTAGTTACCTGCTACCAAAAGTTTCTACCTGCTGACTTTTATTGTTTCTAAAACTTCAATTTATTATTTATAATACAGTTATTAGGTTGGTTACTCTTGTTACTGATTATAGAAAGAACTGGAAGACAACGAAACTAAAATTGGACAACTTACCAGCCTCTCCTGCTCAGAGGATCGTCCAGTAAAGCAGCTCTTTTTTATCCGTTTTATAGCCACATCAGTGCCCCTCCATTTTCCATGATATACAGCACCAAAAGTGCCAGAACCCAGTTCTCTAAGCTCCTCGAGATCCTCATGTTTTATTACCTGATAATATGCAACCTTTAGAAATGCATATACTTAAATAATAATACCAAATGAGGATAAAAGATGCGACGAAAGGAGGTCCTAACTAAATGGGCAGCACAAGACAACCAAATTAAAAAATAAAAATAAAAATAAAAATAAAAATAAAACTCTTTCTTCTCTATACTTGTTTTACGATGTTTCATTTGTGCCACAAAATATATTCTAAATATGGTAATTCGCCTTACCTATAAATCAAACATGGAAATTTGCCTTTAACTACAAACCAGCTCCTACCTGAAACTACAACCTTCTTTAAATGCTAATGTACATTGTCTAGGCATTATGTGATAGTAAGTTAAGCAAATGTTTGCTAGAATTACTTTTCAAAAGCGAAAAAGACAAAGGACAAAAAAGGACATTAGAGGTTAAAAGATGCTGTCAACCAACTTCATCAGCAGTTTACTTGGAAACTAAAGTTCAATTCTCTCAACATTTTATCTCAAAAATTTAACAGCCATTGTCAGCACGTTGGTAAAAGAACCACCCACTACAATCAAAGTTAATGCATGAGCCTTATGAGAATTAAAGTAAATGCTTTTATTAGTCAGACATTTATTAGGAATCAAAAGTTATAAATGGCTTAGTGCATCAGGTTCTTGAGGGTTAATGCATGTAGATTTGCACCTTAGCAAAGGATATTTCCATGACTCAAGCTCTTAGTCACCATATAATAAAATAGCAACCTTAAGGTTATTTCCATGACTCAAGCCTTGCTCAATAGCAACCTTATAAGGTCACCAAGGTTACAAGGAATAAGTTGTAGCCTTCACAAATTAACAATAGGACCAGGGTTTGTCGTGCCATGGTATACCACCCAATATGAGCAGTATATACCAGTCCGATCGAGGACTGGTACCCGGACCACCTTGTACCAGATGGTATACGCTAAATGACCTCATATCGCCCGATACGGGGTCTGCGATGGCAGAATAGTGTTAACTAGGGAGTAATTAAGGCCTTGAATAGTGTTTTCCAACTTAAAACCCCTAATCTAACTTTTTCCTATTTTTTCAAAAAAATTTAGAACTATTTTTTTGTCATTTTCCTGTGTCATCAGCATGCCCTGCTGCACTGACACATGGTCCACCAGTACAGGGTAACATGTACCATACCGTCGGCCGATTGACTGATACACCAGTTCTGGCCGGTAAGGCAAACCCTAAGTAGGACATGCATCATACCTGCAAATTACTAAGATCAAAATCATACGCAATTTCATTTGACACTGGCTCAGCATCTTCCTCATCTTCAAACTTTAATTCCTAAAATCGAAAGAAAGCCACGTGATGATTTTGTAAAAGGAATAAAATAAATTATTACTCTGCAGGAGAAAAGCATACCTCATTCTCTGACATATGTGTTCTTAATGTCTCTCCTAACTTTGTAAAAGGGTTCTCTACCTGCAAACCTCCGCCCTTGTCCATTCCAAGATGATGAGACACCTGTGATGGAATATAACCTGGGTGCAGAGCATTAGGATCCTCAACAATGGTACTGGATGAATCTTGCATTTCCTCGCTGAAATTAATTTGTGAATCAATTTGACCAAAATCAGTTCTCTCATTTTCCAACGGTGACAACTGATATGGCCTAGAGATCCCTTCTTCCACTGTAGGAAGAAAAGCTGGGTAATTAATGTGATCTTGATCCATAAGAGAAAAGTCTTTACGATTAAACTCATCCTGGGCTAGATTTCTGAAGAAAGACCAACGCTGTGGCTCATGATTTTGCATGTTCAGACTTAGTCCAGTGTCATCTTTACGCAGGAGATTTATATTTGAGAGATTCTCAGCATTCCTGGCCTTACTAAAGATATCAGAGAGCAGGTTAGGAGGGAACCGGTCATTAATATCAACAAGAATATCTCTTTGTTCCAGGGAGGGAGCAGAAGATTCCTCCTGAGATACAGCTGCAACAGCAGTTTCCACCCAAGTAAAAGCTGGCTCAACAACATCATTGTTATTCGAATCATTGTTAGGTTTTTCATCCCACGGAATGTCCTGAATTACAGGACCTTCCTGGGGCTTAATGAGAGCTCCGGCAGCATATACCTCTCTGATATTGATTTTGGTCATATCTGTATCACCAACATTTGTGACCTTTTGCATGTGTCTGCTCATACTGGTTTCCTGCAAAATCCCATCTTCAACAACTGTAGTCTTATCAGACACAAACTTTGTAGGTGCATGTTGAAACTCAGGCTTATCAATCTTCTTCGCTTGTTTGTAAGTTTTCTCATCAATGATAACATCAGTTTGATGAGGTCCTGTCTGAACAACTGAGTTTGGTACAACTTCATCTGGATCACACACATCCTGATTAATTAATGGCGTCATAGGTTGAGAAAATTTTGCAGTTTCCAAACCCTCTACAATAGAGACATGTCTGAATTTATTAGCTTGATTGATTGCATTTCTCACTTTCTTATCTTCAATACTTGCATTACTAGGCGTGGTGGCTTCGCAGAAGATAGTGGTTTCTCAGTCTGTGCACCCATCTCTCCCTCAAGTATGGTGTCAGTTGCTTCAGCAACAGATTCTTGGGCTGCAATCAAGCATGCCTGATTTATCAGATAATTAGAACCAATGGAATCATCAGATTTAGAAAGCCGATTTAGGAACACCTGCTCCCTAGGCAGCCTCTCAGATTGATAACCTCGGGAAGGGTGTGAAGGTGGATTCTTGTAGTTTCCTCGGTCATATCAGCTTCATCATCATAATAAGCAGACATCAAAGTTTCACTAGAGGGGTAGTGGTCATCTATGTTAAGATCAGACCCATGTCCAACAGTCACAGTAATGGCTGATGAGACTGAAGCAGGCTCCAGTTGTTTCCCTTTACTTTTCAAGTGTAGCACAGATGTTAAATTCTCTGGTACAGAAACAACATTTGTATTTTTCGCATGCAAACAGCTTGAAACCGAAGCATCATGTTGCTGGGTTGAAATAGGTTCAGTGACATGGGAACCAACATGTTTACCTTCCATTTTCCTCTGAGAGAAGTCATCAACCGCCAGTTTCACATTCATTTTCACAGGCTCTTTATCAAATGGACTTATACCACTGTATGGATCTTGAGTGATGCCTTGATAAAGAAATTGTTGAACTGGCTGAACAGAAGCACCACTGTCTGTATGATTGGATCTATATTGATAATCAGATGTTACAGACATAGGAATGGACATTATGCTATCTAAATTCTGATATCTATTAGGTGGATTGATGGAATTGTAAGCATACTGTTCACCTTCAACATAATGGTATCTATGATCCTCAAAACCCTGTGGATGGCTATCATAGTGAGTAGATAAGCTGGCTTGGAATTTTGAAGGAAATGCAGCAGGAGATGCTACAGGTAACAAATCCAGCTGACTGAGCCGCAACCGTGTAAGCATTAGCTCTTCCAGATTCAACATTGAGATCAAGTAACTGATCCAAGTCACTTGTTGAAGTACTTGCCAATCCATGTCCATATGAGGATTTTCCGGATCCTAAATCAATATCATTGATTGCAACAACATACTGGATCTCAGAATCACCATCCACACTACCCAAGCTGAAGTGTACATCATCAACATCATCTGCAATAATTAGAAACAATCTGAGTTTCTGTGATCCCTCACCACCTTCAAGAACATTGTGTTCCTCCATCATATTCTGTAGATCTTCATCACATGAAACAGATATCAATGCATCCAGATCTTCCCCAGGCAATTGATACTTGATGGTATGAGGCCTACTGTATATTGCCATTGTCTTTTGCATGAATTCTTCCCATGAAATATCCCTGCTTATTCGTATGATGCGTGTATTACCTCCCACGTATCTCAGTTTTCCATCACTGGGTCGAGGTAAGATTTTACCACCAAAACTGCAGAGGAATTTCATCCTTCTGGATAAGATATCAGAAGCTTGTGCAGGTGTATACCCATTAGACACTGTTCGACTACTTCCCTCGCCAGATGATATTTGTTGTATTGACCTTGATGGTGCATAATGACCTTTCTGTTCAGTATCAGAGAAGTTCTTTTCAATCTCCTTCAATTGACAATCATCTCCAGTCACAAGCTTTAAAGGATCTTTCATACTTTCAGACCCCATGTGTGGTACATTCATTCCACATATCATGTCTACGTTATTGGTGATCATATTTTGATCATTGCTTGCATTTTGGACAGTAGGCTTCTTGGGCATTGCCCGTTCTCTCATAAATTCAAGAGCAAACTCCTCACCTGTCTGAGATGAGTAATTCAGAACAGGCCTCACAGAACCTGATGCAGTGACCTCTGGTGGTCTAACATTAGCATCAGCAGAGCTGGCTGGATATTGTTTGGGTCTTTGGTCAACTGAGCCAACTCCTTTACTAGCATCCATCAGATTATACTGAAACATTCAGAGCTTGTACAATCACTCTACCAACTTGCTTTTATCTCCTTCTCTTTATGTACAACTGGAAGGGAAGAATCCCCAGGACAAGACCACCATGTAAGATGGTTAAGCGTACAAGCAGACCCTGCTGCCATTATTGACGAAGCCAAAAATCTAACCTTAAGACAAGGGTCATAAAAGATCAAGCTTTCGTAGGGTGCTCCTTAGCTCCAATACGAAAGATCCTACAGGACAGCACAAATTGGTCAGTGAAATAGTGTATCAAGTGACCAGTCGATAAGAACTGGACATTCAGTGGCAGAATATTTAGAGACGATATGGACCCCTTATCCCAACAGAATCAATAAATTAGAGAGATAGAAACAAACAAAATGATCCTTCTTGTCCAATAGAGGAAAAGTATTAGACACTAACCAATTGGTTATACAAGTGATTTGCTTCACATACTATGGCATTCGCTCTCAAACAAGCTTCAGGGGGATGGCGCAGGTTCAAATATAGCAGTAAGATCTAGGAATGCACCACATCTAAAACCTACGAACGCCACCCTCTTGTATGATCACAAGGATGCAAGCACATTCTACCTCTTCTAAACGTTCAGCAAGAGGTTGATGCCGCTCTGTGTTTGCAGCAACTGTACGCTGGAGACTTAAACAAAACAAGGGTTACATTATCAAGCATTCATCCGCATCCCTAATTTGATCCATCTATATCATCATCTACGGAAAACTACTAGGAACAAGACAAACAATATTATTTTGATTGACAATAGAACGAGCCACTGACGTCAACGCTAATAAGAGGACAAATCACATGAAAACAATCCAAATTATCATGAAACTTAGAAAAGACAAACGACCTTAAAATATTTCCACAGGCATGCATAGCATCATGAATATGATACTTTGAAGATCCACCTGGAAGTCGAAGTCGAAGTCGGGAAGTCTCCACTGGTAACTCACTCCAAGTTTAAAACGGAAGACCTCCAAATAGCCTGCAACACAAAATGGCAAAAGAATCAACATTTGCGAACAAGAAGAAACCACCCCTAAAATCACGACCTACATCAAAAAAACACTCGAAGCTCCTAGGGCAGACAAGATCGAATTACACCCTAAAGATTCCCGATAGGAACAAGAGAAGCTGGAAAACCACATAGATCTAGATCATAAAGAGCAGGAAACTGAAAATGTCAGGACCAGATCGAACGATGGATAGGGATCGAGTTGCGCAGCCGGAGGATGCAAGACCCGCAGCCTCGAATCGTCGTTGGACGGGAGGAGGAACCGCACGGAAGAGGGATCTGCGAGGATCGATCCGATTCGACGCGATGGGATCTCTCCTTTGGCGTGCGCTGTGTGTGTCTCACGCCGTCCGCAAGCAAGCATAGTGGACCGGAGAAGGCCGCAGTCCTCACGGACGAGCGCCCAAACGCGAGGGCCGAAACCATCACGATCGATTAATCTGCTCTCTGAACCCACGGGCCGGGCGCCGACCCGGTCCGATCGCGGTTCAAGTGCTCTTCGGCTCGATGAACGGGTGAACCGGGATGGGCCGGTTAGGGAGGCATCAAACTGCACTAGCTCCGCATCTTGACAGGTCACCTTCCACTTCACACCACAGCATCTTGACCCATCCTGCTGCCCAATGGAGGCCTGCCACCTCACCCAACACATGACGCAGTTGCTCTGTATCCAAGTCAAGGTCTCTTGGTCGGTCCACCATACACTGACAAGTCTTTGCTCTTGACTTCCAACATTCCGGTCCCCACCACCTCACTGGAAAATGAGGGGAAAAGACAAGTTGGGAACGCTATCGAGGCACAAACGCGGAGATCGTCGTCTTCATTAAATCTTCACTTATCGCATCCATTTCGGGCGAATCGGAGACATAATACTAGTATGAACGTTGACAAGGTCAAGTTCCATCCCTCCTGCAAGATGGTCCTTGATGTGGGTCGATAGCATGGGGTCATTGACGAAGTCTTGTTGGGAGGGGTCGTTCTCGCGGGGATGACAGTGACGACTGGGGAAGACTTGGCGTGGGTGGTGGCTCGGAAGTCGTGCTGTGAGAAACAGAATACTACGATTGAAGAGAGAATGCCCTTAATCTAGAAAACCAACGTAGTATTAAAACATGAGGAACAATATTGAACACTTACAAATATTCTTCCAAGTCTCACACCTTCTCTACTTGCTTCGTTAACTCTGGTCCTATTTATAGGACCTCATGATAACAACCACTCTAACAACCATTCTCTATCATATCATCAATGATAGAGTTAGTTATTGAAACCACCCTAACCACCTAGATCATGGTGAATAACCTAGATCATGGTGAATATTTAGATAACCACCTAGATCATGATAACTACTATGAATCAATTCTTAACACTCCCCCTTGATTCATAGTTACATACACCAATTTGAGACATAAAATAGATATGTTTTGAACCGAAGCGACTTGGTGAGTATATCCGCAACTTGTTCATCGCGCCACAATATTTTATTGCTATGGCTCCACTTGCTACAAGATCCCTTGATGAAATGATAGCGGATCTCTATATGTTTAGTTCTTCCATGAAATGTTGGATTTTTGTCATTGCAATTGTAGCTTTATTGTCACAAAATAGTTCTGTTGTTTCCATTTGTTTTTGATGAAGATCTTTAAGAAGTCTTCTAAGTTATATTGCTTGACAAGATATTGTAACTACATATTCGCTCCGATGTTGATAATGCAGTTGCTTGCTTCTTTGAACTCCAAGATATAACACCGATCCAAGGCTATACTTTTTCTATCATCCAAATCTCCCGCGAATCCAAATAATTTACATTTAGAATTACGAGAATACCAAATACCATAATCGTGAGTTCCCCGAATATAACGCAAAAATTCTTTTAACAAATTAGATGATGTTTGCCGGGCCATGCATAAACTCGATACTTGTTGCCGTGAATATCCTTTCGCCATAAGCCGAGCTTTATGCTTTTGGATACTTCCATCCGCATTATATTTTGTTTTGTAAACCCATTTTAATCCAATAGCTTTTTCCTTCTGCATTCATTAGCTCCTGTGTTTCATTCTTCTCAATTGAGTTGATTTCCTCTTTCATTGCTTTTCTCCATTCCTCTTTTTCAATCGCTTCTCAAAAGTTATAGGATCTCAAATAAATAAAGCAAATGTTGAATCATAAATTTCTGTTAGTGATCTAAACTTTCTTGGAGGAGATTCATCCGAGGATTCAGAATTTGAACTGCTACTATGTGAGGTCGATGATAAATTTGTTGGAGCAGATCTCACATTTGATTCTCGTGGAGTGTGTACTTCTATCTAACTGAGTTTGTGTTTCTTCTTCTTTGACTCCCAATTCCAACTTGCCCTTTCATCAAACACAACATTTCATAATAATAACTTTGCTATCGATGTGATTATATAATCGATATGCTTTGATTGTGAGGAATAACCAATGAAAATGCATTTTTCAGATTTTTCATCAAGCTTGTGGTGATTTTGTGAATTCACCAAAGCATAAGCAATACAACCAAAAATTCTTAGATGGTTTACACTTGGTTTTATACCATACCAAGCCTCAAAAGGAGTGCGATTCATAACAAATTTGTTGGTGAAATATTCAACAAATAAATCATTGCAGTAATCGTCCCAAAACCGATTTGGAAGATTCTTTCTTTAAGCAAACTTCTTGCCATTTCTACGATCGTCGTTTTTACGCCACTACACCATTTTGTTCCTGTATATGGTGTCACAATTCCCTGTGAATACCATTTTCTTCACAAAAAGAATTAAACTCATTAGATAGAAATTCACCACCTCTATCTGTCTGAAGTGTCTTTATGTATCTACCACTTTGCCTTTCTACAAGTGCCTTGAATTTTCGAAAATTATCAAATGTTTCAGATTTCATTTCTAGAAAATATACCCAACTCATGCGAATATAATCATCGATAAATAGTAGAAAATATCGACTTCCACCAAGCGATTTTGTATTCATAGGTCCACATAAATCGGCATGAATTAATTCAAGACAATCGGATGCTCTCCATGCTTTTCCAACAGAAATGGTTTTTACTTTGTTTGCCATAAATACATCCTTCACATACATCAAGTGTGTTAATTTTAGGCAATCCAAAAACCATTCCTTTTGCTTTTGACCTTAAGCCCTTAATGTTAAGATGTCCATATCTTAAATGCCATAAAATTGACTCATCCCTTTGAGTTGCTGCTAGAGCATGCTTTTCAATATTTGAAACATCAAGTGAAAGCATCTTGTTTTGCGTCATGCAAATATTTACCATAATCAAATCAAATTTTTTATCTTTATTAGTGCATGAACAATCATCAAATATAATTGAATATCCATCATCTATCAGTTGTCCAACACTCAACAAGTTATGTGATAAATTAGGAACAAAGAAAACATTATCAAGGTGTTTTACCTTCCCTTGACTTGTCTTCACCTCAATTGTTCCTTTTCCTTCCACTTGGATTTGCTTGTTATCTCCAAGTCTAACATTCAACTTGTGAGTTTCATCAATATCTCTAAATATTGATCTTATGCTTGACATATGATTAGAACATCCACTATCCAAAAACCAAATATCATTTGAGATATCATTAACATGTGAGTGAGTCATAAATAACTTACTATTGTCTTCATTTTCCTCCACATAGCTTGCTTGCTTTTCTCTTTTCCAGCAATCTGCTTTCATGTGGCCAAACTTTTTACAATAGTGGCATTGAATTCTATTCTTGTAGTTGTACTGAACATAATGGCATTGCTTTTGCCCAGCAAAGTGTCCTCTTCATCTTCCATTTCCTCTACCACGAAATCCTCCTCTGCCACGAGACCTTCCTCTTTGTATTTTTGTCTTCTTTGAGTAGAAGACTCCCCTCTAATCTGAAGTGCTTTTTCTTCATTTTTCTCAAATGACCTGTTCAACCTTGCTTCGTGTACTTGCAAGGAACCCATTAGTTCATCAAATGAATAGGTAGATCAATCGTTTGATTCCTCAATTGCAACAACATGATCAAATTTGTTAAACTTCTCAAAACTTTTGCAACAATTATATGATCATGAAGATGTTCGCCATAAGTTTTCATTTGACTAACAATTTGATCCTCGAGAAAGAAAATCTTGCACCGATTCATTATTTTTCATAACCAAAATTTCAAACTCACGGCGAAGGGTTTGAAGCTTTACCGTAATCACCCTTGATGAGCCTTGAAATTCGTTTTGAAGTATCACCCAAGCTTGCCTTTGAGGTTGTCATTTGCAATTCTTGAGAATATTGTCTCATGCTGACTTGTTGAATGAAGAACAATGCCTTTGAGTCCTTTCTATTCTCCCTCAGCCTGGTTTCCTCATCTGGATCTGCATATCCATTCTCTATTAAGTCCCAAAGATCTTGAGACTTAAATAGAGTTTCATTTTGATACTCCAAAACTCATAACTTTTCTCCGAGAAGATGGGAATAAGGGGTTGAGATATGGAATTATCATTAAACGTTATATTGCCCAGTTCAGATTGAAACAAGGCTCTGATACCACAAATGTTGGGGTTGGAGGAGCAAGGAACAATAAAGAAACAGAATACTACGATTGAAGAGAGAATGCCCTTAATCTAGAAAACCAACGTAGTATTAAAACAGGAGGAACAATATTGAACACTTACAAATATTCTTTCAAGTCTCACACCTTCTCTACTTGCTTCGTTAACTCTGGTCCTATTTATAACCTAGATCATGATGAATAATCTAGATCATGGTGAATATTTAGATAACCACCTAGATCATGATAACTACTATGAATCAATTCTTAACCGTTTTGTTGGGAGGGGTCGTTCTCGCGGGAATGACAGTGACGACTGGGGAAGACTTGGCGTGGGTGGTGGCTTGGAAGTCGTGCTGTGAGAATTTGCCATGAATCATTTGGCTAAGAACTGTTGAAACGTCAAATGTGTTGAGCATCTCGACAAGAGAAAAAGAATAGTCACGTTCTTTTGATGCCACGTAAATGCCGGGCTTTCTGCAAATTTCGTTCTGTCATCGGAGAGATTAAGCCAGTTGTAAATGCTCCTCCGTGATCAATGTTTCCTGCAAATTTCTCCGTAAATTACTGCTCTTTCACAGTTTCTGCTATCTTACAGTCTTATCTGATCTCAGAATCTCATCAACACCATGGTCGGTCGCTGCTGCAACTTCCGTGAAACCCTCCACCCTCCATCCTTCACCGTCGTAGGAAGCACTCGAGTCTTCTCCCAAGTCAACAGCTGCGGAATCACTTCTGCTTGGGTTGAAGACGAGAAGAAGAGTCAATGTCTTAGCTCATCGAGAGAGGGTAAAGCTTCTAATGGCCAGAAGTGCGTTGAGCGCGTGGGACCCCTGGTGATGCCCGTGTCCTCTCTCTATATATGCACTTCGACTTCCATTCTCTCCCATGGGGCACAGCCAAGAAGAGGAGACGAACAAGAAGAAGGAATGGAGAGAAGAGGATCCCAGCTCGATCTACCGGGTTTCCGGTTCTATCCGACGGAGGAGGAGCTCTTGAATTTCTATCTCAGACGGGTTGTTCTTGGGCAGAAGCTTCACTTTGATGTGATCGGCAGTCTCAACATCTACCGCCATGATCCATGGGAACTCCCAGGTTGGTGCTGGCTTCTACCCGCCGTGAGCTGAGCAACGGCCGCCGGTGGACTGAGCGCTGTTGTGTTGATTGGTTTCAGGGCTGTCCAAGATAGGAGCGGGAGTGGTACTTCTTCGTGCCGAGGGACCGGAAGAGCGGCAGCAGCGGGCGGCCGAACCGGACGACGGAGAGGGGGTTCTGGAAAGCGACGGGGTCTGACCGGCAGATACGGAAGGCGGCAGAGCCGGGGCGGGTCATCGGGGTGAAGAAGACGCTGGTGTTCTACCAGGGCCGCGCCCCGCGGGGGACCAAGACCGACTGGGTCATGAACGAGTACCGGCTGCCGGAGGCGGCGAATTCCGCCTCCTCCGCCATGCCGCTCAAGGTAACAACACCATCCCATCCACCTACTCGATGCGTTGCGATCTGCACCTGCCGACCTGATGACACGCCTGCCTTCACCTGTAGGAGGACGTGGTCTTGTGCAAGGTGTACCGGAAGGCTACGTCGCTGAAGGAGTTGGAGCAGAGGGCGGCCAAGGAAGAGGATGCCAAGGCATCGCAAGGCTACAATTCCACGGCCGCCGACAGCGCATCCAACTCCGATCAAGAGACCTACCAGAGTCCATCGGCTCCAATGGACTGCGACGTGAAGGAGATGAAGCAGGAGGTCATCCGGCCGCTGAACCTTCCGGAGCTTCAGGTTCCGATGTCCGGCATAGAGTGGATGCAGGACCCCTTCGTGGCACCGCTGCGCAGCCCATGGCTGGACCAGTGGTCTCCGTATGCCAACATCCTTCACTTCTAACCGAGCCATCGGCCATGAACCTCCATGGCTGGAGGATTTGATGCATCAACCCTTCCCGACTGATCTATAGAACCTGATAGTTCGACTATTTCACCCAAAACTGAAACTTATATTTGATA
This sequence comes from Musa troglodytarum, assembly GCA_023547065.1. Taxonomy (NCBI): domain Eukaryota; kingdom Viridiplantae; phylum Streptophyta; class Magnoliopsida; order Zingiberales; family Musaceae; genus Musa; species Musa troglodytarum. The sequence continues at coordinate 104,024,330 of CP097510.1, read as the reverse complement.
AGATGAAATATCGTCTCTTCTTCTTCTTCTTCTTCTTCTTCTTCTTCTTCTTCTTCTTGGTGTAGCTTGTGCTCTCCACCTGCATGTTGTGGCTCCTGTGGTGTTGTTAGAGGAAGCTATTAAGAGGAGTATGGCACAAAGCTGTCATAGAACTTCTCAACAGCAAACAACAGTCCGCAGTGTCGATACGACTGCTGAAACACTCAGCTATATGTCATCCATGCAAGCTGCCGGAAGACATGGAGAGTAAAAGGGAGCTTTTGCGTTCTCTCCAGCAATCCTCTGTTCTCCACAGTGCTGGAGTAGTTCCCCGTAAGCTTTCACCGAGCTAGCCGAGAAGTCTTTCATGGCCTCAAAGATCTTTTCCAACCCGAGCTGCGCACTGCTCAATCTCGCTGCATGGACTTTAAACGGCCATTGATAAACGGGAAGACCGGAATGGCCAGGCACGACGGCCAGCTTCCTTTCAGAGAATCCATTTCCCTGTGAATACTTTTAGACTTCTGTTTCAGAGCTCTCAGCCATGCGTCCCTGTCTCTACTTGCCTTCATCCGTTCGTTCGGTTCCATGTTTTGCTGCTTCCACAGGTGGTGCATCGCGGCGGCAGAAGCCTGCATTGCGTCAAGCACCTCCCTCTCGGAATTCCAGTCCATGGCCTGTGACCAGCAGTTACTGACAATGAAAACAAGTGGAGCACCGATCCTTCCGGGAGAAAAGGGAGTGACCCCGTCCGCTGTTTCTTCAGGCTCGTGATGAAGATGAAGCAGAAGCCATCCATTTAAGGCTTTGACGTAGTTCCTCTGAGCATTAACCCAGGCAGAGAAGTTGCCGATCCATTTAAGCATCTCCATTTCCAGCTGCATCATTTCATCGGCATGATCACCGCTGAGCTTTCCACCGGAGATTTCTAGATCTAATCTTTTAGCTTCTGATATGGCAAGCCACTGCATCTGATGGCACTCGAGCATACCATTCCACATCCTTATTATCCTGCCAAAAAATTGTTTTTTCCTCTTAAGAAATAATAAATTTTCAAGGCACCATAAACATAATACTTGACATCAAATGTTAATAATAAATTAAATGCATGCAAAATGTAATTTGTGCATCATAAATCCTTTTCCTTAACTAAATTACACTTGAGGAATTAATGCTCTATGAAAAAAAAAAGGAAGATTTGCTATTTGGCTAAATGACAATAACCATTCAACAAGGAGGACAAAACTGTTCCACTCCCACTGAAGTAGAAAGTAAACCCGAAGAAAAAAAGCATTCTCCTCGGGCGTTGTCGAGGCGACGTTGCACGGGCAACATCGCCCGAGAAGTAGCCTCGGCGACGTCACATATTAAAAAAAAAATCTATTAAAAAATAAAAAAAAACAATACCGAGTAGTATTGGGCGGTCCGCGTACCCCGGTATCATGTCGGATCAGTATGTACCATCCGTGCCGAGCGGTATCATTCCATGTTGCAGACTATGAGCTGAACTATAACCAGGCTATATTAGTGAGCTTCATTGCAGAAATTTTTTTCGTGGGCACTTCGTCGTCAAACATGGACTAATCACAAGCACAATAGCATCTCCTATCCAGAGGTAAAACATCTGTGAATCACAAGTTTCACCCCTAACCAAACATGGAAAAGGACAGTAAAGAAAACAGTCGAACTAGATTCTTAAAATTTTAACCTAAAAAATATCTATGGATAAAGCCGATACTGAGTGCCAAAAATCGCATACATTAGATTAAATATTCTGTAAAGTTAAAAATAGAAAGAGTTACACCAGTCTTTCAAACATAAATCAAGATGTTTGTGGAAATATAGATACTGGTATTAGTATACCTGGGTGAACAATTGCAAGAATGAACTGTTGACAAATGCACAGAGTACAACGAAGACTGCCATACCTTAGAAGCAGATCAGTTATCTGTGGCCACAATTCTTCATTCCTCAGTTTATTTATCTTTCTTGAAATTGACTCAACCACCTGAATGGTTATTCCTATTTCTGTAGAAAAATTGTTAATTAATTTTTTCAGTGGAGTCAATCTTGTGAGCATTGCCGCCACTTTTGACAAGGTTTGTCAACTCCTTATGGCTCTTATTGAGTTGTAGGCTCATTTTTTCCTCAGCCTGAAACACAAGATTGGAAAGTCTCAGTGACAACTCAATGACAAACTTAAATCAGCATGCAAAGAAAGTTCTATCACCCGAAAAACCAGATGCAGAAATATTAGGAGAAATTTTCAGAACAGAGATAACACAACATGACTGGTAGTAATAAAGAAAATGACAACCAAAGACAGAGGATGAATTACTGTTGCATGCAAAATGTTGACATACCAACAACTAAAGCAAAAATACTTAATTTTTGAAAATATATATTCTATCAGAATGAATGATTGGAACTTGAGTTATAATAGAAAACTTAGTAGAAAATATTGACTGATAGCTTGACTGCTTATATGCTGACCGGTGTTCCTATAAGATTTTGGATGTTCTGTAAAATACCAAGTGCCAGATATAACACCGGAAGCTTTATTAGTCGAATATAGGCATCATGGTATATAATGTAAGATTCGATGAAAAGGGCATCCGAATTAGCTTTATCATTTTTAGAACATGTTTAAGTCATTGGATAGATAAGAAGATGAGAAAAAAATTAAATAAGATACTTAAACACATTATCTAATATTTCAGATTACCGTAATATGGAAAATAACTTGTATTATAAGCATCGGATTCTAGCAGACTGACCTCATAAAAAAAAAAATTCAATTCCTTATAACGAAGAAGACCTTCACGATACTTGAATATATTATTTCTTGATGATTTCATAGGTTTAGAGGGGGCATTTAGTTATACTACTTTTAGGCCTTTAAAACCAGTTAACTGACAATGTGGGATAAAAGAAACATAAAAATGACTCTTTGAAAAGGATATAACCATGCTTAGAAAAGGAAGATAAGGAAACACCAAAAATAAAGAATAAAACCATGCTTAGAAAAGGAAGCACCCTTTTCTAGGCCTTACAAAATCTAATGTTCAGATGCTGCAATTTGCCTATAATTCTCTATTGACACCTCATTTGTTCTCAACTCCATCAGAAAAATCACTGACAAAAAGGGGTGGGATTACCACATAGTTGCAGCACAAGCAAAAGGAAAAAAAAAAAAAAAAAATCACTCATTGGATCTTCCTGTTCCTTGAAAGATTGGAGCCTTGTAGATCACCAAGTACAACCATCGTTTCAAAGAATTCCCAATCAAAATCAGTGCTGAAAGCAAGAAAAGGAAGAAGTAAAATGCAGTTTGAAAGATGCAGAAGCATACCTTCACTTCATGGTATAGCTTCGTCTCCCAATTGTACAGAGTCCGTAATGTGGAAGCAAGACTTCTATAGCCCATTGCCTTATCACCTGCAGAGTAGGAAACAATTCAGAACTAGATTTCTATATTTTCATAAGAACATAAAACTAGCATAGATTTCACTGCGGTGTTAAGCAGATGATCTTTTGAGTTTTACCTTCGCGCAGAGAATGTGCAGGGTGGTAGTGGTGATCCCTGATCTCTAGCAATTCAGAAAGCTCTCTGGCGCACTGGGATGCCCTTTCGAACTGGGTCTTGATTGCACGAGCAGCCGCCGAATCTCTCAGAAACCTCTTCGGAGCTGCCACATTCCGCTGTTCGTCCTGTCGTTTCTGAACCTCATCAGCCCCCACGTTCTTTGAGCCTTCCTCGTCGTACTCTCTGTACGCCTCCTTTCTCACCTGCTGACCTTCCTCTTCCAGGTCGGGGATCCCTTCCGCATCCCTCAACTTTTGGTAGCTCGGGCTAGAGGTATGCCGGTAATAGGAGCTATTGTCGGTCTCGAAAAGGTTCAAAAAGTCCCAGGTGGACGTTCTCGGGGGCGAAGGGGGAGGCGGCGTTGCCCTCGAGGAGTAAGACTGGCCTAATGCCGATGACGCCATCGTCTTGGGCGGCGGCATCGCCGGCGGGCCGAAGAATCCACCCGGAGAGCCGTAATGTCCAGGGAAATCGGCGTAAGGCTCAAAGGAGCCAACTTGGACGGTCTGGTAGCTCTGCGGTGGCCGCTCAAAGACGACGGAGGGCGGCGGAGGTCGGCTGCGGGCGTAGTGAATGCTGCCGAAGCCGCGTTGGTTGGGAACCGTTTTGCGGTGGTCGACAGGAGAAGAGCCGCAGGAGTAGAACGGGGTGCCGTCGTCGCCATTGTAGCAGGAATCGGTCGGAAGGAAACTGACGCGGGAGTCGGGGTGCGAGTGGCGGCCGGAGGACACCAGCGGAGGCGGCGGGGGGCAAGGCTCGGGCTTGCGGCAGACAGGGAGTGGGAGAACGGGGGAGGAGGAGTCGGAAGGGGGGAGGAGGAGAACGAGGAGGCGGTGGAGGGCGGCGGAGACGGAGTGGAGGGAGTCAGAGTAGGCGGCGTGGGCGTCGGCGAGGGCGGCGCGGTGGTGAATGGCTGCCTGCAGGAGGTCAACCCGGGCGCGGCAGAGCGCCACGGCCTCCTGCCTCTCCACCTTCGACTCCGAGCAACCCATATACTACTACTATCACTTGCACTGTTCCACTGATACCATTACTATCAACACACGATGGCTAGTTTGAGAAGGAGAAGGAAACACACACACAATATTTATTTCTATATGATTTGCTCGATGAGAGAGAGAGAGAGAGAGAGAGAGAGAGAGAGAGAGAGAGAGAGAGAGAGAGAGAGAGGAAGGAAAGTAGAGATTTTGAGAGGTGTAGGAGACGCATGCGTGCATGCACGAGAACGTTGTGAGAATAAATAATAAGAAAAAGGCATCGTGAAAAGGTGCAATAAAAGATTATATCGAATGAGATCATCAATTAAAAAAAAAGGGTGCATGAATCCTTGATAGATACTTGGCCCCTAAAATATGACAGCTAAAAGATCTAATTCTGCAAGTAGATCGATGTTTATGATCTTGAAATGGTGAAGAAATTATAATAGCAAAGAGAACAATACAATTGCATTCCCCACACTTTCTCTAACTAAAATATAAATATTCATTACTAAAATATAAATATTAAAAAAAAGGAAGATAGAAGAGAACAAAATAGAATCTAGAGTTTGATGTTGTATTGCAAGAAATATGGTCATTATATTTCAAATGTTGCAATAATAAAAATAAACCAATTATGATTATGATTACAAGGAGGACGAGCTTAGTCCATAAAGGAGATGAAATCACCACGTAAGACAATTTTTTTGTGCTCTGACAAAGTCTCACCAATCTCTTTTCTCTCTTATCAAATTGGTGTTAGAATGATGAGTTTTTAATCTTACTGAAGAAATTTAGGAAAATTATAATTTATATTTCTATCAAATCAAAGAAAATTATTTGGAGAATATTGAGGCGTTAAAAGTTGTTATACCTGAATTTTTCACAAAATATTTAAAACATAATTCAGTTCATAATTAAGCAATACACAAGACATTAAGAATACAATTCAATATTTAAATAATTCAGTCACAAGACATTCAATATATTTAACATACTCCTTAAAATTCATAAATATTTAATTTATCATGCTTCCGTTGTGCATTCAATAGATTTAACATACTCCTTCAAATTCATAAATAATTAATTCAATCACAAGACATTCAAGTCAATCTTTCTCTCCTTCTATTCTTCCGTTCTCTCCCTCTCTCTCTCTCTCTCTCTCTCTCTCTCTCTCTCTCCTCCTCTTTCTTTTCTCTTGCCACCGAATCCATTTCCTCTCTCCTCTCTACTCATTTTCCTTTTTTTTTCTTCTCTTATGTTCTTCTATAATTTTTTATTTTTTGATATGACATATTTTGACATCATCCACGTCAATGCCAACAAAAGAGCCCCATACTAACATGACGCGATATCTCAAACTCGAATAGGACAGTCGTCTTTCTCATACTATTCAGCGATGCACATCGTAGAGTCGCTCCGGAAAGCTTGGATCGGCGCCACTCGACGTAGGGTCATACAGCTCGGTCAGCGCTTGTACAAGTCGACCGCCCGAGGAGTTGACAACCATTAACGGACCAGGTACGATCGACCCTCGTCCACAGGTATAAAAGCTAACCCCCTAACTAACGCCAGGGGGAGGCACTTCAAACACCCAACTCCTCCTAACTCAACTCTACACTGACTTGGGCTTCAAAAGGATCAAGTCGGGAAATCCCCCTCCCGACCCCGACCTTTGTGTAGGAATTGACAATGAAGCGGTAGCAACCCACCAAGGGAGAATTGCACTCAGGAGACGATGCCTGGACCCAACCCGTCTTGAAGCTCTCCTCCACCCGAGCGATCGTGTGGGTAACCTTGCGCATCCAGGACTGGACTGAGCCATGCTGACACCTCGGTCATGGCGTAAAGGTTCACCAATATTTTGGCACTAGAAGGAGAGCCCGATGTCATAAGATCATCCCTAGCTAAGCAGCTCGGGCAAATGCCCTGGAGAAGAGTCGCTCCCAACACATTCAGCTTTCGAATTCATAGGATAGCTCCCACCTCCCCCAAATCTAGAAGGAAACGCCTCTACTACATCCCTGAGCTGCTACTAGTGACTGTTCATTGATCCCGAGTTGTCACCCCTCGGGACAACCATGCTTGCTCAGTAGTCGACGTTACCACAACCATCAGAATGGGATTTGTCAACTCTTGTCCTCGCTCCATCACCGACCACTCAATAGCCCACCGTGGTGGACGATACCCCCTCGTGCGAAGAGCTATTGGGAAACCCGAGGCCTACTCCTGAGCACAGTGCTCCAGACCTCCGACGATCCTACCCGAGTGCCCCCAAGCTCGACACACTATTATCTGATTCAACGAACTCTTTTCGGGCTCAATTGTGCTCGATCAATTGGCATCTTGATGAGGTCCAAAAGGAATTTTACAAATCCAAGGAGGAGCTCGGTGAGACCCCTCGCCAGATCCCCTTTCGTCTAAAAAATTCAAGACAAGCCTATCCCCCTCAATTTTCGCCTCCCTACATTGGAGGCCTATGATGGTGGCTACGATCCAACAAAGTACATTGCTGCCTTCCGAGCCCAAGTGGCCCTATATAGCACTTTTGACACCTTGATGTGTCGGGCATTTCCTATTACCCTTTGAGGCCCCCGACTTAAATGTGGTACAACCAACTGAGGTCATCCTCGGTCTCATCTTTTGATCAACTTGCAAGGGAATTCAAGCTTCACTTCTTGATCAATGCATGGCCTAAACCATCCGTGACCATGCTAAGGCATTCCTAATGAGCCTTCTGCCTTCAAAGTTCTTTTGGTCGCTAGTCGAGAGGCCACTGACGACCATTCTCGAGATGCTCCAGCGAGCCAACCGGTATGTTGTTGTTGAGGCACTAGTGGTAGAAAAGCATAAGGAGTCACACAAGAGGCACTGTTAGGAGCTACCCTAGTGAGCAAATCGGGGAAAGAAAAAGGCCTCTCATGGTAAGACCGAAAGTAGATGAGCCCAAGTTGGGCACCTCGGCCAAATAGTGCCTGAGTTGTGCACCTCAGCCAAACAGTGCTCGAGTTGTGCATCTCGGCCAAATAGTGCCCGAGTTGTGCACCTTGGCCAAATAGTGCTCGAGTTGTGCATCTCAGCCAAACAATGCCCAAGTTGGGCACCTCGGCCAAACAGTGCCTGAGTTGTGCACCTCGGCCAAACAATGCCCTCACGGTGCACCTTGGCCAAACAGTGCCCCAATAGTGCACCTCGGCCAATCCAATGCCCGAGCCATGCCTCGCAGAATATTTGAGTCACATCTCGGCCAGTCCAACACCCTAGCCATGCCTCGCGACCAGTCCAACATCCGAGTCGCATCTCAGCTAGTCCAACACCTAAGCCATGCCTCGCGGCCAGTCCAACTTCCAAGTGCATCTCAGCCAGTCCAACGCCCGAGCCACACCTCGCGGCTAGTCCAACGTCCGAGTCGCATCTCGCCCATCCAAAGATTCGAGTCGCATCTCACCTAGTCTAATGCCTGAGCCATGCCTCGCGGCCAATTGAATGTCCGAGTCACATCTCGTCCAGTCCAACGATCGAGCCACGCCTCGTCGCTAGTTCAACATCCGAGTCGCATCCCGCCTAATCCAACGTCCGAGTCACGCCTCATGTCCAATCCAACGTCCGAGTCACATCTCGGCGGTCCAACACTCGAGTATGTTGCTCATCTAATCCGACTCGAATAGAAGTTCTCGATGAACCAATGACCAAACTAATAATCGGCCAACAACGACCCGGAGAAAAGTACCAAGCCCTCCACGGAACCGCACGCCTCTTTGAGAATGATATGGTATATTTTGGCACCATCTCATACTATTCGATGTGACACCGCAGAGCCGCCGCCAAAGAAGAGCCACGACGCCACTGACGAGGGTCCTCGAACTCGAATAGGGCTTGTACAACTACCGACCCCCGCAACTATTAACGGACCATGTACAACCAACCATCGTTCATATGTATAAAAGCTAACCCCTTGACCAACACTAGGGGGAGACACTTCAAACACCCAACTCCTCCTAACTTCACTCCACACTGATTTGGGCTTCGGAGGGATCGAGTCAGGAAATCCCCCTCCCGACTCCGACCTTTGTGCAGGAATCGACAACGAAACGATAACAACCCACCGAGGGAGAACCGCACTCGGGAGACGACGCCTGAACCTAACCCGACTTGAAGCTAGCCTCCACCCGAGCGATCGTGTGGGCAACCTTGCGCATCTAAGACTGGATCGGGCCATGCTGACACCTCGGCCACGGCGTAAAGGTTCTCACCAACATATTTCTTTCTTCTTTTTTTTTCTTTTCTCTGAGTAAGCTAATAATGGAACCACAACTTAAGATTTTGGAACAGATTGTGTAATAAAAGCACACTTATGTTCCAAAGTGTGAGATCAGTAGCCAAACCAAATAATAATGTTCCAAAGTGTAGGTCTGGTTCGACCATACTTCGTTTGTATGCCGAGAGGATGCTTGCAAGACTTCAGGCAGGTTGTCATCAACTCATTAAGACACAACTTTTGCTAATAACCTTTTTTGGTCAAACCCATCACTGTTTGGAGGATAAACATATGACAATATTAGAGGAAATAGACTGGTTCTTTTAATACGATTAAGATATAATTTTGTGAGGTCTACACTGATCGAGCAAACTGCCCACTGAAATATACAACAAGATTAAATCCAGCATTCGCAAGAAAGCTTAGAAACAGGTTAGATGTCATAGATAGAGAAAATAACAAGGTGCATAAAATTTTCGTTACTTGTTTAAAATAATCTCATAGATAGAGAAAATGATACCTTGCATAAATCATTCACATTTTTAAATATGTGATTGCCGCATATTTAAATTGCCCCTCCTCCTTATAACCCTTGGAGTACAAACTACATCATCATCATCCTTATCTTCCAATTCCAACATATCAGTCAATGCGACATTTTGGCTGGTTCAATACATAAAATTGAAAGAAAAAAAAAAGGCCTGTTTTTATCATTTCACTTTTTTTTTTACAAGGATATTGTTGTTTTGTGTTCCCATTTTTTTTTTGCTGCTTATTTTTCTCCGAAAAGAAATGTTTTAGAGGGCGGGAGTCAAAACGTTGAGGAGGGCGACCCTGACGTTGACCAGCGACTTGAAGACCAGCTCGCCGGCGCTCTCCAAAGACGGGAAGCCTTCCTCCGCCTTCCCAAGCCTCTCCAGCGTCGTTCTCCTCCACTTCTCCTCCTCCTCCTCTTCCCCTGCTGCCGCCTCCTCTTTCTTCGCCTCCGGCGACGCTTTCTTGTTCGGCGGCTTCGACGTCGCTCTGGCCCCCCACCGGAGCCCCGCTTTGCCCCATGCGAACCGAGACGGGCCCATCCCCGCCGCCGCTGCCGATGCCGCCGCGGCCATCTCCGCGACGCCGAGGAACACCGCCGCCGACGCCTCCGCGGCCACGGCGACCACCTCCCCCATGACCCTCGCCACCTCCGCCTCCTCTGCGTCGGCTGCCGCCCGGGTGGCGGAACAGGGCTGCGGCCTCTTCTTGACTTCCCGAGCGGCCGCCGCGAGCTCGGCCAGCTCCTTCCGAGCGCGGCGCTGAGCGCGGAGACAGCACGCGAGGCGCCGCTCGTCGCGACACCGGACTGCGACCTGTGCGGCTGCAAGGTCATGCTTGAGGGCGAGGGTGGCGGAGCGGAAGGATCCGTGCGCGTCGGCGAGGCGAAGGAAGTCGTCGAGGAGGCGGTCGGCTAGGGCGGGGGAGCGGCGGCGGCCTCGCCGGAGGGGGTCTTGCGCCTGGGGGAGCTGGAGGACGTCGGAGAGGCTGGCGAGCAGGAGGTGGAGGCGGGCAAGGCCATCACAGATCCAGTGGACCGCATCGGAGGAGGAGGGTGAGCGGGGCCAAGAGCGGAGAGACTGGAGGTCGTCGGCGAGGTGGGCGGCGAAGGGGTGGGAGCGGGAGGGGAGACTGATGCATCGGGCACGGAAAGCGCTTTTAGCGGCGGACTTGGGAGCCGGGAAGGATTCTGAGCGGCGGAACCTTCTCCCGACGACCATCTTTTCTTCTCCTCCTCCTCCTCCCCCTCCCCCTCCTTGTATGAAGCAGAGCTGATAAAATACAAGATGATGATTATAAGAAGATGTTCCCTCAATTAATATGATAGTGATGGTGCCTTTTTATACGTGTTAGGATGAAGATTTACTCGATAGATCTGTGAGTTGAGGAAATCTTAATTGTTTATCAAGAGAAATCTTTAACTTGTACCAAGAGTGAGAGGTGGAAGGGCTTGAGAGGCAGGCGAAGGAATGCATGGGTGCATGAGGGGGGAGACACGCCTGGCGCAGTACACGCCTTCGGGTCAACTCCCAAATAAGCATGTCGGTTTCCGAAGAATTGCTTTATTCTGCAAATATCAGCACATGCAACATACAGTTGGCAGACGTCAGTTGGTCCAAATGTGGGTCCCAAAGCACACGAGACATTATAGAAGAAACATTATTGGAAGGAACACTAATGAAGAAACATCATTGTGCATCTCCTTTTTAACACTTTGCTAATTTTTTTAATGATAAATCGCTTTACTATACAGTAAAATTCAATATTTTAGTCGTTGAGCCTAATTCTTTAGCTCGTCATTGTGTTTATTTCTTGCTTTTGGCTCGTAAGTTATTTGATATTTTATTAGAAATTATCTGCAGAAACAAAAGCAACAAGCAAATCATGAGGAGTTTATAGATTGGAAACGCATTGTTTGCTCTCTCTCTCTCTCTCTGGAAGAGACGCACGCTGCAATGGCAGTGCCAACCAACACGGAAGGAAGGCAACGTGATCGCACAACCATGCAACGTGGGGACGAAGGGAAGGAAGGATGGGTTTTCATGGCTGGTAGCTGCACAGGTTGCACGTCTGCACGCCATTGCCTGCCTTGGGTTGTCAGCAGCTGGAGAGAAGAGGTAGGGCACTCCAACATATATGTTGCCCTGGAGACATCCTGGAATGAGCTTGAGCTTGAGCTTGAGCTGTTCTCTCCCTCCTCAATCCCACCATTTCTTTCTAGCATATCCTTTCATCTCAATCCTCCTGTTCTTTTACTCTTCGTGGTAACTATGATAAATGTTCATGTGAATGAGGTGAAAATAAAGATGAACTAAAGAACAAGGAGGATGAATGGAACAGCAGCCCATGATCTCAAGCTCAACATGGCCCGAGTCCATCATGTCCCAATTAATTTATCAATGTATTGTTGGGCTGAGAGCCCAGCTCATCCCATATGAGCTTTAGCAACCCATAGCCCTTCTCTTATTAATCCTAACCCTAACCTAAAACCTAATTATATATAGGGGCTAATGGTGGCTGTGAAACAAAGAGATTAACATCGCAGCAAGGGGCAAAAATTTGCAGCAACATTAGGGATTCAAAGAGAGGAGAAAAGGGCAGAAAAATAAGAGAAAAAAAAGGGAAGAAGACAAGGAAAACACAGAAATTGTTCTCACTCATCCAAACAGTTTCTCATCTCAGGTTAGATCAGATCTTCAGTGAATTCTTCTATGATTTCTTGAGGAGGTTTTGGATATTGTGTACAGTGACGTGATCCTTGTATCCCAGTTATTCTCTTGAGATTGTTGCTTGGGTTTTGGGCAAGAGATTCGAGAATTATACATTCATTATTTCTATAGTGAATTTTCTCTAGTTTGCCCCGTGGTTTTTACCCTTCACGTTGAAGGGGTTTTCCACGTAAATCTTGGTGTGCTATTTGATTGTGATTTTTGTTTAATATCGTTGTGTGTTACGATTTGTTAGTATTTGTTTTTATACAAAAGTTATTGTTTGTTACCTATCCTTTTATTTTCCCCATCAACTGGTATCAGAGCAAGGTTTTAGTGATTTAACTTTTGTATTTAAACATGGAGGCTGATAATATTTCTCGCATGATTAGTTTGAACGGAAATAATTGGATGATATGGAAACCAAGAATGAAAGATCTCTTGTATTGCAAAGATTTGTATGGGCCTTTGCAAGGGGATAGTAAAAAACCCACAACTATGACAGATGATGAGTGGAAGAGATTAGATCGAAAAATGGTTGGATTTATTCGACAGTGGCTCGATGATAGTGTCTTTCACCATGTTTCTACTGAAAGTTCTGCATATTCTCTTTGGAAAAAGTTAGGTCTCTATGAAAGAAAAACAGCTGGCAACAAAGCTTTTTTGATCAGAAAACTTGTGAACCTAAAATATAAAGAGGGTGCTTCTATTGCTGAGCATTTGAATGAAATTCAGAGTATTACTAACCAGTTATCTTCTATGAAAATGTCTCTTGATGATGAGCTGCAGAGCATTGTTACTTCTCGGTTCATTGCGAGAAAGTTGGGAGACAGTGGTTTCCCTCGAGATTTTACCATGAGTCAAGTAACAAACAATTTGTTGAATGAGAAGTTGAGAAGAAAGAACTCAGCAGTATCTCAGATTGATTCACAGGCACTTATCTCAGAGAACAGAGGAAGGTCAAGGTCTAAAGATAGAAGCAGTTCACGCATAGGTAGAAGCAAGTCAAGATCAAGGAAAGATATTGTTTGCTATAAGCGTAGTGAGAAAGGACATTATAAGAATCGTGTAAGCAACCTAAGAAGAGCAAGAAAAAGAGAAAGAAGTGGAGTCTACAGAGTCAAAAGAAAATACCACGGCTATAGTGCGGGTTGGTGATTATTTGATTTTGTCTCCATCGATGATATTTTTTCTTGTGTGTGTCGAGATCTCAGTGGATAATTGACACGGAGCTTCTTATCATGCTACACCACGGAGGGAGTTTTTTACTACGCAGTGCAGAAATTTTGGTGTTGTCAAGATGGGCAACCACGGCACAACAGACATTATTAGCATGGGTGACATCCATATAAAGATCAATCTTGGATGCAAATTGGTGCTTAAGGATGTGAGGCATGTGGTTGACTTGAGGTTGAATCTAATTTCAATTGGAAGATTAGATGATGAAGACTATGATAGTAGGTTTCACAGAGGGCAGTGGAAAGTCAGAAAGGGTTCTCTTGTTATAGCTAATGGAAAAAAATGTCACACTTTCAGACAAAAGTTGCTGTGCTAAAGTCTTGTGGTGAGCAGTTAAATGCCACAGAAAGACTTCAATATGGAGTTGTGGCATAGGCGATTGGGACACATGAGCGAGAAAGGACTGCAAACTCTTTCAGAGAGAGGTATTGCGACCTCGGAGGTATACGTTTGAACCCTTGTATCGATTGTTTAGGTAAACAACATAGAGTTTCATTTGCTAGTCTGCTTTGTCTAGAAAAATGCATGCCTTGGACCGTGTTTATACAGATGTATGTGGTCCTTTGAGGACAAAAACTCCTAATGGTTCTACTAATGTTCTTGGCATCAGTGGTGCACTTTACTTTGTTACTTTTATAGATGACTATTCCAGAAATGTTTGGGCTTATGCTTTGAAGACCAAGGATCAGGTTATTGGTGTTTTCAAAGAGTTTCATGCCAGAGTTGAAAGGGAAACAGAAAGACAATTGAAATGCATAAGATCAGATAATGGTGGTGAGTATACAGGATTGTTTGATGATTATTGCAGGTCACATGACATCCAGCATGAGATGATAGTTCCTGGTACACCTCAGCATAATACAATTGTAGAGAGGATGAACCGTACCATCATGGAAAAGATCAGATGTATGCTTTCACAAGCAAAGCTACCCAAAAGGTTTTGGGATGAAGCTTTGAGGACTGCAGTTGATGTGATCAACTTATCTCCCTGTACAGCCCTAGATCTTTGATGTTGCGAGCATGTTTGGTCAGAAAAGATGTTTCCTATAAGCATTTGAGAGTATTTGGTTGTCGTGCATTTGCACATATTCCGATAATGAAAGGTCTAAGTGGATGGTAAGACAAAAGAATGTATTTTTCTTGGCTCACATGATCAATTTAGTTCTGAGCTTTGGGATCCGTAGAAGTAGAGATGTGATCTTCTTTGAGATCAAACCCTTGAGGATTTGAAGAAGGAGGCATCGCCAATACTGAAGGATTAGCGGATTGTGACCCAGTTGTTCCTCCAGATATCGGGGTGATGGGGAGATATGCGGGAAGATGGTGTAGAGCCGATATTAATCTACCTGCAGGACATGTTGAGCAAGAAGAAGTTGAGGAGCAGCTTCCCGCAGAACCTCAATTGAGATCTTCTAGACAACGTCAGCCCTCCAGAAGATACTCTACAGATGAATATGTGATGCTTACTGATGCAAGTGAACCAGAGAGTTACCATGAAGCAGTTGAAAGTGAGTAGAAAAAAATGTGGCTAGTTGCTATGCAGGAAGATATGGATACTCTGGCATGATGAATCATACATATGATTTGGTACAACTTCCGGGAATGAAGTCCTTGAAGAACAAGTGGGTTTTCGGTTGAAGACTCAAGAATATTGTTCTCAACCAAAGTACAAAGCCAGATTGGTTGTGAAAGGCTTTGGTCAAAGAAAGGTATTGACTTTGAAGAGATTTTTCTCCTATTGTTAAAATGTCTTCTATTCGTATTTGCTCTAGGTATTGCTGCTAGCCAGACTTGGAGGTGGAGCAGTTAGATGTGAAGACGACTTTCCTTCATGGTGATTTGGAGGAGAAATTTATATGGAGCAACGAAGGTTTCGAAGTCAAAGGTAAAGAAAATTTTGTCTGCAAGTTAAAAAAGAGTTTGTATGGATTGAAGCAAGCTCCAAGACAGTGGTACAGAAAGTTTGATTCATTTATGATTGAAAATGGATACAAAAGAACGGCTTCAGATCATTGTGTGTATATCAAATGGTTTGGTGAGAATTTTATTATTCTCTTACTTTATGTTGATGATATGCTTATCCTTGGGAAAGATATGTGTATAATTAACAGGTTGAAGAAGGAGTGAGTCCTTTGCAATGAAGGACATGGGGCGACAAAGCAAATCTGGGCATGCAGATTTCTCGTGATAGGAAAAACAAGAAGATTTGGTTGTCGGAAGAAATACATCGAGAAGGTATTAGAAAGGTTCGGTATGAGCAATGCAAAGCCGATTGGTTCTCCTCTTTGTGTCACTTCAAGTTGTGCTCAGAACAGAGTCCGTCAAGTGATGAAGAGAAGGAGAAAATGCAAAAGGTTCCTTATGCTTCAGCAGTTGGAAGTTTAATGTATGCAATGGTATGTACGAGGCCGGACATCGCATATGCAGTGGGTGTTACTAGTAGATTTCTTGCAAATCCAGGCAAAGAGCACTGGGCAGCAGTGAAGTGGATATTGAGATATCTCAGAGGAAGCTCTAAGGTTTGTTTAAGCTTTGGAGGTGGACCACCTATGTTAATGAGTTACACAGATGCAGATATAGCCAGAGATATTGATACAAGGAAATCTACATCGAGGTTTTGTGCTTACTTTTGCAGGAGGAGCTGTGTCATGGCAATCCAGATTGCAAAGGTGTATTGCTCTCTCCACCACAGAGATAGAATATATTGCTGCTATAGAGGTTTGCAAAGAAATGTTATGGAAGAAAGAATTCTTACAAGAATTAGGATTGAAACAGGAAAACTATATGGTGTATTGTGACAGCCAGAGTGTCATCCATTTATGTAAGAACCCAACTTTTCATTCCAAGTCAAAGCATATAGATGTCAGATATCACTGTATTTGAAATGTCCTTGAAGAAAGGCAATTGCAACTTCAGAAAATTCATACAGATGATAATGGAGCAGACATATTGACAAAGACCTTACCAAAAGAGGCGGAGATGTGTCGACAGTTGGTCGACATGAATTTACACTAAGTCATGGGATAGCCTCCCTTATGGGTGAAGGGGAGGTTGTTGGGTGAGAGCCCAGTTCAGCCCATATGGGCTTTAGCGACCCATAGCCCTTCTCTCTTATTAACCCTAACCTAACCTAAAACCTAATTATATATAGGGGCTAATGGTGGCTGAAACAAAGAGATTAACATCGCAGCAAGGGCGAAATTTGCAGCAACATTAAGAATTCAAAGAGAGGAGAAAAGGGCAGAAAAACAAGAGAAAAAAAAGGGGAAGAAGACAAGGAAAATACAGAAATTGTTCTCACTCATCCAAACAGTTTCTCATCTCAGGTTAGATCAGATCTTCAGTGAATTCTTTTGTGATTTCTTGAGGAGGTTTTGGATATTGTGTACAGTGACGTGATCCTTATATCTCAATTACTCTCTTGAGATTATTGCTTGGGTTTTGGGCAAGAGATTCGAGAATTGTACATTCATTATTTCTATAGTGAATTTTCTCTGATTTGCCCCGTGGTTTTTACCCTTCATGTTGAAGGGGTTTTCCACGTAAATCTTGGTGTGTTATTTGATTGTGATTTCTGTTTAATACCGTTGTGTGTTACGACCTGCTAGTATTTGTTCTTATACAAAAGTTATTGTTTGTTACCTATCTTTTTATTTTCCCCATAAATATATTGCATTTCAACTGGTGTTGCCAAGGAGGAGTTGGATATATTTCCCACTCATGGTAGTTCAACTAAGGTGAATTCGAAATCGTATTTCAAACTAGTTATGTCGAGTCAATTTCCAAGGAAATAAATGTCAAAATTGTTAGGTGTAAATATGTTGATGCATTTGAGCTGCCAATTCTTGACAATGGGCTGAATGCTACTTGCTGATGCATGGTTGTTGCCCAAAAGAGGTGTCAAGAAGACCACCTCTTTGATGGCTTGTTTGTTTGTTCACCATTGATGCCGTGAGTTTGGTCCAAATGCCAGAAACCAGTCTAAAGGAAGCTGCTGCGAGCAATGCGGCAAAGTGATGCTTCAACCCAGAAGAGTTTTTATTTGGAGTCAACGAAGGTAGGGTTGATGAGGGCTCGTGTTCTTCTTCTACCTGGATGGAAGAGCCCATCAGGCCGAGTTGGCAGAAACTATAAATGAGCATGTGAAGTTTCAGCTGAAGTTTCTGACCCAAGATTAACTCACTGCTGACAGCTTGTGTGTTTTTTTTAGGGAAGAAGACAAGGTCAAACCGCAATCGAAGATAGAGGAGTGAGAGAAAAAGACAAGAGGAGAGAGAGAAGATGAATCAAGGTCGCATAGGTTAGAAAGAGATCGGCAGGTAGAAGGTTTCTGAATTGCCAAGTACACCAGCGCCAGAATGCTTGAAAGCCCTAACTCAAAACCTGTGACACCCATGTCGCTCTCCTGGTGAGCCAAGGAGATCACTCTTCTGTGTTGTGTTGGCTTGATGCTTCAGATAGAAGGGACTGCAGGAACAGCTTAGAATGATCGGTATCCGCTAAGAGGATGAGCTGTCCATGGATGGGATCGATGCAGCCACAGATCTTGAGCAGCTGTTCACAAATCTCTATCTAAGGAAGATGAGGACCAAATTGGATAAGGCATTCTCATGGTCCCCTTCCATCTTTTTCCCTCTCTAAATCCACTTGTAACATTGCGATCTACTCTACTCTTCTCTCCACCATCGAGTTCCAGAATCTTGGTGAAATCTGAGGTCAAGATTCCATCATCTGCATCGTTAGTTGTTGAGAGATGACCATCCAAGCGAACAAGAAAGGAAAGGTAGGTGAGTGGCCACGAGTATGCATGACTTTGTGTGACCTCCACCCTTTCGTCTTCCTCCGTCACATGCAGTGGCAATTAGGTTAACCACAAAACACCCGCTACAAGAGACTTGTATGGACGACGACCATGCGTGTCCAAGAAACTTCCAAGGCTAGTTAGCTAACCTACTACTTGTAGGTCCTCGCATGTCCACAGTAGCAGAGATTGAAGTAAGAACAGAAGGTTAATATGTCCAATCTATGAGATCAGCAGACGGCGGAGTCATCTTCCAACCGGACTTTGCTGCGTCAAATCTTGGCACCTTGTTTTTATCTTCGCAAAAAACACATGAACGTGTACAAGGAAACAAGCATTGCAATCTCCTTTAGGTTAGTCTCCCTGAATCAAGAGGAAGATGAAGAAGAAAGGGACGGGATTCTTGTGTCAGTTCCAGTCTTGTGTATCACAGGGGAAGCAGCCTTCTTGGGCGACGTCGGTGATCTGAACACCCGTGTCGTAGATCGACCCGGTTCTCCACTCGGCCGGCAGGACCGGCTTCGGCGCCCACACCCACTTGCCGTCGTAGCCGCCGGTCACCACAACCCGGAGCTGCAGCGGTCCGGCCGGCGCCCGGCTCGTGCTCCAGACCGGACCGTAGTCCCGGCTCATGAACCGCCAGTTCGATGACCCGACCTGCGCCGGTTCAAAGAGACAGCATCGTCACCACCACCGCCACCACACGCAGCATAATGGCGTCGGAAACCAGCATTACCTGGGCGACATCCACTCCCACTATGTCGGTCTGACCGCCCTGGTACAGGAACTTGATGGCCAAATAGTTGGGACTTTGCTGTTCTCCTCCACCCTGACGGATAGGTTGTGGTTCTTGTACTCACAGGGAATCCTGCTTAAACATGGAGAAGTAAGCACACGCATCGCACGGTACAGAGCTGAGATGACTCGTTTGGGTGCAAATTCCATGTTGAGATTGGGAGAGGAAGAAGGATGGACCTAAACTTTCCTGGGAATGGGGTCGACAGAGCTTTAGGCAGCTGTCAATGCAGATGAGGAGGGAAGGATCCTTTTACCTCTTGTACTCCACATCCAAGATGCCAAGTTTCTTGAGCCCTTGGGCCTTGCCATTTCGTGCCATGGCGGTGAAAGCAGGGCCGCTGAGCACGAAATCGGTGGTGTTGCTCTTGTTGAGGTCCGTCAGGATCACCTTCGCTCCTCCGCTGCCGCAGAGTGCTGTGTTCTTGCATCTGATCTGCGTGGTGAAGAAAAGAAAGCTCAATCAAACATGATTACCTCCAAAACAGGAGTGATTGGATCCACATCGATGTTTAGATCATCTTCATCTCTAACCTGGAAGCATGCTCCACAGCCAACACCCCCTCTGTGAATGGCGGAGCTCCCAGCTGCGACATAGCCTCCATCGAAGCCCAGAGCCATGGAGCCATATCCACAGGCTCCAGCTGCAGGAGATCACGGACAAAACCAATCGAATTTAAGCCACGCTTCTGTTTCCGAAGCAGCACATCGATGGTGCCGGCGCATACATACCAGAGAGAGCAGAAGAGGAGGAGAAATAGGCTGCCTTGGACTGATGCACACACCTATCACAAGCCGCAGCTGAAGACATCACGAGGAAGACAAGGAATGTGAAGAAAGCGTCACTACTGCCGCCACCCATGTGTGGATTGGGATGATAGAGAGAGAGAGAGAGGGAGTGGATGTAAGTGGGTGGAAACCGGAAGCCACTTCCGGCTGATATATAGCGGCGATGCTTCTTCCTTCTGTAGTGGCCACTGGGCGGTGGGTCAAAAAGGGTCCTCTGTACAATGACAAGACATTAGAATAACAGCAAGGAGGGCACCAAAAGGTGGGGGAAAAGAAGCAAGTGGAGGCCAACAGGTAGGCCACAAAAAGTAAACGGCGAAGGCACCCAACTCCACAGAACTGAGCTCGAGTTGGCACAGGGTAATGGCATGGTCGGCTGCAGGTTTCCAGGGCAGCGGAACGCAGGCTGGATGAGGTGGTGGAGGTGATGAGAACAAGCGATGTGCGAATTGGAGAAGCCATGCAGCTGGTGTTGTCGCTCACGAGCTTCTCACCATGTGCACTTCACCGAAGTATGCGTCGAATCGGACTGCAGTCGCTTCTTCAACCTGCCTTCCGTCTCGCCTTCCTTGCTCCGAGACAAGAAGAGCCGACAATGTTGTCTCTGCAATCGCCTCACCTACCCTCGAACAGAGTCTTCATCTCGGCATTCTTCTCCTTGGACTAGCTTCATGAGCCACGTTAAAACTACCCATCCTTCCATGAAGGAAGATTACATTGGCGGACGAATCTGGTTTCCAAGTCTATACCACATTATGAAAAGCGGTATGTGATCGGCATGGAGCTGCGAGAAATTGTTTCTGATTTGTATGCTTGTGCAGGAAACGAAGAAGATGCAGCAATGCAATGCAAAGTTTGGGTGTCGGCATGTGTCGGCAGTGTCCCCTCCTCTTCTCACGGACGCAACAGAAGCCATGGATGGATCTCATTTACTGCTCAGAAGCCTAACACAACAGTGAAATCGAAGTAGCATTTATGCCAGCCAGATCTATTCAAGGTCCATTGATGACACCACTGCAAACAAATTCCTAAACATCTCTTCACTCGATAAAGAACAGTAAAAGAAGATGAACACTCGAACAAAGGCAAATCAATTCAACACTTTCCCCGGAAATTGACAGAACGTTACTCGTCGTTCTCTCCAAAAGTAACAAATAGATGTGCAGTTTCTCCGCTGCACTACAATTTGGAACGGGGTGATGTGATGCATCAAACATCACAAAGTAGAAAGAACATCTTCGCATTTGGGACGTAGCAGCCACCGCCACTTCCTCGGAGACCATCGTCGTTAGAGCTTGGAGGTGGCGAGCTGGATGAGGCCTTCTCGGAGTATCTTCCCGATGGGTCCTCAGATTAAGAGGGATGGAGTTGAAGTACAGAAAAGCTATACAAGTTTCGATGGAAAGCAGAATAATTACCATAATAAAGCAAATCGGGGCCTCCAGCTCTGCCCGGTGCCGCCGGATCAATCGGAGAAGACAACCACCACGCCGGCAGGATCCAATTTGTCTTAGAAAGAAACCAGTGGGTTGAGACTCTCCCAAGCCAAATCTTAGTTCCAAAGTAGTAGACTCTTCTATGGAAAAATTCGATTAAAAAAAGGGAGAGAAACGCAACTATACTTGTTGTAATCACCATACAATTTTCTTTCCTTACCATAATTAATGTGTTAGTTTATTTAAATAATTTATTTTCTTATTTGTGTAATATGATTAATGAATTAAACAAAATTGGTTTCCTTAATGATGTGGACAAGTTAGATATTTTTAGCTATTTAATTAAATAATTTAAAAATTATTTTTTAATTTTTAATCAATAATGTAAATTTTAGGAAATAAATGTTTCAAGTTTTATTTTTTATGCGAGAAAATAAAATAAAAATTGATTTTTTTTTTACCTTTCGTTGTGTGTTCATCTTCTATCTTTTATTTCAAAGTTTTGATTTATATTATGAAATCATTTAGATTAGAACTATTGTATTTTTAGGATGCATAATAATATTTTAATTTTAAATTTTAGGATTAGTGAATAATGACAGTTGAATTTAATGTTTATTTTTCATGATGATGATGCACGATTTACAGTAGTATTTTAAGCATACATTATAAGTTGATGGATTTTACTTTTAAGATGTGATTTAATTATTGAAATTCTCAATTTTTTTTATTTATTAAAATAATATTTTTATTTCATTTAATCAGACATCTCTCTATTTCGAGAATTTATGTGTGAATTTTTAGGACTTAATTAGTTTTAAATTGGGATCATGAATTTATTAATTATTTAATTCATAAATTTTTTTTATAAAAATATTAAAAAATAATTTAATAAGGGGGGTTTAAAGTTAGATCTTACCTGAGTTAGATTGATCGATTAGACCAGGTCGGCACATCCTATGTTGCTAGGTTTAGCCCAACCCATGAACCAATTATGATCTTATCTTATGGAGTATACATTAAATAGTGCACCGATGTGCACATATGAGTGGTGCATGATTTTATCTATTGCATGAGAATTATTATTATTTATTAGATGTATAAATTCTATAATAAATTAATGTATTATTTTATAATAAAAATATTAATATTTAAAATATATGTTATGAGTATTAAATATTAATTTTGTGATTTTTTTGAATGTTCTGCTCAACAAACACGGACAGAACCATCGCCGGCTTCAATCCGCATCAGGATTTACTCGCTGCAAAGAACCCGAAAATTTTCCCAGACAAACCAATCCGTCAAAAAGCAACAAGAAACCCGTAAAAATCGAGTCTTTCTGCAGACGGACGGATCACACCGCCGTCAGAGAGGCCGAGGAAGAGGAGGGAGCCGTGCGAGCAGCAGACGCCGGCGGCCGCCACGGGGCTGCAATCGGCGGTGAACACAAGGGCGCCGGATTTCGTGTTGACTAGAGAACAGACTAACCGTGAGAACACCAGCGGAAACACTCCACGAACGCGCGTACGGCTGAAATCAAACTATTAGCTCAAGCGGAAGGTTTAGATGAATCTGCGGACTAATTTTTGCAAGCTTGGACGCAAACACCGGAATGTCAACACAAGAGAAGAGTCGTCGTCGTCGTCTCGGCACTTCGGCGTATCAGGCGGGGGATCGAAATCAAAGTACACTTGGACTCGGATCCCACCCGTATAAATCCATTAATCCAAGATCGGAGATCAGCATTGTTGCCTCCTCCCCCCTGGAATGCGCCAAGATCACCAGCCATAGTCAATTCCACAAGGTACCAAAACCCTGTCATGCATGGTACGAGTTGGGACGTGAAATCATGTGCGTTGGCACAGGACTGCAGTACTTGCGTACGAGAAAAGATGGCAATGTCACCACGGCCACCGGCAATGGCAGCGAGATAGCTCCTGGGAGAGCCCTCCCCCGCCATTTGTGATGATGAATGTAGTACTCCCCCCCCCCAAACACTGCACTCCGAGGCTAAGACCAGGCAATTGGCTCGACCTCCTCGACTCTATACGTAGTTCTCTTCGAACGCGCTTAAAGATGAAACGGAGAAAGCAAAAAAGCACCGGCACTCAGCCGACACTCTTTATCCCTTCGAGGCTCCTCCGCCATAACTATTCTCGCACTCCTCTCACGACTCCTTGAATGGTAGCGGGAACGTGCGTTCCGCCGCTCCTTCCGGACCACGATGACCGACGAAGAAACGGCTCCGGCGTCATCGACGCGTAACACGCGTCGCTCAACGAAACCACGACACGGCGCGGCGTAGCTTACTCGCGAGGCAGCGCACGCGACTGATAAATATTACAAGGGCGACAGGCCACGTGTCGCCACCGACCTTCCGGATACGTCCACCGGCTGCTGACAGAATGCGGGGCCCGCGATACGTGACGGCTTCTGAGTGGAGGTGTGTGAGGGCCGACCATTCCGCTCCCGCCATCTTTTCCGCCACCCGCTGTTGTTAATTCTTTACTCTTTTAATTTCCCATGGTTTTCTTTAATTCGAATCCTTCGACGCGTAGGTAACGCGTCAAGCATCGCACCCTTTCACCGCACCGGTTGAAGTTCTATATAAGCCCGCGGCTCTCCTTGGAGTCCATCTCATCTACTCGCTGATTGCTTTAGCTATTTCTAGAGTCTTCAACTGTTGGTGTAGTTTGTGATCTTTTCTTTGGTGATCTCATGGCGGAGGAGCACCACAAGGCTGTGGAGAGTGGTGAGGAGGTGCAAGACCGGGGTCTGTTCGACTTCCTGGGGAAGAAGAAAGAGGAGGAAAAGACGGAGGAGTGCCATGAGGAGGTCTTGGTTAGCGGGGTGGAGAAGATCCACTTAGAGGAAGCCGGGAAGGAGGAGGATAAGAAGGAAGGCCTGTTGGAGAAGCTGCACCGGTCTCACAGCTCCAGCTCTAGCTCGGTAAGTTCGTCTCACCGGTTCCTTTTTTATGGTTCCTCCGCCGGATACCCGATCATTCTTGACATGTTTGTTGATTGTTACCGTGTGTGCGCAGTCTAGTGACGAAGAAGAAGAAGATGGAGGGGAGAACAAAGAGAAGAAGAAAAAGAAGAAAGGGCTGAAGGAGAAGATCAAGGAGAAGCTCGGCTGCGACAAGAAAGAGGGAGAGGAAGAAGCGAAGTTGACGGAAGTCCATGTCGAGCATGAGGTCGTGGCGGCAGCGGCGGTGACCGACGGTGACGACACTGTGGTGGTCGTGGAGAAGGTGGAGGAGTCGATCGTCAAGGTAGAAGCCGGCCCCCAGGAGGAGAAGAAAGGGTTCCTGGAGAAGATCAAAGAGAAACTGCCCGGCCACAAGAAGCCAGCGGAGGAGATCCCTGCTGCGTGCGCCGCCGAGCACGAGGGCGAGGGCGAGGGCGAGGGCCACGAGGGGAAGGAGAAGAAGGGCATCCTGGGGAAGCTGATGGAGAAGCTGCCGGGTTACCACAAGGCCGAGGAGAAGGAGGGGGAGAAGAGCAGCCCCGCCCACTAGGGAGCTCTTCTCATGCCGGTGTCATACTCTTCTGATGTGTTTGGTTTGCTGCTGCTGGTCGTGTGTCGTGCATCTGCAATGCTTTTGGTTGGGTAGTCTTTGCTTTCGAATAGGTGCCTGGTTTCACGTTTTGGTGCCATCGGGGTTTCTTTGCTGCAAACTAGAATGATGATCGATGGGTATTCATTGTGCAGACATATCTATTTATTATACATCTGTGTTTGTGTCTTCTTCCCTTTACCTGCTCAGCCTGGCACAAGAACGTCTTCTCCAAAGGAGGAGGGGGGGCTAAAACGAAAAGACGTCAACAGGAAAAGCAAGGCTTATCAACTTTAGCGAATCCACCAATCCATTCTGTCAAATGATGGACATCAAAGAAAAGAAAAAGGTGGTTGGTCATGCAGTGGTTGCACTCAAAGAATCCCTCTTCGGGTGCAACCACTGCACTCAAAGAACACCATCACGCTCCCCGGCGTTGGACGCTTGCATTATTCCAGTCACAACATCGTCGATCTATTTTTGACAAGAGGATGCAGACGATTCTATAAAAGCCTTTAAGAGGGGAAGATAAATAATAAGAGAGTATAAGATTCAATGATATTAATTTCGTGAGTACATCAACCTTCAAATCACCCCCTAGTCAACTCTCCACAGACTTGAACCGTAATTGAATTGGTTCGATTGATTTGAACTCGACTCAATTAGACTAAAATCTAATTGAACCAGCATGAAATTATCATAGAATTAGTACGAAATCACACTATATTGATCTAATTTGGATCAAATAGGTCTGATTTAGTCAACGCAATCCAGAATCATTCTGAACCGAGCTGATTCACTCAAACCGGTGTGGTTCGGTTTAAATTAGGGGTCGATTGGGTTTGATCATTTCTCACAGGCGTTGTGGGCTGAGTTCTCGGCTCAGCGCTGGCTTAGCCCACAGCGGGCTGGGTTGCAGCATAGGCCTCAGGCACTAGGCCGCGCCGAGCCACAGACGGTAGGCCTCTCCAGGCCGCGCCGCGCCGACCCCCGAGCCACGAGCCCTACTGCTTCGCTAGCCAACTCACTGGACCTGAACAGATCCGGGAGCCGAATTTTCTGAGCCTTAGCCGAACCAAAGTCGCGCCTTGGTCCGGCTGGTCCGGACTGGGTTGGCCTGATCCGACCCTGGTCTGACTCAGTTCGGACACGAATTCTCTCTCTCTCTCTCTCTCTCTCTCTCTCTCTCTCTCTCTCTCTCTCTCTCTCTCTCTCTCTCTCTCTCTCTCTTCCGGCTCTTCCTTCTTGGCGTGCTACGCATCACGGAGACAGAAGGATAACCGCGCAGAGGTATGCATCTGATCTCGGAGACAGATGGATAGAAAAAGATTGAGCTTTTGTTATAAATATCAATCTTGGAATTACGTAAGTGGAGTATCTCATAAGTTTTCTAATTCGTCAAAGGTCTAGATGTGAGAAATCCGTGGTTAATGTTTGACAACTTGATTTTTATGAACTAAAAGTCAATAATTATATGTTTTATCCGAGAATGATGAACACCGCAGATTACATCAGTGAAATAAGTTGATGATCTAATTGAATTACACAACATATAAATATAATATATATTTAAATAGATGTTTTATTGTCATTGTTGTATGTCCTGAAGATGAAAGGATGAATACTTTTAAATGAAAAGACAATGATTAAAGATCTCAGGATTGAGACTGCTAAGAACTCAGCAGCAGTTAGTAGAGGAGCATGAAGAGCATTTTCTACTACATTAACTTGACAAGGAAGCAATGTCCAGGTAATGAAGAAGGTCTGCAATAATATGTTGTCACAAATTCACATATCATCTGTTGACAAAGATAGAAACGATGTTGGTGCAAGCTTCAGGAGGAGATTTGCATTCAAACATAAGCTTTGAATGTGTATTTTAAACCTGAAGATAGTAGGCAATTTTGAGAACAATATACACATATCCAGAGAATGCCAGTAGTGTCAAGCTTTTGAAAACATCAGCAGTATATTATGTGAACTCAGATGCAATTTGGGAGTAAGAAATCACTGTGCATTCTTCCTCCCTTCTGACTTCAAGTTGTCTGCTAAGACTTTGAGATTCCCAAGCAAGCCTGAAGTGTTCTCCTTCCATCATTAGATCCCTGCTCCACAAGAAGCAGCAATGCTGGTGCAATGGCAATGATGACATCAACCTACCTCTTGCTCCACCATTTTGATGTCCAGGTATCTATTTCCCTCCTACACCCACACAATGGACTTAGAGATGGAATGAAGCAATAAATGTGTCATCCCATTGAGAAAAGTCAAGCAAGAAGAGAGAAGCCATGTCGATAATTACACAGCACCATACACATGGGAGAGCTGCTCATGCACTTGCCTGCTTCTTCAGTATTGGGGGTTTACCAGTACATTCTCTCTCTCTCTCTCATATATCTCTTCTCTTCAACAGAGATCGTATCTTATCTCCACCATACATGCAAAAGACAGCTGTTCTAGCACCAAAAAGAAGAGAAACAATTCCTTCCTGGGGCAACTGATGGTCTCTGATGCAAGGAGGATTACATGCAGCAGTAATACTTGTTGCTTAGTTTCTTTGAGAGTAAATTATCTACTAATATGGCCAACAAGTAAGAAAACCCTAACAAGCACAGTGGGAAAAGAAACAAGAAAAGAAAAGGGAAAAAAGAGCATGATTTCAGACTGCTCTTTGTCACAACCACGCATGTTTTTTCTAACTTGAGAGGAAGGTATATCTATAATTCCGGATGATATAGATCTTTCTTTTCGAGTGTGGGCAACCAAAACAAAAGAAGACAGAAGCTGAGATGAGGTTAAGTGAAGTCATTTTCCACCGGTAAAGAGAGCAAAATAGAGAAACAAAAGAAGAGTAGAAAGAGATGAGGCCCAGGAACATACCATCATCATTTGATGGATGAAGACTGAGATGAGAGATGGAAGTCCTGGTTTCTAGCTTCAGCACAAAGCTCAAAAAACAGTACATGTCCTTACGCAGCAAATCAAAAGTTGGGGCAAGATGGAGAAAATGAACAGAAGAAAGCAAATCTTGAATTGTTCAAACCTTTTGATGTTGTCATCTCTCATCCTCTTCCCGACCTGGTGGGGAACTCGATCTGCATGTGGAAACACATGTAGTAGTCCAAGAAAGATGAGTGACAATTAAGGAGGAGAAAAAGCAAAACGCAACACAAGCAAAGCAAAGGGACCTGAGCATCTGCTTATGGCAATCATTCCCAGTGTGCACAGGCAAAAGAAAGCAGTCAACGCGATTTCAAACATACCATGTTGGTGTGTTACAATTGCCAGGAACAAAAGAAACCTAATAGGAGACTTCAATACATGCATACATATGTATTTATAGGTCATAATCCTCACCTTCCTCTTCATCTTCTTCTTCTTCTTCTTCTTCTTCTTCTTCTTCTTCTATGCTGCAGAATTATACTCGGCGAAAAGATCTATCATATGAGTTTCACAAAGAGAAGCCAACAGAGGTCAGTTGGCAGGATGCCCACCTCCATCGATTTGTTGTTCTCCTTGGGGATGTACAAGAGAGGGATCAGTACCTGGAGGTGGACAGAATGCCAAATAACCTCTGTGAGAGACCCTTTGTTAAACCCACATGACAACAACCACACCGCAGCCATTGAATACGAGTGAGAGATGGAGTATACTTATAGAGAGAGAGAGAGAGAGAGAGAGAGAGAGAGAGAGAGAGAGAGGTATGCTCATTGTTTGAGACCAAGAAAAGCTTAAAAAGAGACGAACAATGAGTGGAGAAGGTGGGAATGGCGTGACTTTTTGGTTGCGGTGTGATCATAATTAGAGAGAAGCGGAGACAAAACAAAATTGGATGTCCCAGTGCTTCTTCCTGCCTTGTGCACCTCACTCTTCACTGCTGTGCAACCCCAAACTCCCATACAAACGCGAGCTAAGGAATAGAAAAGCTGCCACTGGCTCAGAGATAACGTTGAGGTCTGTGGTCTGTCCAAATCTAACGTAAAGAAACATGTCTGACATATGGATCATGGGAGAACTCCATCTCTTCCCCCTCCCCCTGTATTCTGATGTGCCCAGTACGAAGAAGTGGCGCCCATCAAATATAAATAGGCTGCACTACGTTCACATGATCCACATGAGTCTGCAAGATGCAAGAACAACTCTGCAAATCATCCTTCGGAGCTCCCCCACTTGATCTTGAGCTGCTTCAGATGCTACAGGACGAGCTAAGCTCCTCCAATGTCATGAGAAGCTGGACCAAAGCTTCCCTTTCCTTTCCTCGTGAAGTGTCGTATTCCAAAACCGTGAACTACTTATTCCTTGGCTCAAGCAGGAGCACCGTAAAACCAAGTTTAAAGAGACCAACTGACATGAAAAGTAGAGCTGCCATGCTGTGGTCTCCTCTTGGTTTGATGCAAGACTTACACATCATCGACACAAGGAGGAAGACAGTACTCATTGTAAACGACAGGGATGCCAGTGAGACTAAGCCAAGGCAATAAATGCATGCAAAGAGTGTGTTCTCTGAATTACTGCGCGAAC
Organism: Musa troglodytarum; assembly: GCA_023547065.1. Classification (NCBI taxonomy): domain Eukaryota; kingdom Viridiplantae; phylum Streptophyta; class Magnoliopsida; order Zingiberales; family Musaceae; genus Musa; species Musa troglodytarum. Next base: position 103,995,145 of record CP097510.1, on the reverse strand, counting down.
GAGGGATGATAGCAGTAAGCGGTGGTGAGGTGGGGTTGAGAGATCATCGCTGACGGTACAATAGGAGACAGAAGGGAGGAATTCAGCTGCTGCTCCATCGTCCTTCCCAAGTTTTAATACAGTCATTTCATGCTCTTCTCGTCGTTCCTCCCAGATAATGATGAAAAGTACTGGACCCTAAACAATACCATTTATGTGAAGCCTTCTCTCTCTCTCTCTCTCTCTCTCTCTCTCTTGCTGCACCAAACCTCAAAGTCAGTAAAGCATGACCACTTTTTACACCTCAAACTTGTTGGCAGTCTTAATCAACCTAACAAGTATTATGAAAAGAATTTAATTTTCCTCCTTTTGCTATGGACATAAATAAATAGACTCCGATTATTTTACGTAAATCTTGTGTTCATGATATTTTCCAAATTAGAAAAAAAAATAGTTTCTGCCAAATTTAATCGCTCTTCGTCTTCGATGTTAGGGATAATACCAGGCATAGGTAGTGCGTATAGATGGGGAAGAACAAGGTCCGTGAAACATCGTTAGGTCTGCTGCACTACTCAGTGACCCCTGTGACGGCATGGTATGAATCCCTGCAATGGACTTCAACCTGATTCTGTCACCATTAATTTGACTTTCTACTATCGATCTCAGTCATCTATTTCTTGCTTAGATGAGGATGCAGATTCACACACAGTCATCTTGTTCCACAAGCGATCCACCAGACTCCAACAATTCAAGTCAACCAGTGTGGGCGTTGAAGATGCAGAAGTCAACGTTTCAAGCTATGCATCTGCCTTTCTCACTGCCTTCAAATTCCCACGAAGGAATGCAGGATTTGTTCTTCTTTTCTTTGGCTAGCATCAAAGATCACTTGTGCTCTTCATCAGATTTTAGATTAGGGAACATGTTAAGAATTGATTCATAGTAGTTATCATGATCTAGGTGGTTATCTAAATATTCACCATGATCTACCATGATCTAGGTGGTTAGGGTGGTTTCAATAACTAACTCTATCATTGGTGATATGATAGAGAATGATTGTTAGAGTGGTTGTTATCATGAGGTCCTATAAATAGGATCAGAGTTAACGAAGCAAGTAGAGAAGGTGTGAGACTTGGAAGAATATTTGTAAGTGTTCAATATTGTTCCTCCTGTTTTAATACTACGTTGGTTTTCTAGATTAAGGACATTCTCTTCAATCGTAGTATTCTGTTTCTTTATTGTTCCTTGCTCCTCCAACCCCAACATTTGTGGTATCGTGAGCCTTGTTTCAATCAACTGGGCAATATGACGCTTTAATGACAATTCCATGTCTCAACCCCTTATTCCCATCTTCTCGGGAAAAGTTATGAATTTTGGAGTATCAAAATGAAGACTCTATTTAAGTCTCAAGATCTTTGGGACTTAATAGAGAATGGATATGCAGATCGGATGAGGAAACCAGCCGAGGAGAACAGAAAGAAGGACTCAAAGGCATTGTTCTTCATTCAACAAGTCATACATGAGACAATATTCTCAAGAATTGCAAAGAATGACAACCTCAAAGCAAGCTTGGGTGATACTTCAAAACGAATTTCAAGGCTCATCAAGGGTGATTACGGTGAAAGCTTCAAACCCTTCGCCGTGAGTTTGAAATTTTGGTTATGAAAAATAATGAATCGGTGCAAGATTTTCTTTCTCGAGGATCGAAATTGTTAGTCAAATGAAAACTTATGGCGAACATCTTCATGATCATATAATTGTTGCAAAAGTTTTGAGAAGTTTAACTCCGAAATTTGATCATGTTGTTGCCGCAATTGAGGAATCAAAAGATTTATCTACATATTCATTTGATGAACTAATGGGTTCCTTGCAAGTACACGAAGCAAGGTTGAACAGGTCATTTGAGAGAAATGAAGAAAAAGCGTTTCAGATAAGGGGAGTCTTCTACTAAAGAAGACAAAAATACAAAGCAGGAAGATCTCGTGGCAGAGGAGGATTTCGTGGTAGAGGAAATGGAAGAGGAAGAGGACACTTTGATGGGCATAATGAACAAAAGCAATGCCATTATGATCAGAAAAACTACAAGAATAGAATTCAATGCCACTATTGTAAAAAGTTTGGCCACATGAAAGCAGATTGTTGGAAAAGAGAAAAGCAAGCAAGCTATGTGGAGAAAAATGAAGACAATAGTAAGTTATTTATGACTCACTCATGTTAATGATATCTCAAATGATATTTGGTTTTGGATAGTGGATGTTCTAATCATATGCCGGGCATAAGATCAATATTTAGAGATATTGATGAAACTCACAAGTTGAATGTTAGACTTGGAGATAACAAGCAAATCCAAGTGGAAGGAAAAGGAACAATTGAGGTGAAGACAAGTCAAGGGAAGGTAAAACACCTTGATAATGTTTTCTTTGTTCCTAGTTTATCACATAACTTGTTGAGTGTTGGACAACTTATCGATCATGGATATTCATTATATTTGATGATGGTTCATGCACCATTAAAGATAAAAAATCTGGTTTGATTATGGTAAAGGTTTGCATGACACAAAATAAGATGTTTCCACTTGATGTTTCAAATATTGAAAAGTATGCTCTAGCTGCAACTCAAAGGGATGAGTCTAATTTGTGGCATTTAAGATATGGACACCTTAACATTAAGGGCTTAAGGTCAGAAAAAAAGGAATGGTTTTTGGATTGCCTAAAATTAACACACTTGATGTATGTGAAGGATGTATTTATGGCAAACAAAGTAAAACCATTTCTGTTGGAAAAGCATGGAGAGCATCCGATTGTCTTGAATTAATTCATGCTGATTTATGTGGACCTATGAATACAAAATCGTTTGGTGGAAGTCGATATTTTCTACTATTTACTGATGATTATAGTCGCATGAGTTGGGTATATTTTCTAAAAATGAAATATGAAACATTTGATAATTTTTGAAAATTTAAGGCACTTGTAGAAAGGTAAAGTGGTAGATACATAAAGACACTTCGGACAGATAGAGGTGGTGAATTTCTATCTAATGAGTTTAATTCTTTTTGTGAAGAAAATGGTATTCACAGGGAATTGACACCATATACACCGGAACAAAATGGTGTAGCTGAGCGTAAAAACCGAACAGTTGTAGAAATGGCAAGAAGTTTGCTTAAAGGAAAGAATCTTCCAAATCAGTTTTGGCGATACAATGCATTTATTTGTTGAATATTTCACCAACAAAGGTTATGAATCGCACTCCTTTTGAGGCTTGGTATGGTATAAAACCAAGTGTAAACCATCTAAGAATTTTTGGTTGTATTGCTTATGCTTTGGTGAATTCACAAAATCACCACAAGCTTGATGAAAAATCTGAAAAATGCATTTTCATTGGTTATTCCTCACAATCCAAAGCATATCGATTATATAATCTGAGCAAAGTTATTATTAACAGAAATGTTGTGTTTGATGAAAGGGCAAGTTGGAATTGGGAGTCAAAAGAAGAAGAAACACAAACTCGATTCCGATAGAAGTACACACTCCACGTAATCAAGTAATGATCTCGCTCCAACAAATTTATCATCACCTCACATAGTAGCAGCTTCAAATTTTGAATCCTCGATGAATCTCCTCCAAGAAAGTTTAGATCACTAACAGAATTTATGATTCAACATTTGCTTTATTTATTTCAGATCCTATAACTTTTGAGGAAGCAAAAAAAGAGGAATGAAGAAAAGCAATGAAAGAGGAAATCAACTCAATTGAGAAGAATGAAACCTGGGAGCTAATGAATCTGCCGAAGAAAAAAAAAGCTATTGGATTAAAATGGGTTTACAAAACAAAATATAATGCAGATGGAAGTATCCAAAAGCATAAAGCTGGCTTATGGCGAAAGGATATTCACAAGAACAAGGTATTGACTTTGATGATACTTTTTCTCCGGTTGCTAGATTTGAAACCGTGAGAACCTTCTTGGCTTTAGCTGCTCACTTGGGTTGGCTTTATCAATTTGATGTGAAATCTGCGTTTTTAAATGGAGATTTACATGAAGAAGTTTTTGTTACTCAACCTGAAGGTTTTTTTTGTTAAAGGACATGAAGAAAAAGTGTATAAGCTAAAAAAAGCTCTTTATGGGCTTAAACAAGCTCCAAGGGCATGGTACAGTAAAATTGATTTTTATTTTCATCAAAATGGATTTAAGAGAAGCAATAATGAACCTACTCTATATCTAAAGAAGGAAGGTGAATATAATATTCTAATGGTTTGTCTTTATGTTGATGATATTATATATATGGGTTCATCTAACTCTTTTGTGGCAGAATTTAAAAAATCTATGATTGTTAGGGGAAACAACTTTTTACCGTGACCCCGGGGCGCACGGCGCGAAATCCGGAAACCGGGGGGTCGTCTCGGTGCGGTTCGGGCCCGTCGATGGCTCCTGCTCGCGCCCGTCGAGCTCTCCGAAAGGCGGCTGCGCGCTCCTCGGCCGTCGGGGACGAGACCTGCAGCAAGGCGGGTCGGATGCTCCCGACCCTCCGACGCCAGTCGATGCCGGCCCGTCGGAGTTCCTCGAGAGAGGAATCGCGGGGTGTCCGAGTCTACTCACCTCTCGGAGTGTTTAAGCCGAGCAAGGGTTCGAGAGCAAGGATGAGAGATCCCGAGTCGGATCGCAGATCCTCCATCTCCCTACCGTCGGGTTAAATAGGTTGGACGGAGGGCGTGCTTCCGATCGTCGCAAGTGGCGACGGGCGACCACGCAGTGGTCGGGTCACCGTGGTCAGTTGGCGCGGTAGTTGGGGCGTCTTGAGGAGAAGCGACGCCGGCCGCTACATCGTGGCGGTTGGAGCGCAGGAGGGGCGATGACGCCACCGCTTGTACGGCGTAAGACCGTGTGTCTCGCCATACTTAATATCTCTTATCACTACCCCCTCAAAAGCCACTCGCGGGACAATTTGGGGTGGTGCTCAAGAACTCGATTGCCGATCGAGATCTCGCAGAAGTTCTACCGTGTTGTGTCATGATTGACCAAAGTCCTTTGCAGGTACGGGTCGCAGGCGCCGCCAAGACCCGTAGTTATAGTCGCCAACCGCTGCTCGATATAGTGCCGAGCCACCGCCAAGGCCTAAGATGCCGGCGATCGAGCCGCCGCCAAGATCGCGTACCAACTACCGCTCGATAAAGGGGGTCGAGGAACCTCAAGACCCGTAAAGCCGCTGTCACCGAACCGCTGCTCGATATAGTGCCGAGCCACCGCCAAGGCCTAGGATGCCGGCGATCGAGCCGCCGCCAAGATCATGTACCGAACTACCGCTCGGGATAATGGGGTCGAGGAGACGCCCGAGTTCCGCTTGCTGCCGACGTCCGTAATCGAGGTTGAGACTCGCGAGTGGGCTTGAACTAAAGGTGAGCAACGCCGAGGTAAGGGCCGCGATGTCCAAGTCTTCGCATCACCCGCCGTTGGGTACTAGGGTCGAGGTCACGCACACGACTTGCAAAATCGCGGATAGCCGAACCGCCGCTCGAAGGTGTGGCCGAGCCGCCGCCAAGGCCCGAAGTCAGAGTAGCCAACCGCTGCTCGATGTGTGGCCGAGCTGCCGCCAGGCCTATGGAATCAGAATAGCCGAACCGCTCGGGATAAGGGGGTCGAGGAGACGCTCGACTTCTCTGCTGCCGACGTCCCTAAGACAGGGGTTGAGACACGCCAGTCCTTCCCGCTTGCCGACCCGCTATTTTGGTACAAGGGGTCGAGGTCACGACACGCACCGAGGAGCATAGTGGCCGAACCTCGCTCGGATAAGGGGGTCGAGGAGACGCCCGATTCTCCTTGCTGCCGACGTCCCTAAGTCGTGGGTTGAGACGCGCCAGTCCTCCTCGCCATCGACCCGCCATTTTGGTACAAGGGGTCGAGGTCACGCACACGACCGAGGAGTATAGTAGCCGAACTCGCTCGATAAGGGGGTCGAGGAGACGCCCGATTCTCCTGCCAAGCCGACGTCCTAAGTCGTGGGTTGAGACGCCACAGCCTCCCCGCTATCGACCCGCCATTTTGGTACAAGGGGTCGAGCAACCGCCAAGACCTAGAAGACTGCATAGCCAACCTCCGCTCGGGATGGGGGCCGGGTTCCGCCAAGGCCCAAGATGCTGGTCGAGCCGCCGCCAAGACCTAGAAAACCGTAATAGCCGAACCGGCTGCTCGATGGGGCCGGGTTCCGCCTGTGCCCAAGATGCCGCTGGTCGAGCCGCCGCCAAGACCTAGAAAACTAATAGCCGAACCTCCGCCGATGGGGGCCGGTTCCGCCAAGGCCTAGAGATGCCGCTGGTCGAGCCGCCAAGACCTAGAAAACTGAATAGCCGAACCTCCGCTCGATGGGGGCCGAGGCTCCGCCAAGGCCTAGAATACCAGCGGTCGAGCAACCGCCAAGACCTAGAAAACCGAACCGCCGCGCGTCAAAAACGGGCTCGCGATAGTGCGTTGCCGGAATCGAGGATACCGCGCGGGATAAGTTTTTTACCCGGGGTGTACACGCCGCTCTTCATCAATATGACGCCGCGCTCGATCGCCTGATGTGATGCTATTGGGCGATGTGGCGGTGTCATGTCGCCGCCTCGGGAGGCGAAAGGTCGAGGTTCCTTTTTCTATAAATAGGAGCCCCGCCTCTACCACTTTATCGAGTTTTCATCTCTTGTCCCGCTGCCTTCCTTCAAGTATTCTCCATAGGCTCCGTGCCTTTAGCTTCTTCCACCGCTTTCCTTTATAGGTTAGTGTGCGATGGGTCTTCCTTCCACTTCCTCTTCTTCGCTTCTTCCTCCTCCTCCCCATCGCCATTACAACCCGTGTCGCCGCTCTCCCTTCGCTCTCTCCTTCCACCCTTCCTCGATGCGGAAGCGCGCGTGAGTTAGAGGCCTTGATGTGGCCGCACGACCAAGACTCTATCTTGGACGAGCGCATGGTGGGATTCTCCGGGCGCCACGGCATCCCGAGGAGTTCAACCTCCCGGCCGGGCGGGACAGCCGGGCTTTGACCCGTTCCCAAGGGCTTTGCCTGTCCGCCGATGCCCTAGAGGCCGGCCCGCGCTTTCCCCGCACTCCAACCATCGATCCTCGCATCTCCCCGTGGCGTATTTCGCCTTCCTGCATAACCCCAACTCTTGGCGGTACCGGTGGTTTTTCTGGGGAATGCCACTACGCCTAACATCGCCCCGACCCGCAACCTTTTTCTCTCCGCTCCGCCTCTTCAAGGGGTTTGGGGTTACTTCGGCCGCACGACCAGTGGTTCCGGTTAGCGCGCCCCACCAATAACAAAGGGTGGAAGAGGCGCTTTTTGTCCAAAGGCCGACGGATCCGGGTTTCGGGTTCGTGGTCGCCAAGGACCATCGATAACGCCGCCGGCCGAGTGCCGAGGAGCGTGCTCACCTCGAGCACCGAGGGTAATCCTCCTTCCTCGCAAGCCATCCGCAACATGTCGAGCAGTTGGTCGGTGGAGGCCGGACCGAGTCCGCGCTCGGTAGGCCGCCGTTGTCTCGCTTCCTTTTAGATTGCTGCCATACTCTATCTTCTCGACATATCTGCCGCTTTTTGCGTGGATGGTGAACCCGCGATCCTTCCACGACTCGGTGCTCCGAGGGGACCATCTCCGCGCCTCCGGCGGTTCTGCGCGGCGGGGTGGCTCTCGCGCACCGCCGGCGAGGGGCGCCCCAAGAAGAGGGCGAAGGCCAAGGAGGTGGTGGACTCGAGACGCCAAAGGCCGCAGCGGCCGGGCGACCGAACAACCGGCGCCACCACTCGCCGAGAGGCCGGGTCCCACCAGTGGGCGACCGGGAAAGGCCGCGCCCTCCATCCATGCAGGACTCGTGCCGGTCACGCCGGGAAGGATCACCGTTCCTTTCCCGAATGATGGGGAGGTCCTTCGGGCCGCGCGAGCGACCCTCTCGTGGGCCCGGTGGCATGGTCCGCCCCGGGGACAAGGTGTGGTCGGGAGAGCCTCGCCCGCTACTCCGGGGCGCCCATCCCGACATGGCTCGGGACCTATACACGCCTCTAAGCGCTGCCGCCAAGTCCGCCAAGTCGGGCGTTGTGGGTAAGCACCATTTTGCTTGAATCCTCTTGGCCGAGCTCGCTCATCACTTTCATTTTTTCTTGTGCGTAATCTCCACTACACCATCGCTCTCGACCGTGCACGACTCGGCCGCTATGCACGGCTCGGGTGAGCGCAACTTGGAGTTGCGCCGCCACCGAGGAGGCCCGAGCGGGTCGGGACCCGAGGCGTTGCCGCCGCTGAGCACGGGCGCGACATGGGCGCGAGGTTGCGCGCTCACCGCCGAGCTCGAGGCCGCCGCGACAGAGGCCGGCCGCGTTCTCCGACGGCGGAAGCCGAGAACCGCCCGATGGAGGAGGCCTCGGTTGGCCGCCAAGCCGACTCGAGGAGGCCGAGCCGCAGCCGCCAGGAAGCCTCTTGCCGCGTGGAAGGGAGTCGGCCAGAGAAGGACCGGAGGCCGACGCGATACAAGAAGTCCGAGGGCTTCCTCTCGCCCGGACCGGACGGGCCGTGTGTCCTACGAGTATGGGTACAAAGTTGCCACTGGCGGTTCGGCGTGTCCTCGGGCTCGATGGTCGAGAGAGATCGCCGTCTCATGCCCAGGATCGAGGGGTCGACATGCTGGCGAGTTCCCTTCGGCAATGACCTTCACAGCTGCGGCACGAAGACTTCTTTTCTTCTTTTTGGAGGGCTTTCCCTTGCTTTTGTAATGCTTCTTCCCCACTTGGGCACATTTTGTAATCAAAACTCTTTTGGTAATACAAATATGTTTTCTTCATACATCCTCAGACTTCCTTCCAATGTCACTGAGTTTGACATCGATTTACTTCCGTTTTGTCCTTAAACAAAATATTTCACGAGGTTGTGGGCGTTCCAAGTCCTCGAGCTGCTTTGCCCGATCATAGTCGCGGCCGGAGCGTTCCGGTCGGACTACTTGGATTACTCGGTGAGGCCTTCCCACTTAGGTGTAAGCTTGCCCCTGGAGTGAGCGGGGTCGCTTACTTCTGCCTTGCGTAGGACTAAGTCGCCCATCCCGAAAGTCGGCGCACCCTCTTGTTGTAACTCTGGCTACATACATTTATGCGCCGGCATTTTTCGTCTTGCGTTGGCCTGCGTTCTTCTAGCAGGTCTAGGCCGGCCGAACTCCACTGGGCGAGGTGGATTCCTCATAGTTCTCCACCGGAATGTTGGGATGACTAACTCGGCGGTAGAACTGCTTCCACGCCGAATGCAAAGGCGTAGGGGACTCGCGGCCGTCTTGAGGTAGTCGCGAGACCATAGGATGTTCGGGAGCTCGTCGACCGGCTCGATCGGGCTTCAAAGTTCTTTTCCTAAGTCCATCCGGGATAGATCGGTTGGTTACCTCGGCAAGCCCGTTGATGCAGGGGTGGGCCACCGAGCTAAACCTCGGTGGATGTGATAGGTCGCCGCAGAACTCAGAACCAGTCTTTGTGGCCAGGTCCGTTATCGATGATGATAACGTTGGGCGAACGAATCGGGTCACGATGTTCTTCCATCTGACCGACCCGTTCGGTGTAATGGTTGCCGAGGGCTCGGCCTCCACCCACTTGGTGAAGTAATCTATCCCCACAATAATATGTCTCCGTGGCCGGACGCAGAAACGGGCCCCAGAGGTCCATTCCCCATTGAGCGAAGGGCGGCGCAATCCATGGAGGCGGCGGGACCGCGAGGAGGCTGCGGGGCTCGGGCTGGCTGCAAGTATCGCACCGCCGCCGCGAAAAGGCGTCTCGGTGCGGCGTAGGCGATAATAGCCACTGGCGCGATATTTTGAAGGCCAAAGTTCGGCCGCCCATGTGCTCTCCACAAATCCGCCGTGGACCTCGGCGAGAATCGGATTCCGCCTCTTCGGGATCTAAGCATCGTAGTAGGGGTGGGAAAAGACCTTTTGTAAGTCGGTCGCCGATTTCACGATTACCACGCTTTGAGTTGGCGAACGCCGTGCCTTGCCCTCATCGGTGGCGAGGATCCTCGCGTTTGTACTTGATGCTTCACGGATCCACGTTGGTGGGGTGGTCGGGACTCGGGATCCCGATCTCCATGATGGCCACCGGCCGGTGTGTCGGCTCCTCGACCTCGGGATGTCCCTGCGGATCGGCTCGAGGCGGTTCAGCGGTGATGCGCTCGTTAGGACACAGGCACCACTGGGCCAGTGAAGCGGGGAAAGTTAGAGGTTTGGGCTTTTACCTCGGTCGGTGTCTGGACATGGTCGAGTCCCGCGCGATACTCTCCACCAACTTGCTCGGCGACAAGTTGGGAATCCGTGAGAATGTGGATTGCTCCTAGTTGCATCTCGCCGCCAGCGGAGGCACGCCAAAAGCGCCTCGTATTCGGCCTCGTTGTTTGTGGCGGGAAGCCGAGCGGAGAGCGGCTCGGCGTGTCGTCGGGGTCCTCGAAATAGTCGCGCCCGGCTCACGAGGCGGAAGACCCATCCACGTCGCGACATCGGTCTCGGTGGATTGGCTCAGCATATACGCTTCGGTGGTGTCAACTCCGAGATGAAATCGGCCAAGGCACAGGCCTTGATGGCTGTCCTCGGCTTATGGCGGTCGAACTCGGATAGCTCCACCGACCACTTTGGAGGCATACGCTCGTCAAACTTAGAAAGAACTTGGCGCGAGGTTGGTCGGTCAATACCTCAATCGTATGGGCTTGGAAGTAAGCGCGTAGCTTCCGAGCCGCTAGAATGAGTGCCAATGCCAGCCTTTCAATGGGAGGATAGCGCTGCTCCGGCCCACGCAGCACATGGCTGGTGTAGTAAATCGGGTGTTGCGCATCGGGGGCTTCTTTCACAAGCACCGAGCTCACTGCATCTTTGGGATGCCGCGGATAGAGGTGAGTTTTTAGCGCGGACACCGAGGTAAGTCGGGGTAGCTCGGATAGGTCTTGCTTGAGGCGAGGCTTCCTCGCACTCTGCCGTCCATTGGAAGTTCTTGGTCTTTGAGGACTCGGAAGAAAGGGAGGCACTTATCTCCGGCCGGACGAAGCCGGGATAGAGCCGCTATCCTTCCGTTAAGGCATTGAAGCTCCTTAAGCGTGCTTGGAGATCTCATGTCGGTGAGAGCTCGGATCTTCGGGGTTGGCATCAATTCCTCTCGTGTATGATGAACCCGAGGAACTTGCCCGATGTCACGCCGAAGCGCACTTGGCGGTTAGGCGCATCCCATACCTTCTCGGTGTGGCGAAGGTTTCCGCCAAGTCGTCAAGGTGTGCAGCCCTGTGCGACTTTTCACGATCATATCGTCCACATAGACCTCCATATTTCGCCCTATTTGTTGGGCGAACACCTTTATTCACCATCCTTTGGTAGGTGGCGCTGCGTTCTTTAACCCGAATGGCATAACTTTGTAGAAGTAGGCTCCTTGGGGTGTGTGGAAAGGCTGTATGTTGCCCGATCCTCGGGGCCATTCGGATCTGGTTGTATGCTTAGGAGTAGGCGTCCATGAAGGAGAAGCGGGAGTACCCGGCGGTTGAGTCGACGGTTGGTCGATCCTTGGTAGGGGAAGCAATCCGGGCAAGCCCGATTTAGATCGGTGTAGTCACACACATCCTCCGGCTTCCATTAGGCTTCTTGGCGAGGACTACATTGGGCAGCCAGCGAGAGTACGGACCTCCTCAATGAAGTCGACGCCAGAGCCTATCGACTTCCTTACGCACAGCTTGTTGGCGCTCGAGGGGCGAGGCCGAGGTCTGTCTCACGGCGGGCGTCGAAATGTGTAGATGGTGTTAGGCGACCGGTCGATTCGGGAGGTCGGCGGTATCGAGCAAAGACATCGGCGCTTTCACTGGAGGAGGCGATGAGCTGCGCCGCTCTTGATCACCCAGTCGGGCCAATCCCGACTGTCCGATCGGGGCGGTCATCTTGCGTGGAATATTAACCGCCGGGTTTGTTGGCTCGGGATGCTCGGTGGTGGCTGCGCCCAGTCTTCGAGGCGGTTCGGCCTTTTCCTCTTACCAGTCGCCGTCAAGTAACACCGCTGGACTCTTGAGATCTCCCGCACCTCCCGACTCCGTGGTGGGAACCCGTCCGGTGGTATGTGGATAAACGGCCCTTAGCGGTTGAGGTGGGTCGGCCCGGGATGGCGTTATGCAGCGATGGGAGTCGACCACGGAAAAGTTACCAGTGAGTTTTGGCCTTGAAGTCGCGAGGTCAATGGTAGGAATTCTGCACCCGCGGCGAGATCAGTCGCCCGATGAAGCCGATGGCGCCGAGTGCAAAAGGCTTTAGGGCTTCCTTGGCGGCCCGGCGAAAGGCCTCGAAGTAGAGGATGTCGGCGGAGCTGCGGTGTCGATCATAATCGCCGGACTGTCGTTGGCAATTCGGGCGACACCGCACGCATCGTCATGCTCTGTTGCTCCCTTATCCCCGAGAATGTGATCTCGGCTCGGAGGAGGTGATATTCCCGGTCGCGGCGGCTCGGGCATAAGCCCGCCGGCGGCGCTATGTCCTCGGTGGCGGGTCCCCGGTGATTACGTCGATATGTTGCTCGGCCAAGACGCCTTGGCGCGAGGATGGTGCCGCGGATCTTTGGAGGTATTGATCGAGGTGACCTCTTGGATCGGCTCTTCAATTTGCCGCTTGGCTCGTAGCATTGCTCCGTGTCATGTCCGTTTGCGATGAAAGCGGCGATGCAGATCTTGTCGGCCCGGTATCGCCCGCCCTTCATGCGTGGTGGCGGCAGGCATTCCCGCTCCTTGATGCGGAGGAATATTTGTGTCGAGGCGCCTTGAGGGAGGTGGCGGCTCGGCAGCGTATGGGTCGAGGCGGCCCATGCGGCGCCCAGTGCGAGGACTCCGCTTTGGAGTGCAGTCCGTCGGATGGAGTAGGATGCCCCTCGGTCGTTCTTCCTTCCTTCGACATCGAGGACTCGGCGCCGCGTCTTGACTTGCTCGTGAAACATTTACTGCGATGGGCGTGAAGTCGCTCCACCAGGACCAGCGAGAACCTCGGCGGTCGCGGCCCCATCATGAATGCTGCACCAATAGCGGCGGGTGAGCATCCGATAACTCCGTACCTCGTGGTGAACCTTACGCGCGAAGTGGGAGAGGGTTCGTCCTCATACGCTTCAAACCCGGGAGGAGCGCGGCGAGAGGGCTTTGGTCGCGCCAAGCGCCTCGAAGTCCTTGGCGAGCTGTTCGAAGGATGTCACCGACCCGGCGCTTTTCAAGTCTTTGTACCACGCCGGGCGGATCCTTTCAGCGTGGTGGGAGCGCCTGCACATCAAGGCGTCAGAAGTTCCATATAGGGCCATTTGAGCCGGAAGGCGGCGGCGTGATGGTGGATCAACGACCCCATCATAAAGGTCGATGGAGGAGGCGGAAGTTCGGGGGCAGGTATTCCGTGTATGTCGGTGGCGACGGGGACTCCGGTGGGACACTTCCCTCTGTTCTTCTTTGGACTTACGGGCGTCCTTTGCACCTCCTCCAAGCGTGCGATGCGATGGGCGGATCGAGCCGAAATAGGTCGTCGAGTGCGAAGACACCGCCTCGAGTTGAGGCGGGGCGTCCAAGTTTTCAAGAGCACAGGTTCCGTCTTTGGACCGGCGGGAGGCTGGAGAAGATGGTGCCGCGGCATCGCCTCGTGATCTTTGGGGAGAGGTTCGGCGTTTGGAGGTCGGCTCTGCGCCTCACTGGAAGCGGCGAGGAGGGCGGCACGGGCGATGCTCGCCGAGTCGGACACTGTTGGGAGAAGGTCACTGAAAGGCCTCCACGTGGCGGTGAGAAGCGGTGGAACCCGACTAGGCGGGTAGAGCCGGCGTCGCTAAATATGTTCCAATAGCGATCTATAGTTGCTGCGGTGTCGTCCCTCGGGGTTGGTCTGCGGGACCTCGTAGAGTGCCGGGAAAGCGACCTTTAGTCCATGTGTCGTTTAGGGGCGGGCGGTAGTTCTTCGGCGAGAGGCCCTCCTTCTGGCGCCAATCTGTTAGGGGAAAACAGTTTTTACCGTGACCCCGGGGCGCACGGCGCGAAATCCGGAAACCAGAGGGTCGTCTCGGTGCGGTTCGGGCCCGTCGATGGCTCCTGCTCGCGCCCGTCGAGCTCTCCGAAAGGCGGCTGCGCGCTCCTCGGCCGTCGGGGACGAGACCTGCAGCAAGGCGGGTCGGGTGCTCCGCCCGACCCCTCCGGCGCCCAAGTCGATGCGGCCGTCGTGGAGTTCCTCGAGAGAGGAATCGCGGGGTGTCAGAGTCTACTCACGTCTGGGAGCGTTTAAGCCGGGGAAAGGGTTACGAGCAAGGATGAGAGAGATCTGAGTCGGATCGCAGATCCTCCATCTGTCCTACTGTTGGGTTAAATAGGTTGGAGCGGAGCGTGCTTCAGTATGCGCAAGTGGCGTGCGGGCGACCACGCAGTCGGTGCCGTGGTCGGTAGGCGGGTAGTTGGGGCGTCTTGAGAGAAGCGGCGTCGGTGTCACATCGTGGGCGGTTGGAAGCGCGCGGAGAGGCGATGGCGTCGGCCGGTTATGCGACGGAAGACCGGTGTCTCGTCATACTTAATATCCTTATCAATGATGAACAAGTTTGAAATGTCAGATCTAGGTTTACTGCACTATTTTCTTGGGTTGGAAGTAAAGCAAGGATCAGATGGAATTTTTATTTCACAAAGGAAGTATGCAATGGATTTACTCAAAAAATCTAACATGCTCAATTGCAAAGTTGCGGCAACACCTATGAATGTAAATGAGAAACTAAAACTAGAAGATGGTACATCCTTGACAAATGCAAGATACTACTGAAGTTTGGTGGAGGTTTAATTTATCTAACTCATACTCGACCGGATATTACCTTTTGTTGGTGTAGTATCCGAGTTTATGCATAGCCCAGCAAACATCATCTCGGGTTAAAAGAATTTTTGCGTTATATTGCGGGAACTACGATTATGGTATTTGGTATTCTCATAATTCTAAATGTAAATTATTTGGATTCACGATAGTGATTGGGCGGAGATTTGGATGATAGAAAAAGTACTTGGGCAATATTTTTAGCCTTGGATCAGTGTTATATCTTGGAGTTCAAAGAAGCAAGCAACAAGCTGCATTATCAACATCGGAGCGAGAATATGTAGTTACAATATCTTGTCAAGCAATATAACTTAGAAGACTTCTTAAAGATCTTCATCAAAAACAAATGGAAACAACAGAACTATTTTGTGACAATAAAGCTACAATTGCAATGACAAAAATCCAACATTTCATGGAAGAACTAAACATATAGAGATCCGCTATCATTTCATCCAGGGATCTTGTAGCAAGTGGAGCCATAGCAATAAAATATTGTGTACAGATGAACAAGTTCGGATATACTCACCAAGTAAGCTTCGGTTCAAAAACTATATCTATTTTATGTCTCAAATTGGTGTATGTAACTATGAATCAAGGAGTGTTAAGAATTGATTCATAGTAGTTATCATGATCTAGGTGGTTATCTAAATATTCACCATGATCTAGGTGGTTAGGGTGGTTTCAATAACTAACTCTATCATTGGTGATATGATAGAGAATGGTTGTTAGAGTGGTTGTTATCATGAGGTCCTATAAATAGGACCAGAGTTAACGAAGCAAGTAGAGAAGGTGTGAGACTTGAAAGAATATTTGTAAGTGTTCAATATTGTTCCTCCTGTTTTAATACTACGTTGGTTTTCTAGATTAAGGGCATTCTCTCTTCAATCGTAGTATTCTGTTTCTTTATTGTTTCTTGCTCCTCCAACCCCAACAGAACACACCAAAGAAATTAAGAGAGATTAGACTGTCTTTTTGGTTAGGCAGGCAAGACCTAATTTCTTGTTATCTTCTTCTTCGTTCTCCACCGGAACGGTCATGTCGAAGCATCTCCGTCTATATAAGAACCCTCCGACTTCGACCTTATCAAGCTCAAGCTGTAGCAGGACTAGGAGGAGGAGGAGGAAAAGGAAGCAACATGAGGTTTACCTGGCTGTTATTCTTAGCTCTAAGCAGCTGTTTCTTCTGCAGCGTTGTGTGTGCTAAGCCTGCAAAAACCTACTGCAAGAACCCTTACTTTTGGAGATGCTACGGCGTCCCCCACACCTGTCCTCCTGGACGTCCTAAGTTCTGCCAAGTAGACTGCAGGATCTGCAAACCATATTGTGGTAAGCTTCTCTCTTCTCATCTCTATTACTGTTAGCGCAAATGCACAGTTCATCTTAGAACCTTGGCAGCTCGTGACAAGCCCGGAGCGGTGTGCCAAGACCCTCGCTTCATCGGCAGGGACGGCATCATGTTCTACTTCCACGGGAGGAAAGACAGGGACTTCTGCCTTGTCTCCGACGCCGGCATCCACATCAACGGCCACTTCATCGGGAAGAACAACCGCAAGGGGAGGGACTTCACCTGGGTCCAGTCCATCGGGGTCCTCTTCGGCCGGCACCGGCTGTTCGTCGGCGCGAGGAAGGCCTCACGGTGGCACGAATTCGACGACAACATCCACATCCAACTCGACGGAGCAGACGTCCAGATCCCGTCGGGGGAGGGCGCGGTCTGGGAGTCTCGAGGAGCAGGGTTGACGATCGAACGCGTTGCGGCGGAGAACGACGTGGCGGTGGAAGTTACGGGTCTGGCGGAGATACGAGCGAGGGTGGTGCCGATCACCGCAGAGGAATCGAGGGTGCACGGGTACGACATAGCTGAGGACGACGACTGCTTTGCTCATCTGGAGCTCAGCTTCAAGCTGAGCTCGCCGGGTGCTTCGGTGCATGGGATCCTGGGTCAGACCTATGCTCCGGACTACCGCAGCCGAGTCAAGATCGGCGCTGCAATGCCGATCATGGGCGGCGCGGAAAAGTTCTCATCGTCCCATCTGTTTGCCACGGACTGCGCTGTCTCAAGGTTCGGAATGGAAGAAGAAGAAGAAGAAGAAGAAGGCAATGTTGAAAATTTTAGAAAAAATATCTAATTTTTTTAAATAGAAAACCAACAACATATATCTATCTGTGTTGTATTCAAAGCTATCCTAAAATATTATAATAATAATAATAATAATAATAATAATAATAATGAGATGATCATAAACAGTAAAAAAATCAATAGTGAAAAAAGGGGTCCACAAATAGTAACGTTGACAATTATAAGCGAAGCAAACAAATTATCCCCAATCGTTCTTCTTTATCGTCGTCATCGCGATCACGTCCTTCCATGGCCTCCGCCTTTCCCTTGCTCCTCTTTCCCAAGGTCTCCAGTCCCAAAATGCCGCCGCCATCCTCTCTCCTAGTCCCCAAACCCCGCCCCCTCTCCCTCCCCTTCCGCTGCTCCGCCGCCCCCGCGGCCTTCGACCTCCGCGGCTACTGGACGTCCTTGATCTCCGAGATCGAGGCAGAGCTCGACTCCACCGTCCCGATCCGCTACCCGGACAGCGTCCACAAGGCCATGCGCCACTCGGTCCTCTCCGGCGGAAAGCGCGCGTCGCCTATCATGTGCATCGCCGCCTGCGAGCTTGTCGGCGGCCACCGCTCCGCTGCTTTCCCCGCTGCCTGCGCCCTCGAGATGATCCACGCCGCCTCGCTCGTCCACGATGACCTACCCTGCATGGACGCCGCCCCTCTCCGCCGCGGCCGCCCCTCCACCCACGCCCTCTTCGGGGTCGACATGGCCGTCCTCGCCGGCGACGCCCTCTTCCCCCTCGCCTACCAGTACATCATCGCCCGCACCCCGTCGCCCGACCTCGTCTCCCACTTCCCCGTCCTCCCCCTCCGTGCCGTGATCGCCCGCGCCGGGTCCACCGGCATGGCCGCCGGCCAGCTCCTCGACCTATCCGGCGCCTCCTGCGGAGGCGAGGAGGAGGTCGTCCTCGTCCTGGAGAAGAAATTCGGTCAGATGGCCGAGTGCTCCGCGGTGTGCGGGGGGCTGCTGGGCAGCGCTAGTGATGAGGAACTGGGGGCGCTGAGGCGGTACGGCCGGACGATGGGGGTGCTGTACCAACTGGTGGACGACATGCTGATGGAGTCGAACGGAGGGGCCGGGAAGTTGAGGAGCAATGCGAGCGTGGTCACGGCACTGGGGATGGATAGGGCATTGGAGATGGTGGAGGAGCTCAGGACGAAGGCCAAGCAGGAGCTGGAGAGGTTTGGGGACAAGTACGGGGACAAGGTGCAGCCTTTGTCTAGTTTTGTAGATTATGCTGTGGAGAGGGGTTTCGTGGTCGATAGCAGTGTGGCTGCGAGCAGCAAAGCTTCTTGATAGGACGCCGAATTCAGCCCAATTGTAGTGGAACAAAAGCTCATTCTGTGAGTCCTTTCACATTCTGATCTATTTGCATGCTTGAACGAAGCCTCATTGTTGAATTCTTATCAACTTCAGTGGAAAAAAGCTCGTTTTGGAAGTTCTTTTATAATCTGATCTGTTTGCATAGTTGAATGAAGCCTCGTTGTCGAATTCTGCTCTACTTTAGTGGAACAAAAGCTCATTTTGAGTCCTTTTATATTCTGATCAGTATGCATAAATAAATGAATCTTCATTGTGTGAATTCTGCCAAATTTAAGTGGAATAAAAGCTCATTTTGTAAGTCCTATATTCTGATCTATATGCAGAAATGAACAACTTCTTATTGTCTGAATTCCACCAAGGTCTTCAATGCTTTGTAGCTAAGTGTTAAACTATGCCCGATTGTTTGGGTCCTTCAAACTGTGGCATGCATCTGGTTATGAAACTCTTTTCGCTGATGGAAACACTGTAGCCAATACAATAGCCATTAGATTTCTTAATAACAAATGTATGTTCGGCACCATCTAAAAATGCTGCAATCCTCGTGATATTTTCCCAACCTTTTTAATGATCAGGTATCTGTAGCTTTGTTCGAATAGGCTTTAGATCATATTGTTGTCCTTTGCGGAAAATTCTTGGTCAAGGTTGGGCAAAGAGAAAGTTAGGAAGAAGAGGCATGTTACTGCAATTAGTCATTTTGCAAATCCAGAGTCTCAGTGAAGTCAGGTTCCTTAATAGAGTTTTGTGATTATTCAGTAAATTTCTCACATAGACATATTAATATATTATGATTTATCTGCATATACATGGTTTTAATGTTTTAAGAAGCTAAAACCTTATTCTGTCCTTTGACTAGATTAATTGGATTGTAGGTTTTAATGTTTTAATGTATGCATACAATCTGGTAGTTCATGATTATCATGTATGTAGAGAAGTGCAAAAAAAAAAAAAGGCCAACATCTACAAGAGACTTATATTTGCTTCAAAGGTTTTAATAGTAGATTGTTTGGATTGATGTGTATTTTAGGAGTCTTAATTCTATTCTAAGTATTTGGATTAGGGATCCAAGTAGGAAGAGAAGTCATTAGAGAATTAAGATTTGTTTTTGTGAATATATCATGAGTTTCAAGGTTTTGGTGAGAGAGAGAGAAGCACAGAAAACGAAATTTTAGGGATCCAAGTAGGAAGAGAAGCCGTTAGAGAATTAAGATTTGTTTTTGTGAATACATCATGAGTTTCAAGGTTTTGGTGAGAGAGAGAGAGAGAGAGAGAGAGGCACAGAGAACGAAATTTTGGATGCTCATTGGGAAGAGCAGTTTATGTGAGAGGATTTACAAAGGTTTCATTCTTGGATTTGAGATAACTTAAGAGAGAGTTTTCCTTGTATCTGGTTTTTCTTATAGAAAAAATTAATATTTTTCATAGACATAGGCAGGGTGTGTCGAACCACATTAAGTCTTGCATTCACGTTTTGCTATGTTTTGTTGATCTCTGGGGTTCTCTTTTGGTTTCAAGCTCTTCTCTCGCTCTCATCAATGATGGAAATTTGATCAAAAGATGGAATAAATTTTCAATATACGGAGGAGATTGGAAATAGGGTGAAATGTGGGACAAGTTGCTACCAGACTGCAAGCAGGTGTTGTGAACTTGTATTACAAAAGGAGAAACTAAAGCTCTGGGCAAATTGATCAAGAAACACATTCATGATGTATTGCATTTTGTTAATATGAAGGCTGCAGAAGTCCATCACTTCCTCACAGATCAAGTGTCGGACACGAGGGACGACGTTAGCACCTTCTCCGTATACTTCTCTTTCCCATGAGTAAGAGAGGAGACCACTGCTATTGATTCCAGGAAAGCTGCAACAGTAACAAAATCCAATCTTTCTTTGCTCTCTAAGCCTCCGATTAAATGTGTACTGTGTCATTCGTCTTCTCTTTTCGTTTTTGTGTGTTCGTGTTACAGAAATGTGTTGCAACTGATGCCCCAGTAAATTGGCTCGAGCAGGTTGACTGATGGCTGAGTTGGAGCGTTGCTGCCTGTTTTGCGGCATCTATCAGATGCGAACCTTCTCTAGTTGCATGGAAAAGACACACTCTTATGGTGGGCATTTGTCATGCTTCATTAGGGCTTAACACAAGTCATTATGTTCTCAGAGTGTATGATGGAATTACTTGATAAACCTGATTCATTCATTGTGTTTTTGGTCACAACTGTGGTGCTATAGATTGATGTACGCAGCATAGTGCTGCAGGTTCCGTGTGCATGTTGATCTTTTGTTCTTTGTTGATGTTGAATCAGAGTTGTCAGTAGAACTGAGAAGGTTTTGTGGAAGTCTGCTTCAATCTGAAGGTGATTTGTGCTGTTTGCAGTATCAGAAACAGATCATTTATTCAATGCTTTTCTAATCCCTCGTTTTATTTGAGTAGCAGATTGTTGGGATTTGCTGTCTTCTCTCAAGCAGGAGGCACGGTTTATTCCATCAGAAGAGTTGTGGCCCCCCCCCCCCACCCCCCCCCCCCCAACGCGACTCGATTCTGGCGTCATTTCAAGGAACCGTGTTCCCTGTTTTGGCCAAAACAGGTGATGTGCACCTAGTAGTTTCCGGGGTCCAACGCCTCGCGATAAATCTCTCTCTATTTTGCGTGGCCACGAGGTGTCGACGGAACGGAGCGCCGTGTCTCGTGTCGCAACGCCGCCGTTCATCGCCTCCGCTGCGACAGCGTCGCCGAGGAAGCATCCATGGCCTCTACTTGCTTCTCCCGCTCATCCCTCCCTCTGCCCCTCTTTCCTCTCCTCACGAGGTAAAGGATTTCGCCATGTGTTCACCTTATCGGCGGTTGACGCGTTACGGCATTTCGTCGAACGCCTTTGTTGCAGAAATGTGCCGATGGTGGCAATCCGTTCTTTGGCACCTTACCGGTCTATGCATCCGCGTTTGCTATCCAGTGCCACGATTCCGCGACCAAATCTTTTGAGGTGTTCTGATCAAATGGTTGGTTTTGGTTCCGAGATGTTGTGCCTCTTGCTTTGTTGTGACAATCGTTGTAAATGGATTTTGCAGTTGCATTAGGTCGATGGCGTCCAATGTGAGTGCCGAAGAAGCCGGCGTGCCGAGATCTGTCCCCGTCGCCGTCGCCCATGAGCTCCTCAAAGCGGGACATCGCTACCTCGATGTCAGGTTGGTTGCAGTGCAACTTGTAAGGCGCTGCAATGACTCCGTTTGGATATGGTAGAAATTTGACATTGGTTTAATAAATGTCTTTTGGATTTCGATGGATTTGTAGGACGGAAGAGGAATTCAGTGGCGGGCATGCAGTGGGAGCTGTTAACATTCCTTACATGTTCAAGTCTAGCTCAGGTAACGAACCATTAGACTGAAATCTTAATCCTTTTGCATTGTCTCTGAAATTTTTTGTTTTTTGTCAATTTCCATTATTTGTTCTTTCTTTACTTCAAACTTTTTATGTACTTTTTCATCATCTAGCTGATGAGGAATGGTGGATCTGACCTAGTCCGTGTCCTTATGCTGAGCTAAGCAGCATCTTAGAACTGAGTTAATGCGAGTGGCATACTAAAATTGGGAAGTGACTTTGAATTCAGAGGTTAGATATGCAAGAAGACAGAAGAGCCTTCGGTGCCTAAGTTAGAACTTGAGTTGAGAAGCATCATAGATGTGCAGTGGGAGAAAGAAAGTTGAAGTGTGTGAATGGATCATACAACTCATTAATGCTATGAGATGGGCTCACCAATGGCTTGATTGAGTGACACTATTGGTCAACTTTGATGATGATGTGGCTCATTAATGCTGTTGTTAAATGCTATGTTGGGAGGGAATTTGTAGGTTATGCAGTCACCAGATATAAATCGAGTCGGCAAAAAATCGGATGAGAAAAACAATACAAAACAAACACAAACGATTTAACATGGTTCTGATATCCATAGGGAGAAGAAAATTCCAATAAAGAACTTGAACCCTACAACGATAGGAGTCATAACATGATGACAATCTCCCGGAGAAAAATCAAACAAGCTTGCCTAAATATAACAAAAACAAGATGCAACAAAATTACAGAAATACTCCTGTTGACCAAGATTTGACCAAAGTTGACCAGAGTCAACGGTCAACTTCTTCCTCCTCTCTATGGTTGCTATCAAGAGCATAGTGGCAAGCCAATAAGGGCTCACCAGAGAAGAAGCTTTGACGTCTTGGTTGGATTTGTGTTGGAGTGGTGATCTCTTGCATCTTTTTCTTCCTTCCCAATCTTTCTGCTATTCCCAAAGCTCCATTCATGGGAATGAGGGAAGGTGGAGGGACAGCAACATGCAGGCGGCGGGCGGTTGTGACGAGCTGCACGTGGGTGGTTGCAGTGATGAAGGCCAACGGGAGCATCATGGGTGATGGGCGGATGTAGTGAGTGTCGCGTGTGACAAGGACTATAGTTGTGAGTGCAGGTGGTGGCGTGGGCTGCGGTGAGGACCGCAGGCAACACAGGCAGGCGGTTATGTGCGGTTGCAATGAGCGGTGCAGGCCCATGGGTAGGTGGCAAGCAATGAGCATGGCTGCAGCGATGAGGAGTGCGATATGAAATGCCCAATGTGAGGATAACAGTGTGTTGTGTGAATGAAGGCACAGTGGTGGGGCCGATGAGGAAGGCAGCGATGACATGAGGGTGATACGTGTGAGGGTTTCTCATGCAGGTTGAATCGGTTTGGTTCACCTTTGGCTAAGCCTGACTTTGACTCAATTTGAGTCAGTTCTCACAAATTCTCCTCCTTGATGAAAATTGGGTGTTGGTTTAGCTCAGAAACTTTATCTTCTCTTCTCCCAAAAAATCCTGTTGGGCATTAAACTGAAGCTTGATACAGGTTGACCACATTCAAGCAGTGCTCAAATTTCACCAAAGGAAGTGGCTTTGTTAGCGTGTTCACTGATTGTGAGCTGAATCAATTTTGCGAAGAAGAACATCCTTTTTAGTGATTACTTCACTAATAAAATGATACCTGATGCCGATTTGATTGGTTCTATCATGGTACATCTGATCCTTGAATAGAAAATTCGTGCTTTAACTGTCGTTGTGCACAATGACATCTGCTTTATGATTTGTAAATTCCTTTACCAAATTTCCTAGCCAAATTTCTTCCTTTATTTCTTTAGTTATCGCTATGTATTCCGCCTTGGTCGTTGAAAGTGCAATAGTAGATTGGAGCTCAGTTTTACAACTTACTGCGATCCCTTCTATGGTGACAACGTAAGCGGTAATGGATCTCCTTTTGTTGAGATCCCTAGCATAATCAAAATCTGAAAAATCTACAAATGAGACATTAGTTCCTCCAAATACTAAGCAATTCTTTTGGGTTCCTAGAAGGTACCAAAGATTCCATTCAACAGCTTCCCAGTGAACCCTTTCAAGGTTTGCCATGTACTGGCTCACTACGCTGACAACATGAGCAAGATCAAGGTGCTCACAGACCATGGCATACATTAGACTGCCCACTGCACTTGCATAAGGAACCTTTTTTATTTCTTTTTTTTTTTTTCTTGTCTTGGGGACACAAGGACTCTGACAATCGAAAGTGTGCGGTTAGTGGAGGACAAATTATTCCACTACTTTCTTTATGTACGTCTCCTAGGATAAGTACAACTTCCTGACAGATCTGTTATGATGAATCTTCATGTCGAGAATTCTTTTCACTGCTCCCAAGTCCTTCATTTCAAACTCTCCCTTGAGCAGATACTTAAGCTTGTCTATTTTAGACTTGTCTATTACAACAACAAGCATATCGTTAATGTAAAACAGTAGATATTCTATGAAATTGCTTGTCCCTTTTAGATATACATGGCTAAGTGTTCTATTGTATCCAGAATTAAGCATAAACTGACCAAATAATTTATACCATTGCCTTGGAGCAAACATGGTTTTCCTTCCCTTTTTCCTTAAACCCTTCCGTGCTCCATGTAGATCTCTTCTATTAAGTCTCTGAAGAAATGCTATCTTCACATCTAGTTGCTCTAACTCCTGAATGAGTGTTATTACCAAGGCCAGTAGGACTCGAATAGAAGTATGTTTAACAATCGGAGAAAAAGTATCTTTGTAATCGATACCTGCAATCTGGCTATATTATCCCTTAGCCACCAAACGAGCCTTGTAGCTTCTCTCCTTGATCTTAAAGAGCCACTTGCACCTAAACAGCTTCTTGTTGGGTGGGGCTTCACTAATTCCCAATTATGATTTTTTAATAGTAATTGAAACTCCTTTGTCATTGCTTGTTGCCACTTCTTCAAGTTTGGATTATCAAGAGTCTCCTTATATGAAGTTAGCTCTTTTGTACTGTAACTCCTCAACAATAGTGAGTGCGTAGGTGATGATGTTTGTACTTTGGGTTTGGATGTGGTCCGCCACGAGCGGCCAAGGGCAATGTTATAGGGGCACTCCTTCCTGCTGGTTGTGGTTCCTCCTCCTTTGTACCATCTTCTTCGATGATGATGCCCATATTCTCTAGATTCATGATTATGGTTCGGAAGACACTAATGTACTGGTATATTGAGGTTCCTTATGTCATTCGTAATAGAAACAACCTCTACTTGAGGGCCATCTTCCTGTGACGGTTTTGTCTTGATATAGGGTTGCTAATTTGGCCCAAACATTTGCTATTGTTTGTTCTACGATAGCCTCCCAGAGTGCTTCATTGGATATACACATGAATACGGTTGCCACGGCATTCTGATCAGCTTCTACTTTCTCTTCATGGGTGCCTGTCATTTTCTCTTTCCCAATGAGTGTGTTCTGAAGTTTCTCCTTTGTTAAGATAGCCTTCATCTTCACCGTCCACAAAGAACAGTTGATGTTTTGATCCAATTTTTTGATCTTATATCTCGTGTTGGCCATTAAAGCTTGGTAACTTGGTAATCTGGCTCTGATATCACTTGTTGGGAGGGAATTAGTAGGTTACAGTCATGAGATATAGATCGAGTTGCTGAAGAAATGGTATGACTAAAAAAACACAAAACAAACATAAGCGAATGAACGTGGTTCAGATTATGACACAAACATTATTCCTACATCCACAAGGAGAAGAAGATCGAGATAAAGAGCTTGTACCATACAACGATAGGGGAGTCACAACACAATGACGTTCTCTGAGAAAACCCAAAACAAATTTGCCCAAATACAACAAAAACAAGAAGTAACAGAAATTATAGAAATACCCTGATTGACCAAGATTTGACCAATGTTGACTGGAGTCAATGGCCAGCTTCTTCCTCCTCTTTGCGGTTGCTGCCAAGAGGACAATGGCAGGCCAGTGAAAGACTCACCGAAGAAGACGCTTTGACGCCTTGGTTGGATTTGGGCTGAAGTGGAAGATCTCCATATCTTTTGCCATCCCCTAAAGCTCCATTTACAAGAGTGAGGGAAGGTGGAGGGCAAGCAACATGCGGGTGGTTGCGGTGAGCAGCACACGGGTGGGTTGCGGCTACGGTGATTGCGGTGATGAAGACTATAGCGGGGAGCATCATGGGTGGCGAGCAGTTGCACATGGGCAGCTGCAGCGAGTGCCATGGGCAAGTGCACTCGCATGTGACAAGGGCTGCAGCTATGGACGCAGGCGGCGGCGTGGGCTGTAGTGATGACCACAGGCAATGTAGGCGGGCGATTGTGTACGGCTGCAGTGAGCCACGCAAAACCATAGGCAGGCGGCAAACGACGAGGGTGGCTATGGCGATAGGATCACAATGTGAAACGCCCCGCATGAGGGCGATGGTGCACTGTGTGAATGCAAGCACACACACAGCAATGGGGCCCGCTCAGTGAGGAAGACAGCAGCGGCGTGAGGGTGATACACATGAGGGTTTCTCACATGGATTGAACCGGTTCGGTTCATCTCTGGCTTAGCCCAACTTTGATTCAATTTGAGTCAGTTCCCACATACTAACATATGTCGAGCTCAGGTTAGCTGATTGAGTGAGCCCTTCAAGTTATTCTCCATCAATTTCTAAGATAAAATCTTTTAGGTTTCCCCTCAGGCTGTTCAGTGATACTGCATAAACAAACACATAATTACTTGCATTTTGTCAGTATGCTTTAGTGTGATTGCACAAACACTAGCAACCAATCATCTTGGAGCAGCTAAATATTTATTCTTTGCAAGAGAACATGAGGATATAAATCTAAGAAAGTTCTGTTTTGAAGACAAGCTGCATTGTCCGTGGAAAAGCTTGACCGATAATAGTTGATTGATCGAACAACCTGACTTCGGACCTTTCAACTAATAACTTTTTGTATTGTGAGTCATTCTTTTTAGTTCCCACAGAAGTTTTAGTGAATTTTAGGTTCTGGGAGAAACAAAATTAGAACAGTCATCCACCAATGATCTCCTCCCAGTACCATATTAACTGACAAATTGTCTTGACACTTTTCTGAGTCATTATACCCTTTTCTGTTAGTTGACCTAATAAGAAACTTCGCACTATATTCCTAAATACTTCTTTTGTATCTCATTGTTTCTGTTTTATCTTATCTAACAATCGGTATACTCTCACATCCGGATACAGGAATGTCAAAGAACCCTAACTTCATGCAGGAAGCGTTATCAACTTTCAAAAGGATGATGAGATAATTGTTGTGCGTTGTCTTACCTTCACCTTTATTAGATCCTAGATTTTAATCAAAACACATTCTTCTGGTCTTGCCATCTTATTATGTTATCTTGTTTCTGGCAGGGTTGTTTAAGTGGAAAACGGTCATCTATGGCTGCAACTGAGCTTTCGAATGCTGTAAGTAGTTCATGATATGCTTCTAATCGTATTGAAGAAATTTACCAAGTTCCATTGTCGGACATACAAATCCATGGGAGTTTTTTGCGATGACATGATCACCACAAATTCTCTAATATTTGCAGTTGATGCTTTGATGTTAGCACCATAGTTGTTTTTTTTTTTTTTTTTTTCATTTACTTTACAATCATATTAACCATAGAAGCCTTTTTGCAGGGTTTTACTGGCATCACAGATATTTCTGGTGGGTATTCAGCATGGGTGGAGAATGGACTTCCAACACATAAATAACTAAATCAGAATGGCCAACCAACACAGATGAGGTATGGCTGCAACGTGAACGAGGATTAATGCTTCCATGAGAAGGTTTAATCTGCATCCTTCCATTGTTTGGGATCTAAAACCTCTGTTCCTAATTAGTTCTTGTGGCTTTGGATTGCTTTTGTTATCCTAAATATGCTCTTCAACATCACTGTTTTTGGATCAAACACCATCAAAATGTTTTGTTCTTGTGAAGATATTTGGCATGTCTGTTAGAGCTGAATCGGATCAGAAGCATCCATCAAAATGTTTTCCTTGGATCTCCATCATTTGCTGATGCTTTACATGGATTAATTTCTAATGGTGTTGAATACTTGTTATGATTATTTAGATCCATGTTTGTATACATTTCTGACATATTACCAGCTTCCCACCCAGTCGTGCAATGCACGCAAGTTTGTGGTGCAGTGCACTTTGGGTCAGCCATGCATGTCATCTTCCTCCTCCATCCCACCACGTTCTTGCGATCTTTGCCATCGCATAAAGAGGAAAAGTCTCTCTCTCTCTCTCTACACCAACCCTGCCATGACATGTGAGCACATCTCTTTATCCCTTTCACAGCTGACTCTACCACTATACAACCCTCCCTTTACTTCAACAAGAGGCCACCTTCGGAAGGCAAGAACAATGGGCAGAGCTTGGCGATGGCTCGGCGCCGCCCGTCGAGCGCTGGCGAGGTCCTCATGCACCAACGCCACCCATCTCGATGCCATCAGGAACACCACCACCAGCATCTACAACCCCATGACGGTGCCAACAGCAGCAGCAGCAGAAGGAGAAGCCGAGGTTTCCGCGAGCAAGAACTCCAGCCATCACCCCAGGGAAGACGAGAGCGTGGCGTACCGGGACGCGTTCTCCAGGGAGGACCTCGCGGCGATCACGATCCAAGCCTGCTTCAGGTGCCATCTGGTGCGTGAGTGAACTCTTTCCCCTTTGCGTGCATGTCTCGTTTGGGTTGCAGTGGTTATCATCGTGCTTGGTGGTGGTGGTGGGCAGGCCCGGCGAGCGTTTCGGGCGCTGAGGAGCCTGGTGAGGCTGCAGGCCGTGGTGCGGGGCGCGTGCGTGCGGCGGCAGGCGCGGATCGCCATCCACTGCATGCAGGCTCTCGTGCGGTTGCAGGTGCGGGTGCGGGCGAGGCAGCTACTGGATGGATCGGCAGACGTTGGCTCCGGTAGCTCATCGATCAAGAGCTTAAAACTCCATTGACTTCTCCCTTTTTCTTTTGATCTTTTTGACCAAGTCCACACACATGCTACGAGGTTCTTCTTCCATTTCTGTTCCTGTGTTCGACTTTCTTCCTATCTTGTTCTCTTGTGAGAGCAGAACGTCTTGATGCTTTGGAGATCATACAACTGCTTTTTTTGGGGCGGGGTTGATTCTGGAGAAGAATCCACTCGTCTTCACGAAGACGATGATGGCTCGTACATTTTGCTGAATCAACATATCACATCAAATCTAAAAAGCATGACACCAAACCAATTTAGAACAAACAGATGGAAAGTTAAAAGAAGAGATGATCCGACAGTGACGATTGCCAGGGATCAACACCACATAAGATGATTACAGAGTCTGTCAACTCGCAACTCTAACGAAGGCGGACATAGCTGTTCAGGAAAAGGTCAACGCAATGGCACATATTCTACATGTCTCGAACCCTTCTTCTCGTCATTTGTTGTATCAGTCAAAAACAAAAAAAGTTCACGTCACAGCATGCATGGCAGCGTGACCTAAACCGGTCTAGCAATTGAAGGTCGCCCAGGTGGACGGCAGCCGGGCGGAGTTGGCGGTGGGCATGTTGCGGACATTCAGATCAACAGGAAGCAGGCGATACTCGATGTCAAGCTCTCTTAGAACTTTGATCGTCTCCGCCAGCACGAGCTCTCTTCGCGTCCACTTCTCCCCCATATCTTGGAAGTTGATCCGATGCCTCATCCAGATCGAGACTCTCAGCCTGTTCATGTCGTCCACATCCCTGAGCACCACCGCGGGATTAGGTACCAGTGTTCCGTCTTGTTCTCCATGAACCTGCAATGGTCGGATGACAGGTAACCCTACGTTTCAGGCACAGTGAACACAACGTGAAAGTTAACTTTCTCACCCTATGATTCTCTCTCATGAGGGCGATCTTTTCCACCGGAGTCGCAACGTGAACACAAAGTCGATCGATTCCCCATGTCTGGACTCCGGTAGAAGTTGCCGATCGGTAGAGTAGCCAGCAAGGTGTTCGGATATGTGATCTTCTGGTTGTCGAACCTCAAGAAAACTGTTGTCAGGATGTTCATCTCCTCGACGATCATCTGAGAAGTAGAAGCATGAGGTCAGATTAACTGCTGCTAATTTACGTAGATAAGATGATCACCGCCGACTTCTTTCTCTTGTACCTGAACTCCATCCACCTCGCAGCGATCACCGACGTCGTAGGGGTGCATCACGAACAAGAAAATAATAGCTTCGAAGATCATCTTCAAGGTGTTGCCAAAAATAAAAACTGCTACCAAAAGCTGAGAGCTGAGAAGAACGAAGAAATGGGTGGTGGCAATTCCCAGGATCAGAAGCCAGAGGCCGATCACAATAATTCCCACCACAACATTCGCCATCTGATGGAGTTTGTTTACGGCCGTCTTCGTGTCGTTCAGCGTCAAAGAGCGCTCTGCGTTCCCTAAACGCATTGATCTGCAGCGTAGAGACGAATCAAATTCGCATTCGACTATGCTTCTCTTGGGGAAAAAAAAGAGGAGATCGTTACCACCCAGTTCTTGAGAGACTTCCTGTTGACCCTATTTTTCTCCTGTGCTCCCTCGAACAAGCTCATCGTCTTTATGGCTTCATCCTCGTTCATGAAACGCATTAAATCTACCAGGTAGATGTACCTACAGAATCTCAAAGCATTCAGTTGATTCGCTGCATCCATGATCAACAATACGTTTGCATTAGGTGTGCATCATCAGTTCCTATAAACCAAACAGGTGTGCGACGTCATAGTTCTGTTCTAGTGCATATATATGTAGGCCAATGGAATCCTAGCATGATGGAGTCCGATGTGATTCTGGCAAAGCCGGATTTACCAGCCACCGAGTTATCAACGGAGGAGTTCTCATCTATGGAGATGAAATGCCATTGTACATCTTGCCTGCAGGTGCTGCATCCTCGATGGTTTTTGGGTTAGGAGATGTTAATTGTTCTTGATTCCACCTCAGGTGCTGCATCCATGCCACAGGTGAGAAATCATGCATTTCGAGGCTTGGACTGTATGACTGTCCACTGTAATCCTCTCCGGTAAACAGGGCGATTAATTAACCATAGAGACAACTGGTTCCGGCAAGAACAATAGAATGCAATTCGTCGAACACCTTGTGAAGCAGAAGGAGACTTACTTTGCACCAGGCCTGGCGACGTTCTTGAAGATGTTTCTGGCCGCAGCCTTGGCCTCGTACTCGCTGCGTATCTGCATCAGCGAATCATCCTCCCCGCTCCCCTGCAGCGCCTGCTCATCTAGCGTCGTCAGAGTCCCACGCCGCACGATCCTCACCAGCTTTTTCATCCTCCAAGCCGATATGTTCTTGGGGTTGAGCTTGTGCAGCTCGTCGATCGTGATCCCTTCCTCCTGGTGCTTGACACCCGTGACCTTGACGCTTCTGCCCATCCGCGCGCTGCTCCTCAGATTGGGCCCGCTTCCGATCACCCTGCCGCTCTTGTTTGTAAGTGCTGCCGCCTGGAGCTCCTTGGAGATCCGGGCGCCTGCGTTCTGTAGCTTTTGCACCTCGGCCATCGTCCGGTCCTCGTCGTCCCTGATGTTCTGGATCTCAATCAGCGGCGGGCCGGACAGCGTCTCGATCACGTACTGGTTGAACAGCGACTCCTGGATGCGGTCGAAGTAGGTGCTCACGTGGAAGGAGGAGGCGAGGACCTTGACGAGCAGAGTCTTGACGAGCCGGAACCCGGTGGCGACGAGGAGGCAGAACAGGACCTTGGTGACGTAAGGCGGGACGTTGCTCGTGGTCCGGCGCTTCATCTTGTTGTCGAACATGCATTGCCACGAGAGGAGGACGAGGCCGAGCCAGAGGAAGTTCTGGACGGGCGTCCGGAGGCTGTAGACGAAGTAGAGCACGCGCTTGCGGAGGAGGAAGTTGCGCTCGATGCCCAAGACGATCAACCGGATGAACCAGCCGGAGACGAGGTGGCCGCAGATGAGAACGAAGA
Organism: Musa troglodytarum; assembly: GCA_023547065.1. NCBI lineage: Eukaryota > Viridiplantae > Streptophyta > Magnoliopsida > Zingiberales > Musaceae > Musa > Musa troglodytarum. The sequence goes on along the minus strand of CP097510.1, from coordinate 103,963,622 downwards.
GGAGGAGGAGCCACTTCCAGAGGTGGAGGTCCAACAGCGTCATGCGCTTCAGGCGAGGCAGGGCAAGGCTGCAGGCGAGCGCGGCGATGATGAGGAAGAGACTCAGCCACTGGAGGACGGTGATCCAGCTGAAGTCGGCCCGCTTGAACTGCTCGGGGATGTCGTCGTCCATGAACGGGTCCTCATCGTCCTCGTCCAGCCGCAGCGACTTGCTGAGGAACCCGGACTTGATCTGCCCCGACCGGAGCTGGCCCGACTTGGGGAACATCCCCGACCTGGGGATATCGTCATTGCCGGCAGCCGAGGGCGTTCCCGTCGGCGGAGGCACCGGGTCCATCAGTCTCGACCGCGTCTTGGCGAGGAGCAGGGTGGAGTTACGGCAGATGGAAGCGTTGGAGGTGCACCGTAGCACCTCGGCCCCACCGCCTTCGTCAGGTCCGAAGCTCGGGCTCGCAGAAGGCTTTCGCCGGCGGAGATTGGCGCCGGCGTCGTCGTCGTCGTCATCGTCATCGTTGGAGGAGGACCGGTAGAGGTGGGTCTCGGCGGAGGGCCCTTGGAAGGAGACGCCGAGCTCCTTGGAGCCGGAGACGGAGGTGGGGGAGGAGAACTGCTTATTGAGTTCCTCCATGTCCAGGTCCATGTCGAGGGCCAGCTCGGCGCCGGAGGCCCGCTGCTTGCGGAGAAAGGCTCTGATCAGCCGCGACGGCGGGTCCTCGGCGCTCTCCGCCTCGGGGTTCTTGAAGCTGAACCCTCCAGCGTCGTTACCTCCTCCTCGTGCCGCTGCTGTGTGGCCGTCGCCGCCATCTTCCTTCCAGAACTCGTAGCTGGAGTCCCTCCACACCCTGACACCGTCGCTGTTGCTGCCGCCGAGGTCGGGGAGGGGGGCGTGCTGGTCGAATATGCCAGCGTCGTGGCTGTTACCGTCGATCTTGACGACGACCTCGCCATGGTGGTCGCTATCGTCGTTGTCGAGAAGGATGGGCCGCTCCTCCAGCCCGTAGGAGAAGTTGCGGGAAGAGGTGTACTTGTGGGAGCCGTGGGACTTGAAGGACCGACTCAGAGAATCCATGGAGGAGGGAACACGGGTGGGGGTGGGGGTGGAGGAGGGAGGAGAAGGGAAGGAGAAGCTGAACTTAGAGACATAGAAGGGGAAGAGGGGTTCAGGAAGGCACCAAGTGTAGGAAGGGTGCCCACGGAGAGATTTAGAACGTACAAAATGGGACGCAGAGTCTCGTCAGCAAACCAAATCACAATACACGTGTGTGTGTGTATATATATGGCCCCTCAAATTGGAGGGGCGGACTGCGGGGGGTGAGCAGCACCGACCGTGGTGGAGACGTGCCCCGCCGAGGATGGAAGCGCAGATGACGATGGCGAGGGCGGCAGCGTTCCCGGCTCGCTTTCCTCGCGTCGCAAGTCAAAGGTGTCGTGGGTTTCGGACGACCGGTGCCTCGTTATGCTACACGCCCGGTCCACCCTCTGTTTATTTATTATTATTACAGTAAATGGTGGATCAAGCACCTTCGATCTGGCTCCAACACTACAGGATGATGGGGTGGATCAAGGCAAATCTTGATCTGAACTCAACTCATGGTGATGTACTTTATGAGTAGCAGTTGATCGACGCAGAGATGATAGACCAATTAGATGTCAGCTGTGACAAATGTAGCACTTGTTGGTGTAAACAACTTTATGCCGTGGCCTCGGGTCGCCGGTACTGGTTCGCATCGAATGCGATAGAGATTTCCACTGCGTCCTTGGGGTCCGTGGTGCCGATGAGGACTCCTCTGACGGCCACGCTCCGCCTTTGTTCCTGCACAAAGGTCGGGTCAGGAAGAACTCCGCCCGACCCCTCCGACGATCAAGTTAGTCAAGGTTATTTTTAGAGGGTGTTCGTTGGTCGAGAAGAAGAAAGACCTCCCTTTTTACGCTCGTCTGCTCGGGTTTATATGGGCCAGGTTGCTGCTCTTCGACGTGCTTGTGACATCGTGCCTTTGATTGCGTATGACATTGCGTCGAGAACCTGGCCCCTGCAAGATGGTGATGTGTCTCGGCGGCCGTGCGGTCTGTGAGGGACAGATGGTGTCATACCCGTCGGTCAACCCTGGCTACTGATCGGGCGGCGGGGCGGAGATCGACCGAGCTGCGATCGACACGCAGCGGATCATTCCTCGAAGCCTCACGCAAGCAAGGGGCTGCTCGGTTGCCCACGTCCGACAGATAGTTGTGTGGAGTCATCACCGCCCCAAGTAACTATTCGATCGCAGTCTGCCCGAGTCCTACACCTCTGCATGGCCTGCGAGCTGTGTACCTCGGTTGTAGTCTGTCCGAGTCCTACACCTCTGCGCGGCTTGCTCGCTGAGCGCGTGTACCGACCACGGTTGCCCGAGTCCTACACCTGCGCGCTGCCCACTGGCGTGTACCTCGACCGTAGTCTGCCCGAGTCCTACACTTTTGCGTGGCCTGCCCGCCTGAGCCGTGTACCTCGGCCGCAGTCTGCCTGAGTCTTACACCTCTGCGCGGCTAGCCCGCCTGAGCCGTGTACCTCGACCGCGGTCAGCTCGAGTCCTACACCTCTGCGCGGCCTGCCTGCCTGAGCCATGTACCTCAGTCATAGTCTACCCAAGTCTTACACCTCTGCACGGCCTGCCCGCCTGAGCCGTGTACCTTGGTCGTAGTCTATCTGTTAGGGGAAACAACTTTTTACCGTGACCCCGGGCGCACGGCGCGGAATCCGGAAACCGGGGGGTCGTCTCGGTACGGTTCGGGCCCGTCGATGGCTCCTGCTCCCGTCTCCTGGCCAGCTCCTCCGAAAGGTGGCGGCACGCTCCGGACGTCGAAGCGTGACACCTGCAGCGGGTCGGATGATCCGCCGACCCTCCGACGCCTAAGTCGATCTTTGGCCCAGTGGCGAAGTTCCCAGAGAATTGCGGGGTGTCCGAGTCTACTCACCTCTCGGAGTGTTTACGTGTGGAGCAAGGGTTCGGAGGAAAAGATCCGGTCGATCCCATCCCGATCTTACTGTTCGGCTTAAATAGGTGGACGGAGGGCTGCTCGGCCCATCTGCGGTGGCGTATGGGCTCGACCTCGCAGTCGGTGCCGTGGTCAATCGGGCGAGTAGTTGGGGCGATGTTGAGGAGAAGCGGCGTCGGGCGGTCAAATCGCGGGTGTTATGGAGCGCGGGAGGCGATGGCGTCATCGAGTCGGCCAGAAGACACGGTGTCTCGTCATACTTAATATCCCTATCACTTACCCCCTCAAAGCCACTCTGCGGGACAATTTGGAGGTGTTGCTCGGAAGAACACAGTTTGCCGGCGAGATCTCGGGCGGCGGTTCCACCGTGTCGTGTCATAATTGACCGAATCCCTTTGCAGGATAGGGGGTCGAGGAACCTCAAGACCCAGAAAGCCACGATCACGATCGTTGGATATGATCAGCCAGCTCAAGGAGATCTGATGATCGGCGTCGCTCAGATCATACCGAAGCTGTTCGGGATAAAGAAGTCGAGGAACCTCAAGACCGAAGCCATAGTCACCGAACCGTCGTTCGGGATATAGTGGAGCCACCGCTCAAGGCCTAGGATGCCGATGATCGAGCCGTCGCTCAAGATCATGTATGAAGCTGCGTTCGGGATAAATGTGGTCGAGAGCGCGACCTCCGTTTGCCAAGCCGACGTCCGTGTCGGGGTTGAGACTCGCGCTTAGGCGTTGAACCAATGGGTGAGCGCTCGGTAGGGCGGCGGCGTCAAGTCCACATTGCTCGACCGTCGTTGGGTACTAGAAGTCGAGTCACGCTGCGACACGAAAAACCATGATAGCCGGCTGCGTTCGGGATGTGTGTGTGGCGAGTGCGCTCGGGGCCTATGAAACGAGTAGCGACTGCAGTTCGGGATATGTGTGGCGAGCGCGCTCGAGAGCCTATAAAACGAGTAAGCCGAGCTGCAGATTCGGGATAAATGAGAGAGGCGCGATACCCATTGCCAGCGGACGTCCGGAAGTCGGGGTTGAGGCAGCGCGAGTCCTCCTCACCTTCAGGCCGTCGTTTTAGTACAAGAGTCGAGTCACGCACGACACGAAAGACCATGATAAGCCGAGCTAGTTCGGGATGAAGAAGTCGAGAGGCGCGATACCCATTGCCAGCGGACGTCCGGAAGTCGGGGTTGAGGCGCGCGAGTCCTCCACCTTCTGGCCGTCGTTTAGTACAAAGGGTCGAGTCACGCTGCGACACGAAAAACCATGATAGCCGAACTGCCGTTCGGGATGAAGAAGTCGAGAGGCGCCCGATACCCATTGCGGACGTCGGAAGTCGGGGTTGAGGCAGCGCGAGTCCTCACCTTCAGGCCGTCGTTTAGTACAAGGGTGAGTCACGCACCGACACGAAAAACCATGATAGCGAAGCTGGTTCGGGATAAATGTGGCCGAGCGCGCTCGAGCCGAGAAGACCAATGGTCGGTGCGCTCAAGACCTAGAAAACGAGAATCGCCGGCGCCGGGATGAATGTGGCGCGCGCTCAAGGCCAGAATACGATGGTCGAGCTGCGCTCAAGACCTAGGAGACGAGAATCGCGAACCGCCGGGATATGTGTGTGGCCGCCGATAGTGCGGTTCTTTGGAATCGAGCGGCGTGCGGGATAAGTTTCTTACAGGGGTGTACACGTCGGCTCTTCATTAATATGGCGCCAGGCCGATGTGATGCTATTGGGCGATGTGGCGGTGTCATGCTGTCGCCTGCCTCGGGAGGCGAAAGGTCGAGGCCCCCCCCCTTTCTATAAATAGCGTGCTCCGCGACTCTCTGTCACTTTATCAGCGGAGTTTTCGTCTCTTGTCCTGCCGTCGCCTTCCTTCAAGTTTTCCCCCTAGGCTCCGGTGCCTTTTTACTTCTTCCAGCAGACTTCTTCCATTATAGGTTAGTGCGCGATGGGTCTTCCTTCCACTTCCTCTTCCTCTGCTTCTTCCTCCTCCTCCCCATCGATTTACAACCGTCGCGCTCTCCCTTCATCTCACGCTTCCAACCCTTCCTCGAGATCACAGGCGGCGTGCGTTAGAGGCCTTAATGTGGCGCCACGACCAAGACTCCATCTTGGATGGCGTATGGTGGGGATACTCGGCGGCGCTCGGCATCCGGAGGAGTTCAATCTCTGGCCCGAAGCGGGACAGCGGGCTTTGACCCGGTTCCCAAGGGCTTTGCCACGACGCGATGCCCTAGGCCGGCTGCGCCTTCCCTGCACCCAATCGCCGCATCCTGCATCTCCTGTGGCGTATTTCGCCTTCCCGGATAACTCCCAACTCTGGCGGTATTTGGTGGCTTTCTGAGGAATGCCATTACGCCAACATCGCCCACCCGCAACCTCTTCCTCTCTGCTTTCGCCTCTTCAAGGGGTCGGGGATACTTCACCGCCGACCGGGGTTCGGGTTAGGCGCCCCACCAATAACAAAGGGTGGAAGAGGCGCTTCTTTTTTGTCGGTGCCAAGAGGTGGGGTTTTGGGGTTCGATGGTCGTCAAGGACCATCGATAATGCTGCCCAGAACTCAATGCCGAGAGCGCGCTCACCTCGGCGGTGAGGTAATCCTCCCTTCCTCGCAAGCCATCCGCAACATGTCGGAGCGATGGTGGTGGGCGGACTAAGTCGCGCTCTCGGGGTAGGCCGTCGTTGTTTTCGCCTCTTTTTGGATTCTTTGCCATACTCTATCTTCGACATATGCATCGTTCTTTGCGAGGGATGGTGAACTGCGGTCCTTCCACGACTTCGGGTGCTCAGGGGACCATCTCCGCGCTCTCGGCGGTCTCTAGCGGGCGGGGTGGCTCCCGCGCCAGATTGAGGAGGCCCAGAAGAAAAAGGCCAAGGGCGTGGTGGACACAGAGCGCCCGGTTGTGCCGGCCGGCGACGACGGCCGGTGCCACCACTCCTGAGAGTCTTGGTCCCGGCCGAGTGGCGGCGGAAGGGGCGTCCTCCGACCATGAAGGACTGTCTTGCGGTCACGTCGGGGAAGGATCGGCCGTTCCTTTCCCGAATGATGGGGAGGTCCCGGGGCGTGGCGACCCTCTCGTGGCCGGTGGCATGGTGCATCCCGGGGACAAGGTGTGGGTCGGGGAGAGCCCTCGGCCGGCTACCTCGGGCGCTCCATCCAGGCATGGCTCGGGATCTTTACACCCTCCTCGGGCGATCGCCAAGTCCGCCAAGTCGGTGTTGTGGGTAAGCACCGTCTTGCGTGTATCTTCTTAGGTGAGCAACCTTTGTTCACTACTTTCACCTTTCTTTCTCTTTGTGCAGAACCTCCACTACACCACAGCCCTCCTCGCCCGGGTGCATGACTCCGGTCGTTTGGTGCATGGTGCAGGCGGCGCAACAGGTTGCGCCGCCCGGCTCGAAGCCGGCGGGGTGGGACGGCGGTTCTTTGCCGAAACAGGCGCGGACATGGGCGCGGAAGTTGCGCGTCGGCCGCCGAGCTCGAGCCGCCTCGGCGGCAGGCCGGGGCTGCGAAGCTCCTCCGGACATCGGCGGAGAAGCGCCTCCGGATGGAGAGGCCTCGAGATTAGCGCGGTGACCTCGAGGCCGGTGGGGCTGCCGAAGCCCTTGCCGCGGCGGAAGAGTCGGCCGGAGAAGGGCCGGGAGGCGATCGGCGCTTACAAGAAGTCGGAGGGCTTCCTCCTCGGCTGGGCCGGACGGGCGGGTGTCGTCTGATATGTAAGGTTGCCTGGCGATTCGAGCATGTCCTCCGGGCTCGGTGGTCGAGAAGAATCCCGCCGTCTCATGCCCGAAGATCATGGGGGTCGACATGCTGGCGAGTTCCGTTCGGCGGCGACCTTCCGAAGGCTGCGGCAAGACCTCTTTTCTTCTTTTTGGAGGGTCTTCCCTTGTTTTGTAATACCTCTTTCCCACTAGGGCCCAATTTGTAATCAAACTTTTGGTAATACAAATTTGCCTTCTTTAATACAATCTCGACTTCTTTCTAATGGCACGAGTGCGGTATTGACTTACTTCCGTTTGTCCTTAAACAAAATATTTCTTAAGGTTACGGGCGTTCCAAGTCCTCGGGAGCTGCTGCCCGATCATAGTCGCGGCCGGAGCGTTCGGTCGGACTACCTTGATTACTCGGTAGGGGCCTTCCCACTTGGGTGCAAGCTTGCCTTGAGTGGCGGGGTCGCTTCCGCCTGCGTGGGACTAAATCGCCCATTCAGATTCGGCGCACCCTCTTGTTGTAACTCCGGGCAACACTCTGTTATGCGCCGGCATTTCGTCGCGTTGGCCTGCGTTCTTCTAGCGAGGTCTAGGCGGCCCGAACTCCACTGGGCGAGGTGGATTCCTCATAGTTCTCCACGGAATGTTGGGATGACCAACTCGGTGGTAGGCTGCTTCCACGCCGAATGCAAAGGCTGTGGGGACTCGCCGGCCGTTTTGGGGTAGTCCGCGAGACCATAGGATGTTCGGGAGCTCGTCGACCAGCTCGTCGGGCTTCGATGTCCTTTTCCTAAGTCCATCGGGATAGATCGGTTGGTCACCTCGGCGAGCCCGTTGGTGCAGGGTGGGCCGCAGAGCTAAACCTCAAGCCCCGGATGTGATAAGTCGCGCGAGAACTCCAGAAGCCGAGTCTTGTGGCGGGTTCCGTTATCGGTGATGATAACGTTGGCGACCGAATCGGGTCACGATGTTCTTCCATCTGGCTGACCGACGTTCGTGTAATGGTTGCCAGGGCTCGGCTTCCACCCACTTGGTGAAATAATCTATCCCCACGATGATATGTCTCCCGTGGCCGACGCCGGCAGAAACGGCCCCAAGAGGTCCATTCCCCATTGGCGAAGGGCCGGCGCAATCCATGGAGGCGGCGGGACGCGAGGCTGCGGGGCTCGAACTGGCGGCGGCAAGTGTCGCACCGCCGCGAAAGCCACGGCGTCTCGGTGCGGCGTAGGCCAGCGCGATATTTTGAAGGCCAAAGTTCGGCCGCCCATGTGCTCCCCACAAATCCCGTGGACCTCGGCGAGAATCACTTCGCCTCGCCGGGATCTAAGCATCGTAGTAGGGGTGGGAGAAGCGACCTTTGTAGAGCCGGTCGCCAATTTCGCGATGCCACGCTTTGGGTTGTGCGGGCCGCGGTACCTTGACCTCATCCGGCGAGATCCTCGCGTTTGTACTTGATGCCTCACTGAATCCACGAAGGTGGGGTGGTGGACTCGGGGTCCCCGATCTCCATGATGGCCACCGGCCGGTGTGTCGACTCTTCGACCTCGGGATGTTCCTGCGGATCGGCTCCGAGGCCAATTTGCGGTATGCGCGCTCGTTACGGGACACAGGCACCACTGGGCCAGTGAAGCGTGGAAAGTTAGAGGTTTGGGCTTTTACCTCGGTCAGTATCACTGGACATGGTCGAGTCCGCGCGATACTCTCCACCAACTTGCTCGGCGACAAGTTGGGAATCCGTGAGAATGTGGATTGCTCCTAGTTGCATCTCGGCGCCAAGCGGAGGCACGCCATGACGCCTCGTATTCGGCCTCATTGTTTGTGGCGCGGCAGCGGAGGGCGGCTCGGCGTGTCGTCGGGATCCTCGAGAATGAGTCGTGCGGCTCCTGGAGCTGGAAGACCCATCCACGTCGACATCGGTCTCGGTGGATTTGCTCAGCGGTCTGCCTGGTCGGTGTCAATTCCGAGATGAAATCGGCCAAGGCCTGGGCCTTGATGGCTGTTCTCGGCTTGTAGCAAAGGTCGAACTCGGATAGCTCAATCGTATGGGCTTGGAAGTAGGGGCGAGGCGCCCAGCTGCACAAGTGCGATGCGCCTTTCAATGGATGGATAGATGTGCCAGCCCACCACGTGCGTGGGTGTACTTCACAAGCGGCAGGAGCTCACTGCATCTTTGAGATGCCGCCCGGGTAGAGGTAAGTTTTTAGCGCGGACAGGAGTAAGTCGGGGTAGCTCGGATAAGTCTTTGCCAGGTGCGGCGAGGGCTTCCTCGCGTCTGCCGTCCATTGGAAGTTCTTTGGGTCTTGAGGACTCGGAAGAAAGGAAGGCACTTATCTCGGCCGGGATAGAAACCGGGACGAGCCGCTATCCTTCCGTTAAGGCAACCTGCGGCTCCTTTCTTGTACTTGGAGATCTCATGTCGGTGAGAGCTCGGATCTTCTCGGGGTTGGCATCAATTCCTCTCGTGTATGATAAACCGAGGAACTTTCGATGTCACACCGAAGACGCACTTGGCGGATTAAAGGCGCATCCGTGTCTTCTCGGCGTAGAAGGTTTCCGCAAGTCGTCGAGTGTGCAGCCCTGTGCGACTTTTCACGATCATATCGTCAGCGTATACCTCCATGTTTCGCCCTATTTGCGGGCGAACACCTTATTCACCATCCTTTGGTAGGTGGCGCTGCATTCTTTAACCCGAATGGCATAACTTTGTAGAAGTAGGCTCCTTGGGGTGTGTGGAAGGCTGTATGTTGCCGATCCTCGGGGCCATCCGGATCTGGTTGTAATGCCGGAGTAGGCGTCCATGAAGGAGAAGCGGCGTACCAGGTTGAGTCGACCGGTTGGTCGATCACAGGTAGAAGCAATCGCCGGGCAAGCACGATTTAGATCGGTGTAGTCGACACATCCTCCGGCTTCCATTAGGCTTCTTGGCGAGGACTACATTGGGCTGACCAGCGAGTCGGACCTCCTCAATGAAGTCGGGCGCCAAGAGCACAGCCGACTTCCATACGCCTGACTTGTTGGCGCTCGAGGGCGGCGGGGTCTCTGTCTCCGGCGGTGATCGAGAAATGTGTAGATGGTGTTGGGCGACTTCGAGTCGATTCCCGGAGGTCGGCACTGCCCGGCGAAGACATCGCGCTCGAGGAGGGTCAAGAGCCGCGCCCGCTCTTGATTATCCGTGTCCGGGCCGATCCCGATCGTCCGATCGGGCGGTCATCTTGCAAATGAATATTAACCGGGTTTGTTTCGGCCGATGCTCGCGCCGCTGGCCCCGCGTGGGTCTTCGAGGGGCGTTCGCCTTTTCCTCTTACCTGTGGAGGTCGCCAAGTAACACCGTCCGACTTCGAGGATCTCCCGCACCTCTCGACTCCGCGCCGGTGGGGAACTTCGGTCCGTGGTATGTGGATAGAACGGCCCTTAGCTCGCTGAGGGTGGGTCGCCTGTGATGGCGTTGTACGCAGAGGGAGGTCGACCACCAGAAAAGTTACCAGCAGAGTCTTGGCCTTCGGGGAATCGCCGAGGGTCAATGGTAGGGTTACAGCACCCCGCGGCGAGATCGTGTCGCCGGTGAAGCCAGTGAGCGCCGACTGCAAAGGCTCCAGGGCTTCCTTCGGCAGACCCAACTTCAGACAGGCCTCGCAGTAGAGGATGTCGGCCGAGCCGCTGTCGACCATAATCCGGACCCGGCGCTGGCAATTCGGCCGACACCACCGCGATCGCCATGCTCGTTGCTCCCATATCCCCGAGGGGAATGTGATCTCCCGGAGGAGGGTGATATTCCCGCCGCAACGGCCGCGTAAGCCCTTCGACCAAGCGCTATGTCCTCCGCGGGTCCCCGGTGATCACGCCGATGTGTTGCTCGACCGGGCCGCGGCGCAGGATGGTGCCCGCGGATGTCGGAGGTATTGATCGAGGTGACCTCTTCGGATCGCCTCTTCAATTTGTCGCTTCACCGTAGCATTGCTCCGTGTCATGTCCATTTTGCCGATGGAAGCGGCAATACGGTGCTATCGCCACCGTCGCCGCCCTTCATCCGGGGGCGGCTCGAGCATTCCCGCCTCCTTTATTTGGAGGAATATTTGCGCCCGAGACGCCTTCAAGGGGGGAGGTGGCGGCTCGGCCGCGTATGGGTCGGGGCGGCCCATGCGGCGCCCTTGGTGCGGGGACTCCCGCTTGGTTGTCGGTCCCGATCGGGAAGGAGTAGGATGTCCCTGGCCGTTCTTCCTTCCTTCCCGACATCCGTGACTCGGCCGCCACGTATTGACTCGCCTCACTGAAACATTTCCGCGATGGACACGGGGTCGCTTCCACCAAGGACCGCAGAATCTCGACGGCCGCAGCCCCATCATGAATGCCTCGCACCAATAACGGCGGGTGAGCATCCGATAACTCCTGCACCTCCGTGGTGAACCTTCGCACGGCGGAGAGGGGTTCGCCCTCCTTTGCTTCAACCCCGTGAGGAGCGCGAAGGCTTTGGTCGCGCAAACGCCAAAAGCGAGCTCAAGTCCTTGGCGAGCCGCTCAAAGGATGTCACCGACCCGCTTTTTAAGGTACCGCATCATGTACGCGCGATCCTTTCAACGTGGTGGGAACGCCCGCACATCAAGGCGTCCGGTTCCATATAGGGCCATTTGAGCCCGGAAGGCGGCGACGTGATCGGCCGATCACCGACTCCATCATAAAGGTCGATGGAGGGAAGACGAAGTTCAAGGGCACCGGGTATTCCCGCATATCGCGAACGGGACTCCTGGGCACACTTCCTCGCTTCTTCTTGACTTGCGACGCCCTTTGCACTCCTCCGCACGCTGCGGCGATGGACCGGATCCGAGCCCAAATAGGTCCGCTGAGTCAAGACACCGCCGAAGTTCAAAGTGGACGCCCGTGTTTTCAAGAGCCCGGTTCCGTCCTGAACCCGGGAGGTCGAGAAGATGGTACCGGCAGTATCGCCTCCCGATGCCGGGGAAGAGGTTCCGCGTTTGAGGTTCGCCGCCGCCTCCTAGAGTAGGCGGGGGAGGACACCGACAAGATTGCCGTGGTTCGACTGCTGGGAAAGGTCCTGGAAAGCCTCCACCGTGACGGTGGGGGGAAATGGTGGAACCCGACTCGGCGGGTAGAGCCCAGCTGGCCGCTAAATATATTCCAAAGAGCGATCTATGGTTGCGCAGATCGTCCCTCCGGGTTCGAGGTCCGCGGGACCTCCGCCGAGGTGCCACCGAAACGACCTTTCGCCCATGTGTCGTTAAGGGCGGAGCAGTGGTCCTTCGACTGCAGTGGCCTCCTTCTAGCGCCAACTGTTAGGGGAAACAACTTTACCGCGGACTGGGCGCACGGCGCTGAATCCGGAAACCGGGGTCGCTCGCAGACGGTTCGGGCCTGCCGATGGCTCCCGCCTCCCGCCTCTCGGCCAGCCTCCGAAGGTGGCGGCACGCCCGGACGCCGAACGTGACTGCAGCAGGCGGGTCGATGCTCCGCCCGACCCTCCGACGTCGAAGTCTTGGCCGCCCGTAGGCCAAGTTCCCAGAGAGAATTGCGGGGTGTCAGTCTACTCACCTCTCGGAGTGTTTCGTGTGGAGCAAGGGTTCAGAGGAAAAGATCCATCGATCCCATCCCGGTCCTTACCTGCTCGGCTTAAATAGGTCGGACGGAGGGCTGCTCCGCTCGCAGTGGCGTATGGGCTCGACTCGCAGTCGGTGCCGTGGTCAATCGGGCGGGTAGTTGGGGCGATGCTGAGGAGAAGCGACGTCGGGCGGTCAAATCGCGGGTGTTATGGAGCGCAGGAGGGGCGATGACGTCATCCGGGAGTACGACCGAAGACCTGGTGTCTCGTCATACTTAATATCCCTATCACTATCCGAGTCTTACACCTATGCACGACTAGCCCGCCTGAGCCGTGTACCTCGGTCGTAGTCTATCCGAGTCTTACACCTCTGCGTGACTAGCCCGCCTGAGCCGTGTACCTCGGCCGCAGTCAGCCCGAGTCCAACACCTTCGCGCGCCGCCGCTGAGTGTACCTCGACCATAGTCCGCTCGAGTCTTACATCTCTACCCGCCACCGCTAAGCCGGTACCTCGATCGCGATCCGCCTGAGTCCTATACCGCACACCGCCCACGAAAGCCGGTACTCACCGTAGTCACCGAGTCCTACACGTCTGCGTGGCCTACTCGTCTCGAGCCGTGTACCTCGATCGCGATCGCCCGAGTCCTACACATCGACGTGACTGATCGCCTCGACCCTTCTACCTCGATCGAAGGGACGCCAAGTCATACACCTTGGTCGCATTTCGCCGTGACGCCGAGCCAACCCATCCACCGAGACCTTCTGAAAAACCTTCCTAGCACCGACCAGAGGATAAACCGGGGGAAGAATGATGTGGGTAATAATGAGCCGATGTCACTTGCTCCTAGGTGACGTCCCCTGGACCGTGCTTGGCGAAGAGCTACGGTGGTTGTCCATCCGGCCCGACAGCGTCTGGCCAAAGCAGGTCGAACGCCGACCAAGGCACGTCGCCATCCCGCACACTGACCGAGGCATGTTGCCATCTCATAGGAGCCAGGTCCTCCACACAATGTCAGACGCTATCAGAGGTACGACCCTGCTCTCTGCAAACGGACACATCGGGAAATAGTAACCTTCCCTATATAAGCCTCTGTGTTCGGGAAGAGATGAGAGGCTCCTCAGACCAGCAAAACCCCCTCTGAAACCATCAACTAACTTGATTGTTAGAGGGGTCGGGCGGAGCTTTCCCGACCCGACATGTGTACAGGAATGAAGACGGAGCGCACGTCGGAGAGCCCCCAGGCAAGAAATCTCCTCCCGGAAAGAACGGGGGAACCTGGCGCGATCACCCCGATGACGCCGGCAGACTCCAGGGTCGATCAAGGAAGATCTCGATGCATTCGGACTCGAACCCAACTGCGTCGACCCCGAGGTCACGACGTAAAGATGTTGACACTAACACTACTGTTCCTATACATCAATCGACCAAACTGCAGAGTCACAAAACATGCAAAGAACTGATATGAATCTTTTTGTCACATTCTGCATGCAAATCAAACACCAGAATCGAAACTGTGGAAACCTTTTTTCTATTCAGGTGCTGAGTGGGGAAACATCAGAAGCTGCTCTCCTCCTTGCATTGCCAAAAAGTGTTAGCTGCTAGTCTTCAGTGCCAACCACAATATACTACTCTTTGCATTCTACCTAAATGACACGTAGTAATATGATCATACATTGGCGACCTCCCTCCAAGTTAAGCTCGCTGTGGGAGCCAAGCCAAGCGGGTCTTCCTTTTCGTAATTGCGATGATAACCTTTGCGCTCGTCTGCCTATCGTCATGCATGGCTTCCCTTTCCTTTGGAGCCCGAATGCATCTAAAGAGAGTTTTTTGGTTTGAAAAGGTTTGCTTCGTCTCATAAGCAGCCTTAAAACGGCTTCATGGAGCTCATTGGTAGGGAAAACTATCATCGATATTTGGGTTAATGCTTGACCATCTAATATTCTTCTGAATTGGTGGCTTACTTTTGTTGACATGACTGAGGAGTTGAGCTGCTTCATAAATCTTCCTAAAATCGATTATTCTCTCCTATTTTAGTGGAAGATATATCCAGTCCATATGCATCGTTGGGTATTCCAGTCTCTGGGTGTCAACAATACTAAAAGCACTTACAAATTCTTGGGGGAAAAAAAAGAGGAAAGAGAAAGTTTGCCATGCAGTAATGAAGGGGCCAAGTGTGGGAAACTAAGTGTTACTGTGGGAATTAATCCTTGAGGCATTCAAGTCTTCAAATGCTGCTTCTTCTTCTCCATGCTTGTGATCTGCCCAAAGAGTTGCAGTCCTGCAAGAAATAAATCCGAACCGGCAAATAGGCCATGCAATGTGCTCAGATTGTAAGATAGCACCTCGAATATGGGGAGCAGTCTTCTCATCTCGCATTGTTTGTGATGGTAGGTCATGGATGCCTAGTTGACAATGTATGGTGTAGATGACTCGATAGAAACTCGAAGCAATGGAATGAAACAAAGAGGAGATCGAGAGACTCATATGTCATGCAAGTGTTCAGTTACACATCTACCTCTGGTGCTTCCTGCTTTGGTGCAATCCAGCTTCGATGTCGCCCACAGCTTTCACAGTGGCCAATCACTGCAAGCAGTCAAGTGTGGGAAAGGGAAGATAGCGGTCACTCTTGAAGGGGAGGAGTTACATGGGTGAAAGAGTACTAAGATATTGGCACGGCTCAATCAGAGAAAAGGTCTGAAGACATTCCTTGCGGTGCCTTTGTAGTGAACTCTGAGTGAACCGAGCCAGCATCACAGTAACTATTTCAAGGTGATTTATCACTGCTTCTGCTGTCGAGAAGCGAAAGCCAAAGGAAAGAAGCAAGAAGATAAGAGATTTGTGGAGAACACAACGATCTCTCTTCTGCGGAGAAGTGGAATGGCTACCTACATACATGGAGAGGATAGCGAGAGGAACAGAGATGGGATGAGAGAGTGGTGGTGGAGCAAAGGAATGTGTTGGAATTTAAGGAGGTTGAAGGTGTGGGGTTGGCATTTAAAGCTCCCGACAACCAAAGGAGAAAGGCACGCTGCAGCATTAATGGTAAACCTCATCCTCTCTCTCTCTCTCTCTCTCTGGTATTATTTACATAACGGATGTGTGATGAGAACTGGGAGGTTCTTCTTGTTCTTTTTTATCTGCACAAGAACATCCAAATGGTACATTTGTTGTCACTCCACCAACAGCTTTCTAGATTTAGCTTCTTCGGGCGTTGATGGCGGCCTTATGACCAACGAAGGCAGCAACATGTGTATGTGTGTCTGTAACTTTTAGAGAGAGAGAGAGAGCGGGCGGTAAATTCGTTGGGTGTCCGTAGAAACAATGGGTATAAGTCTTCCGGATGAGATAGTGAGTTGCAATTCTATCGTTCTTGGCATTTGAAGTATGTGTTGATATCTACATTATGATCAAGAAAAGCTTATATAATATCAAGTATTCTTAAAACAATGAACAAGAAACGCTTTAGAGTACACTGCTTGGAAATTTGCAGCTACATCACGTTATGATTCATCTGCATGCAGATTGCACAAACGAGTGATGTGGAATGGCATGGCTAACATCACGTTATGCTGCGTCCACTACACAGGAAATCAAATAAACAACCATCTCTTCCATCAATGAACGAAAAGACCTACAAAAGCAGCTGTAGTTACTCATGCTGTCAAATCTCAAACCAAGAATGCGGGGAAAGAGAGCGCGAGAGAGAGAGAGAGAGAGAGGGAGGGTAGACTGATGTATCACAATTATGCTGCACATCGAACACAGAAAAGTCAATGAATGACTGAAGCCCACGGAACGAGACAAAGGCGTGGAATGGCAGTGGGGGGCAAGTAACGGAGGAGGCATGGGGTGACTTGCAGGGAATCGGTGTCTGACGCGCCACCATAACAGCGAGCAATCCATGCGCCCATCTTGTCGAACTTATTGTCTCTGCCGTGTGGAAGTGACATGCAGCATCTCTCCTTCTCTCCATCACTTGGGCACATTTAATGGCTTCCACCGTCTTCTTCCTCCCGCGTTGGATCAGCCGCTCTGCTGTAGCTGCGAGCAGGATGACTGAAAGCAGCAACTGGGAAGAATTTTATGTTCATGTCATGCTTGCCATTTGATTCTTTCGATAACCAGCCTCTATGATCCACCAATTCCTTTTAAAATTGCTGCTGTCCCATCTCAGTCAATAATTTTAGCTGTTCTTCAAATTTCCTAGATCAAGAAAAGTAAAAAATATATATATATATATTTCAATTTGGTCTCTTTTTATGTATATATCTTGAAAACGCTTGTGACAATGTGGCAGAAGTATTATAGTTCCTTCTTTTTGAGGTTGGTTGGAGTGTTGCATCTGGAGAATATAATCAAGTAATCAAATAATATTTTTTTTTAATGCCAGTTGGATATCTCAGTCAGTGCCTTCCCTTAAATAATCTTTTGCACCATTTGAAGTTCTATTATCTTTAATGTGTTATTATTTAGTTCTCGAGAAGTGATCGAGCTACTTATTTTTTAATGTATTAATATGTAGGTTCTTTTGATTAGGGTTGATAATGGATAGCTTATTCCTTTTATTCTACCAAGCTGAAGTCTTGGGAAATTGTTAAGTAGGTGGTTTATGTCCGGCTATAATCCAAATTAGCAACCACTCATGTATGGGTTATGGTAGTGTAGTCAAAGGAATAATTTAAAGATTATTCCTTTCAAATATTATGATTTAAAAATTTTATTTCGAAGCTCTCGAATATTATAATTTTAAATTTATGTATCATAATTAATAAAAATAAACTATAACAAAAACAACACATTAAGATTATACATTTAAAATGTCCTTGTCTAATACAAGAACAAAAAATGATAAAATAAAGTAAGATTAACATCAAACATCATTAGAATCCACTTCATCATCTTCATTGTGATTTGTATTCCTATTGTTCATCTTCTCGACAAGGACAATTACAGAGGGAGTCGGCTGTTAGGTGAGTGGTGGTATATTAGTTGTTGTGTCCGGAAAAGGTGACAAAAGGTTGAGGGTTCAAAATTTTGGAAGGTAGTATTTGGTGTAGGCTCGACGATGGAGCCGGAAATGCTCAGGCATGGGATCCTCTTGATTCACTCGAGATGGACCTGATGAAATCAATTGGTATATTGTTTGATCTAATCTATATGTTGAGAAAAGTGTATATGATTAATTATGATAGTGATAAAGGCATAAAGCAAAACGAAGTGCCGGAGTTAAGTACAATCGATTCGTTGAAAGTTCGAGAGTTCATCGGGAGTGCTGTCGGAATTGACCAAGAATGCACTAGGAACTTGCCAAAGGGTTTGTCAGAAGTTCACCGGAAAGTTCATTGGAAGTTCGTGAAGCTCGCAAAAAAGATCGAAGCTTGCTAGAGAAGGTCGTCGGGACTTGTCAAAAAGATCGTCATAAAGTCAAGGAGCTTGTCGGGAGTTCATTAGAAATGTTCGAGAGTTTGTCGAAAGTCCGCCAGAAGATCGTCGGAAGCTCATCGAAAGAAACCTTAACCTGTCGAATTTTATTTTCTTTAGTATATATCTTTAATTTTCATAGTTAGTACGTAATTATGATTTAGTTTGGAAGGTAATCTCACTAACCCTGTTAGGGCCAACTGGGCCCATAATTGAATTAGTTTGGGCCGGATTCAAGGCCCAACCAAGTTGCTAAATCTTGCTCGGTGATGGCACCGCCAGATTGGGGCGATGGAATTGCCCAGGGCTCAATCTCCCAAGGGCCTAGGTCAGATTGGACAGTGGTACTGTCGATAGTTAATAATTGTCAAGCGATGGTACCGCCCCATTCCAGTGCCCGAGAGTCTATTTTAATACTACTAGACTGGGCAATGGTACCGCCTAGTGTCAAAGTCAACTGGTGATGGTACCGCCGGTACCTCAGAAATCTAAGATAGAACTTTTTTTAGCTTCGTTTTTCAAGCCAATTGAAAGCTATAAATACACATTACTTCTCAGCTGGTTGAGCATAGAGAAGTGATAAGAACTAAATCGAAACTATAGTGAAATAGCTTTCAAAAGTTGAGAGTTCACCTTCACCGTTCTTAAAGTATAAAAGTTTATAAAAGAAGAATGAGCCACTTGTAAAGTTTTGTATAAGGAGTGATTGATCTTTCCTCTTCAAGAAAGATTGATAGTGGAAGCCAGTAACCTCATCGGAGGAGGTATCGAGAGTGGACATAGGTCAGACAACCAAAACACTATGAAATTCGTGTGTTCTTCTCGGTGCGTAATTTACTTTTGCTGCATTCCATTTTCAATTGTTTGCTACCATCCAATCTTCTCTTCTCTACTATCTTACAATCTCATTCGAGTCAATCATCTTTCCGAAACGTTTTTCGTCAAAGAAATTTTTTATCGTACGAAGTTTTTTGAAAACGCACGAATTGATATTTTTATCCGTTGTAATAATTCACCCCCCTCTTAGTGCTGTTCTTGATCATAACAGGACCAGCGAAGTTTCCGTAAGACATCGAGAAAGCCCTTATTCGAGCATCAAAATATTAAGTCTTTTTTTTTTATTATTTATCTGTCTGATCTCGTTTTGTTTGTTCTTTTGTTCGTCTGTCTAATCTTGACGTTGAGAAGACCCTCCTTCTGCCTCGATCTGATTTGTGATCAGTTCGTCCAACTATAAAGATGTTAAACCCTACAAAATTGAATCGGGGGCATTCCCCATAAATACCTCTCAATGCTTAAATTAAGAGACTCTTAGCACCGTTACACCTATGATTGATGCTTGTTATGGAGAGCCAACTACGCGTTTCTCTCGGCCTTGAGTGTGGTCGTGCCAGGTCAAGCCCGACAGTGCACTAATGGTTCGACCAATTCGACCATGTTGCCCTATGTAGCCTTGAGGTATCAGGAATACATCGTCCACTTGGGTTCGAGGTACTGGATATGCATCGTCCACGTCGCCTTGGGTGCCAAGCTTGCATCGCTCGTGTGGGTCATAGGTGTTGGGATAACGTTCGCCACGTGTGGGTCATAAATAATAATTTATGCAATAAACTTCCATTGATCTAAGATTAATGTAGATTAAGTGGTTTTCCAACCTATTAAACTTTTTTGGATTTACGACGATCTAATTAAAAATATTTATCAGGCATGGTTGTCAACACGTGCACGCAAACAGCAGAGAAGACGACCGGCGCTGCCCCCACGGCTGGCGTCACCGACGAGTGCAACAAAACGTTCGCCAGGATGGCCACGCGTTTCTGCGGCGGCGGCGTCGTCGTCCTTCGGACAAATCAACAACAACACCGCATCTCAGTCGTCACATCTGTTGCGCTTATAAAATGTATATAGATTCTCGCAAGCAGTCGGTGGGCATGGTGTTCTCTCTCTCTCTCTCTCTCTCTCTCTCTCTCTCTCTCTCTCTCTCTCTCTCTCTCTCTCTCTTGCGGCATCGACCACATGAAAGCCGTGTGTACTCTCGTCTTGCTTCCCTCGTCGATGGAGGAGCCAAAGTTTGGATCTTTGTGGCACAGAAACGATGACATCCAAATGTTTCACTCCCCGCTATTCTTACTGCGCATTAGATTCTTTCCAACCCCGACCTAAAATTTTGTCTGCACCGCGAAAATTCTTCCGCGTCCTTTTCACGTCAGACTGGCCGAGTGTTGGAGAAAGAACAGTCAACTCCGGCGCATGTGATGTAGGGTCTCCAACATGCTAAGAATCTGTATTCAAACAACCGAACTCCGCTTGTTTATTCGAGCTTCGATGCGGAGGAAGAAAACCCTGAGCTTTGCTCGCGACACCTGTGTTTGAGCTGGCTTCATCTTTACATAAGCGCAGAAGCGTCTGCGTTGGTTGGGTGCCGAAGGAGGAGGAGATGGCTGAAACGAAGACGGAGGAGCGGAAGGCCAAGTCGCCCATGAAGAGCGGAGTCCTGTCGAGGTGCCCCAGGATCAGGGCCGCGGAAGCCGTCGAGCAGGCTCGGGACGACGGCAACGGCGGCGTCCGCGTCAAGATCGTCGTCACCAAGAGGCAGC
Organism: Musa troglodytarum; assembly: GCA_023547065.1. Lineage (NCBI taxonomy): Eukaryota > Viridiplantae > Streptophyta > Magnoliopsida > Zingiberales > Musaceae > Musa > Musa troglodytarum. Next base: position 103,943,374 of record CP097510.1, on the reverse strand, counting down.
TGAGGCAGATGGTGGCGTCGATGGGTCAACAAGGCCCGTGCAACGCCGCCGGTCCCCAGGCCACAACGGCGCTGGCGTCGGCGTCGGCGTCGAACCTGGAGCTGCTGCTGCACGTCCTCCGTCGGCGGCATGCGAAGCGAGCCGAGGCGGGGAAGCGGCACGGCGGCGGGCGGTGGCGGCCGGCGCTCAAGAGCATTCCCGAGGGCATCATTCAAGACTAGTCGAAAGCCCTCCTGCCTCGTCTTTCTTCGTGAGCTCGATCTGTACATGTATAGCTGTTTGATTTCCGCTGCTTGCTCGAGCGTTGCGGCAAAGCGGAGCCCAGCGGGCGGCTTACTTCGTCCTGACCATTGCTGTTGCGCGTTTACTTCATGCAAAAGAAGAATACAAGCAAGTTTTGAATACAGTGCTAATAATAAATAGTTGGTAAAGAAAGAAAGAAAGAACGTACCCATCAATCTGTATAATACAGTGCTAATAATGAATACATCGACCCATCAATCTGAATTCGTGCTAATAATTTCTATGATCCAACAGACATCCTGAGACACCACTAATCCATACTTGAATCTACCAAACTGTACCTAGCACCGGATTATTACATTTCTCTTGGAGCCTATCACTTGGAAGAACCTCAACCATTGGAGATTCCTCGACGATCCAGAATCACACAATCATATCATATACTGCGACAACCAAGCTGGACTTACACATTGCGGCCAACGTTACACTGTGACACCATCATTTATTTGTTTTACAGTTAGCATCTACCACGAGTTATCTATAAATTGGAAAATATTTGTGCACAAGTGGGGACTGAATTCACTGGTCAAAGTTTGGCGGCTTGGAAGAACAAAAAAAACATGGATCACATGGTTAGCTCGTCTGGGAGTGGAGTAGGTTCTCCTAAAACGTTACCACCGACGTCGGGAAAGGTTTCTTTGCCGGGCAATGGCTCCACTTTGCCATCCGCATCGACACTGATAGGGTACATGAGAAGATGGCCTTTCAATGGAATTATATCCTCGGCATTATATCGGCTCCAGTTCTCCTCAGCTAACTTGTTAACATGCTTTACACAATCCAAACTGTGAGGCTCCTTAAAAGTGGATCCACCCCACCAAGATGCTCAGCCCACAACGACATCCTGTATCCGTAGACCTACAGCAGAACAGGTCCGATTAGATCAAATAAGTGTGGTGGTACACTGCTGTGGATAATCAACAAATTACATCATTCTACGCAAAGGATGTTTTTCTTATTAGTTTCGATATGCATCGTTGCAAAGTGATGCTAATCATACTAGCTGAACCTACCAGAACCATTATGTTTTCTTCATTAAAAGGAACCAGTGAAGAAAACCAATATCTGAAAGTTTGCTTTTTTCACCAGCACATTGATAAGCATACCAGCATTTTTTTTCTCGATGGGTTTCTCTATCCCAAGAGGCTAAGACACATGACCGACTGAGACTAATCGTGCCAATTTGGACTGCAGAACATGCTTGCCGTACTTGCGCTTTTAAGAAAACCAATATCTGGCTTAGAATAACCTGGAGATGCTAGGGTAGGATGATCTGAAACATTATTCGGATTTCAGGGGATCTTGCTGAAACTAAGAATTATTTGAACGAGAATTTGAAGCATATTAATGGCATTTGAAAAAGGAAAACTTATGTTGCTTATCTCAAAGATGACAGTATGACTGAAAGCCAACATGTTGGTCTCATGTGATGTGACAAAGCCATTAAAATGTATTAATAATATGATATCGATGCGGCCATCGAAAGGATTAGCACAACAACTATTCGACCAAGTCATTCATCGTCTCAACAAGAGCTTTAATGGCTGCTAATCACTTCATCAATCTTTCTTCAAGTCCTGAGGAAAGTGTGAGTCAAGTGATGTCCCTAATGATATCCAGGTAAGTTCCCCTTAATTATTCAAGTTGATGGCTCATTTGTTTCCCCTTTACTACCTACAGGGCACTGGCTTCTTTGGATCAACCGGAACGATGCTAAACACAAGAACCATTTAATCAGGCCATCCATCCTCTCAACAAGAGCTTTAATCGCTGCTAATGACTTCATCAATCTTTCTCCAAGTCGTGAGGGAGTCAGGTGATGTTCCTGATGACAGCTAGGTAAGTTCCCCTTATATGCTTCAAGTAGATGGTTCATTTGTTTCCCCTTTCGCACCTGCAGGCACTGGTTTTCAACTTATAATGGCTGGTAACGGGTCACCTTGGATGGGGGGCAATTGCTGCAAGGCTTCGAGTTCACTAATGGTGGAAACTTTGGCCCTGTTGGAAGCTCTAAAAGCAGTACAGTTTCTCCAGCTTCCTGTTATTGAGATCAACATTGACTCATATGGAGGTTGTCAACATTACCAAGGGAATTAATCCTATTCCCTGGTCCCTGCAAAATCTGCTTCCTTCTATTGAGATCAACACCGACTCTATGGAGTTGGAATGAGGTACATACCAGGTTGGGCAATTTTGTAAGCCACTACCTGGCAAATTTTAGTGGATCACAGATCTCTAGGTTTTTTATTTCTGCTATGGATCCGTTAGCAGCACAGTTTGTTTAATAGGTTTAAAGCAATAGATCTTTTCTTTCTTTTCAGAAGAAAAACAGTTTTCTAAAGCGACACTTATTTTTTAAGATTGCAACAATGTTTCTTGTTATAGATTTTTTTAATCATTTGATAAGTTTAGCATCTAAACTATACAATTCTCCAACACTTGTGTTTTCTATGTTTTCAGCCTAAGATCGATAAAAATCACAGTTAAAAGTTTTATAAAACAACACTTAATACAAGCATGAAAGGAAAAAGTAGTGATTAACCTGGCCCTGTGGATGTATTTTTTTTGATTCCCAGGTATGATAAGGCTGATATGCACCCATAGCAATTTCAGTATCTCTTGAACCATCCAGCGATCTTTGATTGATATTGGCGGATCCCAAAATCACATATTCATCATCTACTACCATCCCTTTTGCATGGACATAAATCATGAACCGACGATACTTTTCAGACAAAACCTAAAAATATTGAGATTACAAAATGGAAAGCGATCAAAATTTCATTATCAGAGAGAATATCTACCATTTTCTAATCATGATCAATAATAATTAAAGTTTGCATGTCTACACTAGAAGGAAATCCTTGTTCTCAGAATGTCTACTAAGATTATAGGTGATGTGTAACAGGATGCAAAAAGTGCACAGTAAGCAGTGATGCTGGTTTCAAGCCCATTACAAAAAGAAAACACATCAATATGAACAGTTACCAGTAAAAATTCTTAAAACTCTATTTCTCAGAACACCGAACACCACAGGAACAACTCATTGTCTTCTAAAGAGTTATCAAATGGAAGCTCATGGGATGTCATGCAGACTGTCCCATAATTAGTTCTAACTAAATTTTCATTGAATCACATAAAGAGGTCAGAATTCAGTGATGTTCAACAAGCAAAGTAGTAGATATAGATTAATACATTAGATCTAAAATGGTGAAAGAAAATCAAGACAACAAAGTTAAATTAAGGGTTTAGGCTAAAGAGATATATGCAGAAAGTGGCATATATTGGACCTCCATGGTCCTGCATTAGTAGGAGCCTCATGCCTGGGCCAACCTGTACGAATTCTGTGTAGGAACATCTAACGAGCAAAATTTGAAGGTAGACCATAGAGAAGATGAGATGCTCGGTCATTGTATACATAGATCAAAGAGATGTTATAATTACTCTTTGACTTCATCACTTCTTTTAACTTTTCTGCCCTTATTTCTGAAGGGAAGTGGGGTTTAAATAAATGATGAGCAGAGAAGGGAAAAGATAATAGAGCAAAGAGGAGTAAACCGGGAAATGAGCAAAGAATAAAAAAATTGGGACCTGGTTAGACATCATAACAGGTTCAAAACTGAACCCTTGTATTTCTCCCATACTTGAATACAATCCAAGTCGACCTACATTTTCAACCTTCTATATATATATATATATATATATATATATATATATAATAAGTTGTAATAACAACTTCATTACAACACCCACCATAGTGAAGATGTACAAAGAACTTGGAGGTTGAAACTGATGTCGACCACCTATGTAGATGGTTGCTCACATGAATTACATGGACAAGCTTTGACTATACTGAACTTGCTACATGATTTTAAATGGACATGTTTTGACTAAACTGAATTTGCAGAAGATCCAATACAACATAGAGAAACTATATTGTTAAAAACTAAGAAAAATTAATAATTAGAACCTAGATTCTTAAACCTTTAAATCATTTATTGATGTGTCATGGCATGGAGCTACATCAAGACCTTTACAACAAAATTCCATATTGTGCCAGTCTAAATACCAGTGTTAAGCTAAAAATAGGCACAGATCAGCATGAAGCATAAGATGATGAGGTCCATTCTGATACATGTAGACAAGCCTGGCAATCCTTTAAAAGGGAGAACCATAATGAAATCAAGACAATTTATCATCCAACGAGCTTCAAAAACACATTATAGAATCAGCTTTTCTTCAAAAGAAACCAGAAGATCAACATTTAATTGTCTAAAAGAATAATTTTGAAATGATTTCCAATGATCAAGTCCTTAGAATTTGTGCTAGAGAAACTTCTATTATGCCTCATCTGCTATCTCTGTCTCTTTTTGTCATCTCTGTGATCTCTTAGGGATTCTTTTATTTTGGTCTAATTCCATAACAAAAGTTAAAAAAGAGGAAGAATTGGATCAAGGAGTACCATGATTTGCCATCAAAAGAACGAGTTGATGGTTGTGTAGAAGAATGAGGAAAGACTAGGCTGCAACCAGAAAGGTCATGTCCTTTTGTTTTGCAAACAGTCCCTAGTGTATTGTTTAAAGGGGCTAGCCGAAGCAGCAAACTGGTTGGCGCCATTTTTTTCAAGAAATGGACCAGGAATAGAAGCAGGTACTCAGACCCAATTGCCAAGTAACTAGAAACAACATACCTCTATTGACACTACCATGTAATAAAGCATATATAACATTATATGCTCGTAAATTATAAGTTTATGGTGTCCGAACTCTGATATCATCGTAGTATAATCACAGCAAACATGGGTACATTTATTATAAAACAATCAATAATGTCAAGAGTAATGGACATACCATATCAAAATGGAGTTATTAGTACTTCAGTTGTCAGATCTGAGTTACTTAAGTTGTCAGATCTTGATAAGACCAAGTAGCAAGCATTGATTCATGCAGCTGAAACCAGAATGATAGAATTTAATATTTAGTTAGTTGATTTACATACTACCTCATTTGATACTTGAGTAGTTGAATGGATGATATCATTTGGTAATTCTCGTTTGCCAAGGCAGTAAAAATTTAAGTAGTCTTGTGGATGAGCCTTGTCATTGTTTGTTGATTTGAGCTCCTCTCCAATGATGCTGTAGATCATCTTCATCGTTTGGCCCTGGAATGTTAGGATCAATGTTAAGCAGATAACAAGAAAACATATCAAAAAAAAAAAAAAAGAATATACAAGAAAAAAGATCAATTAAATGGTTATGACTGAACCTATCCCAGCTAATGGCTCTGAATTTGGCATAACTGAGCCAAAACAACTCACAAGATATACAAATGTCATTGGCTAGATCAGTTTTTCTCCAATGGTTGGATATCAGAGTACATATCTAGATAATATTTCAAACAAGTAATGAAATAGGAGGGCACTATTAGCTATAAACTTAGGGAGACATCCTTAGTTATTAACTTAAGAATTCTTTGTTATATACACAAAAAAAATGTAAGAGAAAATCTAGAGAGGTATAGTCAAACTTCTACTTTTTAGTAGTGGTTTACCTCAAGAACTATTATACTGCTCGAAACGGTATGAAACGGGCAGTATATACCATTCCGGGCATGGGCCGGTAATGTGGACTAACCCTGTTTTGAATGGCTCAATTAAAATAACAAAAATCAGAAAAGTTGTGAGGCTCATCCAACTCAACATTAAAAAAGAAAGAAAAACCAAATTAGGGCTTGTGAACGCATGCCCTCTTCTTGCGTATGTTGTTGCTGCCATCGCTACTGTTGTTGCCTCACCGCTGCCACTATTCCTTCTTCTTGCCAAGTACGCTCCCACCTCTTCCGAGCATGGGCCGGTGCTGTGGACCAACCCTGTTTTGAATGGCTCAATTAAAATAATAAAAATCAGAAAAGTTGTGAGGCTCGTCCAACTCAACATTAAAAAAGAAAAAAAAAACCAAATTAGCTCTCGTGAACGCATGCCCTCTTCTCGCATATGATGTTGCTGCCATCGCTACTGTCGTTGCCTCACCACTGCCACTATTCCTTCTTCTTGCCAAGTATGCTCCCACCTCTTCTCCTCCTTCTTCTCCACCACCCCTTTCTCTTCTCCCTCTTTTTTTACCTCTACGAAACACTGATACACACCGGTGTACCATGTGCTAGTACACTAGTATTGACTAGTATGCATCGGTTCGACAAGTCGTTGAAATTGATTCAGAACCAAAACGGTGAACCTTGGTGTACCTGCATGTAGCCTTTTTTATAATGTGTTGGCCAATTTCATACTTTATTAGTTTCAGGACATCAAGCCAACTCCATCCAAGTTGTTGGTCACAAAATTCGAAAAACCAAACAGACCGGTGTGTACCAACTAGTAATTACCGGTCCAACTTGGTCAAAGCATGTGGTTCAGGTGGGATAGACTTGTTGGCCCTAACATTCAGAAAACCAATCGAACCAATATGAACCAACTAGTCTTTAATGGTTCGATCTGGCTACAACATGTGGACTAGATGTAATGAGATTTTTGTTAAGATCTTAATGGCACTAAAAGGGGGATGAATTAGTGCAATAGCGCTTTTAATCAATTTTAAAACTCAATCGAAAAATCAAAACGTTTCGGAAACTCAATTGATCAAGCTAGAGTAGCGAGTAAAGAGAATAAAACTTAGTAAAAGGTGAAGAGCAAGTATAGCAAGGAAATCCAATTTATAGTGGTTCTGTCTTTCCGACCTACATCCACTCTCGATTCCCCTTCTCTTGAGGCTATCGGTTTTTACATTAAGAATTCATATGTTGTCCACTTTGTCACTTTTAGTAGTCACGCATGGGTTACTCTTTCCATTTTTAACTTGCTTTCTCATAATTGGGCACATATATTAAGTAATAAGATCTTGGATATAGTCATATAACATTAACAAGATTCCCCGTGCTTCTACTACTGAATGGAAGCAACTTTCAAAATAACACATTTTGGTTCACATGATTTAAAGTCTTCAAATAGTTGGAAAAAAAAATTTTGAATAAATAATATCACTTTGCCACACTATCTTCCCTGCTCATACATTTTGTAATTTTTTTTACAAATCCAGAAAGAAATTTCAAGCAGAAGAAGAAATATCTGAAAAAGAGTTAATCTGCAAGGCTGCAGACAAGTTCCCTTGAAATTTAACTTTATAATTTTACCTGCCAATAAAGGATCTCTTGAACTTGATTAGATGTAGGGACTCCCTCAGGCCACATTGGTATAACTATGTATACAGCAAACCTCTCTCCAGCTCTAATTTTGCTAGCAATCTTCAGTGCCAACTCCATTGGGATCAAATTGTCAGCTCCTGCTAATAGCAGAAAAGACTGTGCTTCAGATAAATAGTGACCGATGACTATATTAATATGTGGTAGTTAGTGCATGCAAGGATCTTCAAATCCATGGAGCCTGATGTTATTAATCAGGAGATAAGTGGAAAATCTATTATTATGTTATTAATCAAAAATCATTATCTGAGCTCCATAATCAAGCCTCTCAAGTCCATCAAGCCTAAACAAATGAAAAAAGAGGATCACAGAAGTGAACCCAATGTGAGTCCACCAATTTAAATTTTGATATGTAGATGGAACTTAAAAGGAACTACTACCTAAAATCATTTTCTCACCTGACTGTACAAATTTTGATAGGATTGTATTTTAATAAAGCTGGCAATCATGTTGTAATATCAATTCTTATTTGGGTTATTTTCATCTTCATTCAGGAATTCTTCTCCCGACAAGAGACTAGAAAGTCGGCTCTTTATAAAAAAGGGTTGAGGCCAGGAGTGCTGATTCCTGGAGGTTTTGTTTGACATCACACTTCTCTAAAATATGGATGTCTGATGGTAATATCTTATAACTCTAATAAAATCAGACTTGTACCAGTTGCAAAAATAAAAAGAAATGAAAAAAATGCAATGTTCGCATAGAAGTTGACAGCAACTTCATCCATATCTCTACCTATTTCTTTGATGTCATTCAATCTATAGAGTTGCTTGTACTATCCATTAACTGTTAAAGGCTGATCAATAATGACAGAAAGGACCTTACAGGAATAACAGTTTCAGGGAAACTTGTACATCAATGTTCATAAATTAGATACAACAATGGCACCAAAGCCATAGGTCTCAAACATGTTCATAAATTATATCTTTAATTTATTTTTCTCTGAAGAGCACATTTGAAATAATTGTAGATGATCATCATCCTAACCATTCATGTAAAACATGAAATTAGGAAGTCAACTATAGGGAAATTCTTAGTCAAGAAGGTTAAACAAAGTTTTCGTTCTTTGACTCAATAGCTAATATCAACCAAACATTATTTTTTTGAAATGGTGACAAATCTAACCAAAGCAAATTAACCAAGAAAGATCTGGCAACAAAACCTCGAAAGTTATTGAGGAATTACATGACTCATTAATGGACATGTTTAACATAACAAAGTACTGGCATATAATTGCTTAACTAGGCCAACTAACAAACTTTTACCCTCTCGGTGGATTTCTTACAAGATTAACAAATATTGCATTTAGCCAGAAGGCTTGATACAAGTAGCCGGTCCAATTTTCTGCCACCACACCTGTTGCTGGTAATGTGCAGGCATGGTATAGCACAAGTTAATACTCTACAACAAGAGGTCAGAACCAGATTATACAAGGATGTGTCAGCACCACAGTGCAGACCTTCATGCCATCCTCATGTCAGCATGCAATGGCATTACAGAAACACATTGAGATTCTCTAACACTACCAGGATCCAACCGCACATTGAGGAGACTACCTACATTGGTTTCAAAGTTCTAATAATGCAGTAGTGCCAGCTATTCAGAGTATTACATTCAGGAAAGACCACCATACACCTGGCCTCCGCATGATAAAAATATGATACTTTGAAAAAGGATCATGCCTTACTGATAAGTGATGCATAAAAAAATGTTTATGATAAATTTATCTTAATATCTTGTACTCACACAATTGAAAACTAAAAAATGGGCTATTTCAAAAATCACTATAGTTGCACGCTTTGAAAAATACAAAAACAAACTTACTTGCAAGAAATGAGAGACTAAAAAATTACTTGAAAGCAAGGTTTGTAATTTTGGTCCGTACTGGTATACTAAGCCTTGCTCGGTACGACACGTACCAAAGCGTACTGATGGTACACCAAGGAATACCAGGCGGTATACCTAAAATAGCTGAAAACCCTCCAAAAATACCTGGAAAAAAAAAGGTTAGGATAAGGTTTTTAAGCTAAAAATAAATATACATTTAGTATAATTTTAGCAAAATTAATATAAATTAGGTAAGAATAGTGTCGTATATCTTTTTTGGACTTTGAGAAGTAACCTTGTGCGAGGTTTGCAATTTCGATCTGTTCCAGATCGTCCTTCTGTTAAAATTGAATTATCGACAAACAAATATTTGAATTGTTAGATTACTTTTTATACAACTTAAACTTCAAAATTTACATAAATTAAGTAATTAGTCAATGGATATATTTGATTCTACTACCAAAACAGAATGACGAGACTCTACGGGTGGTGGACCAGGGTCCTCGATCCTATGTATCTGTATATCAATATGATATGTTTATCGAACCCAATCCTGAAATTGATCTCATGACATATGTTTGTAGGCTAATCGTCGTGAATCACATGTATCGAAGACAGCTCCTGAGGCATGTATTGGTGAATGTCAAAACTTCTACTTTCGCTACTAATCTGCTGCTCCATATCATATTATTGCTCGGAGACGTATGACCAACTATCATTGTACTACTATTGGTCGTAAGATTCTCCATAATATGACCGCTATGAATATGATGAGCTTTGCTCTATGTCTACGTCATGTAGGCTCTATCACATCTGCTAAAAATCATCCACTGACTTCCCCTTCCCTTCCGTGCATAAATTTGACCAATACCTTATCGAGCTCCATGATTTAAATCTTCAGTGGCATGTATAAAATACTACTCCCTGGCCCATACACCACTCTCAAATTGTGTAGACGCGACCATTGACTCTCCGATGTCGTCGCCATCATCGGTCGAGGCACTACTGTCCACGTCGCTACCATATCTCTAGACCAAGCGGGTGGTCGAATGTGATTATGAAGGTGTCTTGTCGCCAGACTTAATTCTTTCCAACGACGCAACTAGTGCTACTGCTTTCTCCATTGCCTTTGCCTTCATACATTGGGCATACGACTATGATGGTCGGGTGTCTCTAGTTCCTAGAATAGTTTAACTTGATCTCGTTCTGACCAAGCGGGACTTTCCTCCTACTAGGGATGTTCTTTCTCTTCTTCTATTCCCTTAGTGATAAAACGCGAAGGACGTTGATGATCTCCTACCTCACCAAGTATAGGATCCTCTTAGTTCTCCGTTGCTTCGACCCACTCTAACATTAGCTCTGAATTTTTATTGTAGAATTAGAGGTCAATGAGATTAATCTCTGGTTCTTTAGCTCCGTGTCCAGCTTAGCACATTGCAACCTTAAGCGCATGTCATAGTGGACATAAACCAGTTTCTCCAACCGTCTATACGATAGCCTGTTGCAGGCCTTCGTGTGAATCAATGAGAACGTTGACCAATTACATTCACAACCACTAGATATTGCCATCTGTAAAAGTACATAAACGGCAACCTTTCTTAAATTTGGTGTGTCCCCTTCAAATTGTAGCTATCACTCGACTACAAAAAGATAAAAATAAGACTTTATTAGCATAATAAATAATTAATATCAAACATAGTTGATAATCAATATGTGTATAACTTTTCTTCACCAGGATCCATAGTGCAACGATACGATGTAGTAACAACATCGAAAAATGAACCAATTGTTTCTCGGAATAATCAGCCCTCCATAATAATATAGGCTACATTAGTAGTGTTTGACAAAAGTTGATATATAACATTTCTTAGTGTCGATAGTAAATCATTTCGCGTTCCAAGAGTATACCGAATTTGAATTATCGAGTTTAGATAATACGTTGCAAGACATGATTTTGTTAGTAGGAATTTTTATATAATAAAAAATTATGAATTAAATTATACTGAATATGAATTTACTTATTGTTAGGGGAAAACAGATTTTACCGTGACCCCGGGGCCCACTGCGCGGGATCCGGAAGCCGGGGGTCGTCTCGGTACGGTTCGGGCCTGTCGACGGTTCGTGCTCACGCCCAGGCGACCACTCCGAAAGGTCGCTACGCACTCCTCGGACGTCGGGGACGAGACTGCGGCAGAAGGCGGGTCGGATGCCCGCCCGACCCCTCCGACGCCCAAGTCAAAGTCGGATGAGAGTGAGTGAGTTGTTATGTGAGAGAGAGAGAGAGAGAGATCCTTTGTGTCTTGGCGTGGCCGGCTATTCCCAGTGAGTTGCGGGGTGTCCGAGTCTACTCACCTCTCGGGCTTCTGCGTGGAGCAAGGGTTTTGCCAAGAAAGTGCGATCCAGTTCCCCTTCCCGTCTTACATTCGGCTTAAATAGGTCGGACGGAGGACTGCTCCGATCGATCGCGGTGGCGTCACGGGCACGACCGCAGTCGGTGCCGTGGTCAATCGTTGGGTGGTTGGGGCGATCTTGAGGAGAAGCGACATCGTCCAATCGCGGTTGTTGGGGAGCGCAGGAGGGGCGATGACGTCATCCGGGGGTACGGCCGAAGACCGGGTGTCTCGTCATACTTAAAATCCCTATCACTACCCCCCCCGCAAAAAGCCACTCCTGCGGGACAATTTAGAGGGTGTCGCTCGGAAGAACATGGTTGCCGACTGAGATCTCGGGCGGCAGTTCCACTGTTGTCGTAGTTGACCGAATCCCGCTGCGGGATGGGGGTCGAGGCGCCGCCAAGACCGGAAAACCGACGATCGAGAAGCTCGAGATCTACGCGAACCGTTGGGGATAAAGGGGGTCGAGGAACCTCAAGACCCAGAAAGCCATGGTCACCGAACCGTCGTTCAGGATATTATGCCGAGCCGCCGCTCAAGGCCTAGGATGCCGATGATCGAGCCGTCGCTCAAGATCATGTACCGAACTGCCGTTCGGGATAGATGCGGTCGAGGAGACGCCCGAGTTCCGTTCGCCATGCCGACGTCCGGTAATCAGAGGTTGAGACTCGCGAGTTGGCCAGTTGAACCAGTGTGTGTGAGCAGCCGCTCGAGGTAAGGGCCGGCGATGTCCAAGTTTCTGTTACCGACCCGTCGTTGGATACTAGGGGTCGAGGTCACGCACACGACCTGGAAAACCATGATAGCCGAACCACCGTTCGGGAGGTATGTGTGTGGCCGAGCTGCCGCTCAAGGCCCAAGAAACCAGAGTAGCCGAACTGTCATTCGGGATGTGTGTGTGGCCGAGCTGCCGCTCAGGGCCCAAGAAACCGGAGTAGCCGAACTGCCGTTCGGGATGTGAGGTCGAGGAGACGCCCGATTCCCATTGCCAAGCGGACGTCCGGAAGTCAGGGGTTGAGACGCGTCAGGTCCTCCCTGCTTACCGATCCGTCGTTTTAGTGCAAGGGTTCGAGGTCACGCACTCGACCTGAGAGACCATGATAGCCGAACTGCCGCTCGGGATAAAGAGTCGAGGCGCCCGATACCCATTGCCGGACGTCCGAGTCGTGGGGTTGAGACACGCCGTCGGGTCCTCACCGCCACCGACCCGTCGTTTTAGTGCAAAGGGTCGAGGTCACGCACACGACCTGAGAGACCATGATAGCCGAACTACCGTTCGGGATGAAGGGGGTCGAGGAGACGCCCGATACCCATTGCCAAGCGGACGTCCGGAAGTCAGGGGTTGAGACACGTCAGGTCCTCCCTGCTTACCGACCCGTCGTTTTAGTGCAAAGGGTCGAGGTCACGCACCCGACCTGGGAGACCATGATAGCCGAACTGCCGCTCGGGATGAAGGGTGTGGCCGAGCTGCCGCTCAAGGCTCATAATACCAGTGGTCGAGCTGCTGCTCCAGACCTAGAAAGCCAAAATAGCCGAATCGCCTTCGGGAGGTGTGTGTGGCCAGCCGCTCAGGCTCGAATACCGATGGTCGGCTCCGCTAAGCCAAAACAGCCGAATCGCCGGGAGGTGTGTGTGGCCGAGCACGCGCGCTCGGGCTCGAATACGGTGGTCGAGCCACGCGCCCGCATTTCCTAAAGCCGAATCGACGCGCTGTGCCAGCTTCGAGAAACGGCTCGCTGGGCTACTAAGGAATCGAGGAGTCGCTGCTGGATAAGTCTCTTACAGGGTGTACCGTCGGCTCTTCATTAATATGATGCCGGCGCCGGCGCGATGTGATGCCATTGGGCGAGGTGCCGGTGTCACGCTGTCGCCTGCCTCGGGAGGCGAAAGGTCGAGGCCCCCCCCCCTTCTATAAATAGGGAGCTCCACGTTTTTTCCATCTCTCCATCAGCGGAGTATTCATCTATTCTCCTGCCGTCGTCTTCCTTCAAGTTTTCTCCCTAGGCTCCGGTGCCTTTTAACTTCTTCCAGCCGACCTCTTCCATTATAGGTTAGTGTGCGATGGGTCTTCCTTCCACTTCCTCCTCCTCTGCTTCTTCCTCCTCCTCCCCATCAGTTACAACCCGCGTCGCCGCTCTCCCATCGTCTCCTCCTTCCAGCCCTTCCTCAGATGTGGAAGCGGCGCGTGCGTTGGAGGCCTTAATGTGGCCGCCCGACTGTGACTCCGTCTTGGATGGCGTATGGTGGGGATACTCGGCGGCGCTACTGACGTCGGAGGAGTTCCATCTGGCCGTTGCGGGACAGCGGGCTTTGACCCGGTTCCCAAGGGCTTTGCCCCGACCGCGATGCCCTAGAGGCCGGCTGCGCCTTCCCCTACACCCGATCATTGTAGCTCTGCATCTCCTGTGGCGCATTTCGCCTTCGGATAACCCCCAACTCTTGGCGGTATCTGGTGGTTTTCCCTAGGGAATGCCACTACGCAAACATTGCCCGACCCGCAACCTTTTCCTCTCCTGCTTTCGCCTCTTCAAGGGGTCGGGGGGCTACTTCCTGGTCGCTCGACCAGGGTTTCGGGTTAGCGGCGCCCCCACCAATAACAAAGGGTGGAAGAGGCGCCTCTTTTTGTCGATGCCGGGGGCTGAGGTTTTGAGGTTCGGTGGTCGTCAAGGACCATCGACAATCTTTGCTCCGGCGAGTGCCGAGGCGTGCTCTCTCGGCGGTGAGGTAATCCTCCCTTCCTCGCAAGCCATCCGCAACATGTCGGACGTGGTGGTGGAGGCGGATTAAGTCCGCCCTCGGGGTAGGCCGTCGTTGTTTTGCCTTTCTTTTGGATTGCTTTGCCATACTCTATTTTTCGACATGTCATGTTGCTCTTTGCGAGGATGGTGAACTGCGGTCCTTCCACGACTCGGGTGCTCGAGGACCATCTCCGCGCTCTCCGGCGGTTACTAGGCGGGCGGGGGATGGCTCCCCGCGCACCGTTGCGGAGGCGCCCGAGAAGAGAGAGTCAGGGCGTGGTGGACTGGAGGCGCCCGGCCAGTGTGTGCCGGCCAGGCGTCGAGCGGCCGAGGACCAGCCCTTGCCGAGAAGGCTGGTCCCGACCAAGGCGGCCGGGAAGGGCCCGCGTCCTCCCACCATGCAGGACTGTCTTGGGTCACATCGGGGAAGGATGAGCCGTTCCTTTCCCGAATGATGGGGAGGTCTCTTCGGGGCCGCGGGCGACCTCTCGTGGCCGTGGCAGTGCATCCCGGGGACAAGGTATGGGTCGGGGAGAGCCCTCGGCCGC
Organism: Musa troglodytarum; assembly: GCA_023547065.1. Classification (NCBI taxonomy): domain Eukaryota; kingdom Viridiplantae; phylum Streptophyta; class Magnoliopsida; order Zingiberales; family Musaceae; genus Musa; species Musa troglodytarum. The sequence goes on along the minus strand of CP097510.1, from coordinate 103,928,315 downwards.
TACCTCGGGGCGCTCCATCCGACATGGCTCGGGACCTATACACGCTCCCCTCGGAGGTGCTTTGCCAAGTCCGCTAAGTCGGTGTTGTGGGTAAGCACCGCTTTCGCTTACATCCTCTTGGCTTAGCTCTGTTCATCCCTTTAGGCGTCTTGTTCTTGTGCTGGGTCTCCACTACACCTCTGCTCTCCTCGGCCAAGGGTGCATGACTCGGCCGGTGGTGCATGGCACAGGTGGCGCAACTTGGAGTTGCGCCCGCTCGAGGAGGCCCGGCGGGGTCGGGACCAGGCGTTCTTCTTCTGCCGGCGTGCCGGCGGAGATGGCGCGGAAGTGGCGCGTCGACCGCCGAGCTCGAGGCCGCCTCGGCGGCCCGAGGCCGACTGCGAGCTCCTCCGATCGGGGAAGTTGGAGAACCGTCTCCGTAAGGAAGAGGCCTCGGGGTTGGCTGCCAAGCTGGCCTCGAGGGAGGCCGAGCTGCAGGCGGCCAGGGAAGCCCTTGCCGCGCGGAGAGTCGGCGAGAAGGACCGGAGGCGGTCGGCGCCTACAAGAAATCGGAGGGCTTCCTCCTCGGCACAGGCCGGACGGGCCGTGTATCGTCATCACGGGTACAAAGTTGCCACTGGCCCGGTTCGAGCATGTCCTCCGGGACTCGGCCGGTCGAGAGAATCCCTTCGCTTCATGCCACGAAGATCGAAGTCGACATGCCCGTGAGTTCCCTTCGGCAATGACCTTCTGAAATCGCGGCACGAAGACCTCTTTTGTATTTTGAGGGCTTCCTTCCTTCTTTTGTAACACTTCTTCCCGATTGAGGGCCCATTTGTAATCCCAATATTTTGGCAATACAAACTTGCTTTCTTAATACTGATCTTGACTTCTTTCTAATGGTTTGAGTGCTGGTATTGACTTATACTGCTTTGTCCTTAGACAAAATATTTCTTAAGGTTGTGGACGTTCCAAGTCCTCGAAGCTGCCCAGTCATAGTCGCGAGCCAGCGTTCCCTCGGACTACTTGGATTACTCGGTAGGGGCCTTCCCACTTGGGTGCAAGCTTGCCCCTTGAGTGGCGGGTCGCTTACTTCCGCCTTGCGGAGGACTAAATCGCCCACCCAGAGGGTCGAGGGCGCACCCTCTTGTTGTAACTCTGGCCACACTTACATTTATGCGCGGTATTTTTACATGTGCGTTGGCGGCGTTCCTCTAGCAGTCTAGGCCCGAACTCCACAGGCGAGGTGGACTCCTCGTAGTTCTCCACCCGGAATGTTGGGATGACCAATTCGGCAGGTAGGACTGCTTCCACGCCGAATGCCAGGCTGTATGGGGACTCGCCCGAAGCCGTCTTCGGGGTGGTCCGCAGAGACCATAGGATGTTCGGGAGTTCGTCGACCCAGCTCGATCGGGCTTCCAGAGTCCTTTCTAAGTCCATCCGGTATAGATCGGTTGGTCACTTGGCGAGCCCGTTGGTGCGAGGTGGGCCACCGAGCTAAACCTCGGTGGATGTGATAAGTTGCGCAGAACTCCGAAAACCGAGTCTTGTGGCGAACCGGGTCCCGTTATCCGTGATGATAACATTGGGCGGACCATCGGGTCACAATGTTCTTCCATACTGAATGTTCGACCCGTTCGTGTGATGGTTGCCGAGGGCTCGGCTTCCACCCACTTAGTGAAATAGTCTATCCCCACGATGATGTGCCTCCGTGGCGAGGCAGAGGCGGCCCCTAAGAGGTCCATTCCCCATTGAGCGAAGGGCGGGCGCAATCCATGGAGGCGGCGGGACCGCGAGGAGCTGCGGGCGCGGGCTGGCGGCAAGTGTCGCGCCGACGCACGAAAGCCTTGGCGTCTCGGTGCGGCGTAGGCGATAATAGCCACAGCGCAATATTTTGAAGGCGAGTTCGGCCGCCCATATGCTCCCCACAAATCCCGCGTGGACCTCGGCGAGAATCACTCGCCTCGCCGGGATCTAAGCATCGTAGTAGGGGTGGGAAAAGCGACCTTTTGTAGAGTCGGTCGCGATTTCGCGATACCACGCTTTGAGTTGGCGGAGCCGCGCCTTGACCTCATCCGTGGCGGGGATCCTCGCGTTGTACCTCGGTGCTTCACGAATCCACGCGTTGGTGGGGTGGTCGGGACGGGATTCCGATCTCCATGACGGCCACCGATCGGTGTGTCGGCTCCTCGACCTCGGGATGTTCCTGCGGATCGGCTCGAGGCCGGTTCGAGCTGGCGCTCGTTGCGGGACCTAGGCACCTGGGCCCAGTGAAGCGGGGAAGTTAGAGGTTTGGGCTTTACCTCGGTTAGGTATGCGGACATGGTCGGGTCCGCGCCGATACTCTCCACCAACTTGCTCGGCGACAAGTTGGGAATCCGTGAGAATGTGGATTGCTCCTAGTTGCATCTCGGCCAAAGCGGAGGCCCGCCAACGCCTCGTGTTCGGCCTCGTTGTTTGTGGCGCGGCCGAGCGGAGGAAGCGCCGGCGTGTCCGTCGGGATCCTCGAGAATGAGTCCGGCGCCGGCTCCTGAGGTGGATGACCCATCCACGTGCGATATCGATCTCGGCGGATCTGCTCCACGCTTCGGCTTCCGGTGGTGTTAACTCCGAGATGAAGTCGGCCAAGGCACGGGCCTTGATGGTCGTTCTCGGCTTGTAGCGGTCGAACTCGGATAGCTCCACCGACCACTTTAGGAGGCGCTGCTCGTCAAACTTAGAAAGTACTTGACGCAGCGGTTGGTCGCTCGTTACCTCAATCGTGTGGGCTTGGAAGTAGGGTCGTAGCTTCCGAGCCGCTAGAACAGTGCCGGTGCCGACCTTTCAATGGTGGGATAAGCGCGCTCGGCCCACGCGCGTGGGTGATGTAGTAAATCGGGTGTTGCGCATCGGGGCTTCTTTCACCACCGAGCTCACTTTGCATGCTGAGATGCCGCCGGATAAAGTAAGTTTTTTCGAGGCGGAATACCGAGGTAAGTCGGGGTAGCTCGGATAAGTCTTTGCCAGAGCGGCGAAGCTCGCACTCTGCCGTCCATTGGAAGTTCTTCGGGTCTTTGAGGACTCGGAAGAAAGGGAGGCACTTATCTCCCGACCGGGATAGGAACCGGGACAGAGCCGCTATCCTCCCGTTAAGGCACTGCAGCTCCTTTACTATACTTGGAGACCTCATGGCGGTGAGAGCGCGGATCTTCCCGGGGTTGGCAACAATTCCCTTCTCGTGTATGATGAACCGAGGAACCTGCCCGATGTCACGCCAAAGACGCACTTGGCGGGTTGAGGCGCATCCATACCTTCTCGGTGTGGCGAAGGTTTCCGCAAGTCGTCAAGGTGGGCAGCCCTGTGCGACTTTTCACGATCATGTCGTCACGTAGACCTCCATATTTCGCCCTATTTGTCGGGTGAATACCTTATTCACCATCCTTTGGTAGGTGGCGCTGCGTTCTTTAACCCGAAGGGCATAACTTTGTAGAAGTAGGCTCCTTGGGGTGTGTGGAAGGCGTGTGTTGCCGATCCTCGGGAGCCATCCGGATCAGTTGTAACCGGAGTAGGCGTCCATGAAGGAGAAGCGGGCATACCCAGCGGTTGAGTCGACGGTTGGTCGATCCTAGGTAAAGGAAGCAATCCTTGGGCAGGCCCGATTTAGATCGGTGTAGTCAACACATCCTCCGGCTTCCATTAGGCTTCTTGGCGAGGACTACATTGGGACAGCCCACCGAGGGTACCGAACCTCCTCAATGAAGTCGACGCCAAGAGCCTATCGACTTCCATACGGGACAGCTTGTTGGCGCTCGAGGGCGAGGCCGAGGTCTCTGTCTCACCGAAGCGCGGTCGGAAATGTGTAAGCGGTGTTGGGCGACCTCGGAGTCGATTCCCGGGAGGTCGGCTGTCGGCGAAGACATCGGCGCTTTCTGGAGGAGGCGATGAGCTGCGCCGCTCTTGATCACCCAGTCCGAGCCAATCCCGGTATCCGTCCGGGGACGGTCATCTTGTAGCGGAATGTTAACCGCCGGGTTTGTTGGCTCGGGATGCTCGGTCGGCGCATCCGCGTGGGTCCTCGGCGGTTCGGCCTTTTCCTCTTGCCCGGGAGGTCGCCGTCAAGTAGCACCTTCGACTCTGAGGATCTCCCGCACCTCCCGACTCCGTGGCGGTGGGGAACTTGGTGTCCGGTGGTATGTGGACGAACGGCCCTTAGCACTGTTGAGGTGGGTCGGCCCAAGATGGCGTTGTATCTTTGTAGGGAGGTCGACCACCAAGAAAGTAACCAGCAGCGTCTTGGCCTTGGGGATCGCCGAGGGTCAATGGTAGGTTCTGACACCCAGCGAGATTGAGTCGCCGTGAAGCTGTGGCGCCGAGTGCAAGGCTTGGGGCTTCCTTCGGCAGCCCTAACTTGAAAGGCCTCGAAGTAGAGGATATCGGCGAGCTGCGGTGTCGACCATGATCCGTCGAACACTGCGGCGTTGGCAATTCGGGCCGACACCACCAGCGCATCGTCATGCTCCGTTGCCCCCCTATCCCCTGAGGGGAATGTGATCTCGGCTCGGAGGAGGGTAATATTCGCGATCGCGGCTCGGGCGTAAGCCCTTCGACCCGAAGCGCTATGTCCTCCAGCGGCGGGTCCCCCGGTGATTACGTCGATATGTTGATCGACCGGGCCTTCGGGGTGCAAGGATGGTGCCCGCGGGTGCTGGAGGTATTGATCGAGGTGACCTCTTCGGATCAGCTCTTCAATTTGCCGCTTCAGCTCATAGCATTGCTCCGTGTCATGTCCGTTTTGCCGATGAAAGCGGCGATGCGAAAGTGTCGGCCATCGCCGGCCCTTCATCGTGGTGGCGGCAGGCATTCCCGCTCCTTGATTTGGAGGAATATTTGCGTCGAGACGCCTTCAAGGGAGGCGGTGGCTCGGCCACGTATGGGTCGGGCGGCCCATGCGGCGCGCCCTTGGTGTGGGGACTCCGCTGGAGGTCGGTCCGTCGGGAAGGAGTAGGATGCCCCTTCGGTCGTTCTTCCTTCCTTCCCGACATCCAGGATTCGGCCGCCACGTATTGACTCGCCCGCTGAAACATCTCCGCGATGGATGTGGGGGGTCGTTCCACCAAGGACCAGCAGAATCTCGACGGTCGGAGTCCCATCATAAATGCCTGCACCAATAACGATGGGTGAGCATCCGACAACTCCCTTACCTCCGTGGTGAACCTTCGCACGAAGTGGGAGAGGGGTTCGTCCTCCTTTTGCTTCAACCCCAGGAGGAGCGCGACAGAAGGCTTTGGCCGCGCAAACGCCAAAAAGCGTAACTCGAATTCCTTGGCGAGCTGTTCGAAGGATGTCACCGACCCGCTTTTTAAGGTACTGTACCATGTTCGGGCGGATCCTTTCAACGTGGTGAGGCATACGCCCGCACATCAAGGCGTCCGAAGTGCCGTATAGGGCCATTTGAGCCGGAAGGCGGCGTGATCGGATGGATCACTAACTCCATCATAGAGGTCGATGGAGGGAAGGCGAAAGTTCGGGGCACGGTATTCCCGTATATCGGTGGCGAGGACTCCCGGTGAGGCACCTCCCTGTGCTCTTCTTTGGACTTACGGACGTCCCTTTGCACCTCCTCGAGGCGCTGTGCGATGGACCGGATCTGAGCTCGAAATAGGTCCGTCGAGTCTGAAGACACCGCCTCGAGTTCCGGCGGGACGTCCGGGTTTTCAGGAGCCCGGGTTCCGTCCTGAACCCGGTGGGAGGCTGGAGAAGATGGTACCGGCGGTATCCCCTCCTGATGCCGGGGAAAAGGTTCCGGCGCTTGGAGGCTCGGGTCTGCCGCCTCGTGGAGTAGGCGGGGGAGGATAGCCTGGACGGTACTTGCCAGGGTCCGGACCTGTTGAGAGAGGTCCTGAAAGGCCTCCACCGTGACGGTGGGGGGAGACGGGAGAACCCGACTTTGGGTAGAGTCCAGCGTCGCTAAATATGTTCCAGTAGCGATCTATGGTTGCGGCGGGATCATCCCTCCGGAGTTCGGAGGTCAGCGGGACCTCCGCCGAGGTGCCGGCCGGAAACGACCTTTCGTCCATGAGTCGTCTAGGACGGAGTAGGTGGTCCCGAGCAGGCCCTCCTTCTAGCGCCAAATCTGTTGGGAAAACAGATTTTACCGTGACCCCGGGGCCCACTGCGCGGGACGTCCGCAAACCGGGGGTCGTCTCGGTACGGTTCGGGCCTGTCGACGGCTCCTGCTCACGCCCGGGCGACCACTTCCGAAAGGCCACCGCGCGCTCCTCGGACGTCGGGGACGAGACCTGCAGTAAGGCGGGTCGGATGCTCCGCCCGACCCCTCCGACGCCCAAGTCAAAGTCGGATGGGAGTGAGTGAGTTGTTATGCAGAGAGAGAGAGAGAGAGAGAAAGAGAGCCTTTGTGCGCCGTGGCGTCGGCTATTCCCAGTGAGTTGCGGGGTGTCGAGTCTACTCACCTCTCGGACGTTCTGCGTGGAACAAGGGTTACGCCAAGGAAGTGCCCCCATTTCCCTCCACCTTACTTAGGCTTATATAGGTCGGACGGAAGACACCTTCCGGCCCATTGCGGGTGGCGTCTGGGCTCGACCCGCAGTCGGTGCCGTGGTCAACCGGTGGGGTAGTTGGGGCGTCGAGAAGCGACATCGGTCCGATTCTTTGTTGGGAGCGCAGGAGGGGCGATGACGTCATCCGGGGTACGGCCGAAGACCGGGTGTCTCGTCATACTTAAAATCCCTATCAGCGATGAAGGCATAAAGCAAAACGAAGTGCCGGAGTTAAGTACAATCGATTCGTTGAAAGTTCGAGAGTTCGTCAGAAGTTCGAAAGTTCATCGGGAGTGCCGTCGAAATTGACCAAGAATGCACTAGGAACTTGCCAAAGGGTTTGTCAGAAGTTCGTCGGAAAGTTCATTGGAAGTTCGTGAAGCTCGCAAAAAAAATCGAAGCTTGCCAGAGAAGGTCGTCGGGACTTGTCAAAAAGATCGTCATAAAGTCAAGGAGCTTGTCGGGAGTTCATTAGAAATGTTCGAGAGTTTGTCGAAAGTCCGCCAGAAGATCGTCGGAAGCTCATCGAAAGAAACCTTAACCTATCAAATTTTATTTTCTTTAGTATATATCTTTAATTTTCATAGTTAGTACGTAATTATGATTTAGTTTGGAAGGTAATCTCACTAACCATGTTAGGACCAACTGGGCCCATAATTGAATTAGTTTGGGCCGGATTCAAGGCCCAAACAAGTTGCTAAATCTTGCTCGGCGATGGCACCGCCAGATTGGGGCGATGGAATTGCCCAGGGCTCAGTCTCCCAAGAGCCTAGGTCAGACTGGACAGTGGTACTGTCGATAGTTAATAATTGTCAAGCGATGGTACCGCCCCATTCCAGTGCCCGAGAATCTATTTTAATACTACTAGACTGGGCAATGGTACCGCCCAGTGTCAAAGTCAACTGGTGATGGTATCGCCAGTACCTCAGAAATCTAAGATAGAACTTTTTTTAGCTTCGTTTTTGAAGTCAATTGAAAGCTATAAATACACATTACTTCTCAGTTGGTTGAGCATAGAGAAGTGATAAGAACTAAATCGAAACTATAGTGAAATAGCTTTCAAAAGTTGAGAGTTCACCTTCACCATTCTTAAAGTATAAAAGTTTATAAAAGAAGAATGAGCCACTTGTAAAGTTTTGTATAAGGAGTGATTGATCTTTCCTCTTCAAGAAAGATTGATAGTGGAAGCCAGTAACCTCATCGGAGGAGGTATCGAGAGTGGACATAGGTCGGACAACCAAAACACTATGAAATTCGTGTGTTCTTCTCGATGCGTAATTTACTTTCGCTGCATTCCATTTTCAATTGTTTGCTACCATCCAATCTTCTCTTCTCTACTCTCTTACAATCTCATTCGAGTCAATCATCTTTCCGAAACGTTTTTCGTCAAAGAAATTTTTTATCGTACGAAGTTTTTTGAAAACGCACGAATTGATATTTTTATCCGTTGTAATAATTCACCCCCCTCTTAGTGCTGTTCTTGATCATAACGGGACCAACGAAGTTTCCCTAAGACATTGAGAAAGCCCTTATTCGAGCATCAAAATATTAAGTCTTTTTTTTTATTATTTATCTGTCTGATCTCGTTTTGTTTGTTCTTTTGTTCGTCTGTCTAATCTTGACGTTGAGAAGACCCTCCTTCTGCCTCGATCTGATTTGTGATCAGTTCGTCCAACTATAAAGATGTTAAACCCTACAAAATTGAATCGGGGGCATTCCCCATAAATACCTCTCCAATGCTTAAATTAAGAGACTCTTAGCACCGTTACACCTATGATTGATGCTTGTTATGGAGAGCCAACTACGCGTTTCTCTCGGCCTTGAGTGTGGTCGTGCCAGGTCAAGCCCGACAGTGCACTAATGTTGCCCTATGTAGCCTTGAGGTATCAGGAATACATCGTCCACTTGGGTTCGAGGTACTGGATATGCATCGTCCACGTCGCCTTGGGTGCCAAGCTTGCATCGCTCGTGTGGGTCATAGGTGTTGGGATAACGTTCGCCACGTGTGGGTCATAAATAATAATTTATGCAATAAACTTCCATTGATCTAAGATTAATGTAGATTAAGTGGTTTTCCAACCTATTAAACTTTTTTGGATTTACGACGATCTAATTAAAAATATTTATCAGGCATGGTTGTCAACACGTGCACGCAAACAGCAGAGAAGACGACCGGCGCTGCCCCCACGGCTGGCGTCACCGACGAGTGCAACAAAACGTTCGCCAGGATGGCCACGCGTTTCTGCGGCGGCGGCGTCGTCGTCCTTCGGACAAATCAACAACAACACCGCATCTCAGTCGTCACATCTGTTGCGCATATAAAATGTATATAGATTCTCGCAAGGAGTCGGTGGGCATGGTGTTCTCTCTCTCTCTCTCTCTCTCTCTCTCTCTCTCTCTCTCTCTCTCTCTTGCGGCATCGACCACATGAAAGCCGTGTGTACTCTCGTCTTGCTTCCCTCGTCGATGGAGGAGCCAAAGTTTGGATCTTTGTGGCACAGAAACGATGACATCCAAATGTTTCACTCCCCGCTATTCTTACTGCGCATTAGATTCTTTCCAACCCCGACCTAAAATTTTGTCTGCACCGCGGAAAATTCTTCCGCGTCCTTTTCACGTCAGACTGGCCGAGTGTTGGAGAAAGAACAGTCAACTCCGGCGCATGTGATGTAGGGTCTCCAACATGCTAAGAATCTGTATTCAAACAACCGAACTCCGCTTGTTTATTCGAGCTTCGATGCGGAGGAAGAAAACCCTGAGCTTTGCTCGCGACACCTGTGTTTGAGCTGGCTTCATCTTTACATAAGCGCAGAAGCGTCTGCGTTGGTTGGGTGCCGAAGGAGGAGGAGATGGCTGAAACGAAGACGGAGGAGCGGAAGGCCAAGTCGCCCATGAAGAGCGGAGTCCTGTCGAGGTGCCCCAGGATCAGGGCCGCGGAAGCCGTCGAGCAGGCTCGGGACGACGGCAACGGCGGCGTCCGCGTCAAGATCGTCGTCACCAAGAGGCAGCTGAGGCAGATGGTGGCGTCGATGGGTCAACAAGGCCCGTGCAACGCCGCCGGTCCCCAGGCCACAACGGCGCTGGCGTCGGCGTCGGCGTCGGCGTCGAACCTGGAGCTGCTGCTGCACGTCCTCCGTCGGCGGCATGCGAAGCGAGCCGAGACGGGGAAGCGGCACGGCGGCGGGCGGTGGCGGCCGGCGCTCAAGAGCATTCCCGAGGGCATCATTCAAGACTAGTCGAAAGCCCTCCTGCCTCGTCTTTCTTCGTGAGCTCGATCTGTACATGTATAGCTGTTTGATTTCCGCTGCTTGCTCGAGCGTTGCGGCAAAGCGGAGCCCAGCGGGCGGCTTACTTCGTCCTGACCATTGCTGTTGCGCGTTTACTTCATGCAAAAGAAGAATACAAGCAAGTTTTGAATACAGTGCTAATAATAAATATATGGTAAAGAAAGAAAGAAAGAAAGAACGTACCCATCAATCTGTATAATACAGTGCTAATAATGAATACATCGACCCATCAATCTGAATTCGTGCTAATAATTTCTATGATCCAACAGACATCCTGAGATACCACTAATCCATACTTGAATCTACCAAACTGTACCTAGCACCGGATTATTACATTTCTCTTGGAGCCTATCACTTGGAAGAACCTCGATGATCCAGAATCACACAATTATATCATATACTACGACAACCAAGCTGGACTTACACATTGCGGCCAACGTTACACTGTGACACCATCATTTATTTGTTTTACAGTTAGCATCTACCACGAGTTATCTATAAATTGGAAAATATTTGTGCACAAGTGGGGACTGAATTCACTGGTCAAAGTTTGGCGGCTTGGAAGAACAAAAAAACATGGATCACATGGTTAGCTCGTCTGGGAGTGGAGTAGGTTCTCCTAAAACGTTACCACCGACGTCGGAAAGGTTTCTTTGCCAGGCAATGGCTCCACTTTGCCATCCGCATCGACACTGATAGGGTACATGAGAAGATGGCCTTTCAATGGAATTATATCCTCGGCATTATATCGGCTCCAGTTCTCCTCAGCTAACTTGTTAACATGCTTTACACAATCCAAACTGTGAGGCTCCTTAAAAAGTGGATCCACCCCACCAAGATGCTCAGCCCACAACGACATCCTGTATCCGTAGACCTACAGCAGAACGGGTCCGATTAGATCAAATAAGTGTGGTGGTACACTGCTGTGGATAATCAACAAATTACATCATTCTACGCAAAGGATGTTTTTCTTATTAGTTTCGATATGCATCGTTGCAAAGTGATGCTAATCATACTAGCTGAACCTACCAGAACCATTATCTGAAAGTTTGCTTTTTTCACCAGCACATTGATAAGCATACCAGCATTTTTTTTCTCGATGGGTTTCTCTATCCCAAGAGGCTAAGACACATGACCGACTGAGACTAATCGTGCCAATTTGGACTGCAGAACATGCTTGCCGTACTTGCGCTTTTAAGAAAACCAATATCTGGCTTAGAATAACCTGGAGATGCTAGGGTAGGATGATCTGAAACATTATTCGGATTTCAGGATCTTGCTGAAACTAAGAATTATTTGAACGAGAATTTGAAGCATATTAATGGCATTTGAAAAAGGAAAACTTATGTTGCTTATCTCAAAGATGACAGTATGACTGAAAGCCAACATGTTGGTCTCATGTGATGTGACAAAGCCATTAAAATGTATTAATAATATGATATCGATGCGGCCATCGAAAGGATTAGCACAACAACTATTCGACCAAGTCATTCATCGTCTCAACAAGAGCTTTAATGGCTGCTAATCACTTCATCAATCTTTCTTCAAGTCCTGAGGAAAGTGTGAGGGAGTCAAGTGATGTCCCTAATGATATCCAGGTAAGTTCCCCTTAATTATTCAAGTTGATGGCTCATTTGTTTCCCCTTTACTACCTACAGGGCACTGGCTTCTTTGGATCAACCGGAACGATGCTAAACACAAGAACCATTTAATCAGGCCATCCATCCTCTCAACAAGAGCTTTAATCGCTGCTAATGACTTCATCAATCTTTCTCCAAGTCGTGAGGGAGTCAGGTGATGTTCCTGATGACAGCTAGGTAAGTTCCCCTTATATGCTTCAAGTAGATGGTTCATTTGTTTCCCCTTTCGCACCTGCAGGCACTGGTTTTCAACTTATAATGGCTGGTAACGAGTCACCTTGGATGGGGGGCAATTGCTGCAAGGCTTCGAGTTCACTAATGGTGGAAACTTTGGCCCTGTTGGAAGCTCTAAAAGCAGTACAGTTTCTCCAGCTTCCTGTTATTGAGATCAACATTGACTCATATGGAGGTTGTCAACATTACCAAGGAATTAATCCTATTCCCTGGTCCCTGCAAAATCTGCTTCCTTCTATTGAGATCAACACCGACTCTATGGAGTTGGAATGAGGTACATACCAGGTTGGGCAATTTTGTAAGCCACTACCTGGCAAATTTTAGTGGATCACAGATCTCTAGGTTTTTTATTTCTGCTATGGATCCGTTAGCAGCACAGTTTGTTTAATAGGTTTAAAGCAATAGATCTTTTCTTTCTTTTCAGAAGAAAAACGGTTTTCTAAAGCGACACTTATTTTTTAAGATTGCAACAATGTTTCTTGTTATAGATTTTTTTAATCATTTGATAAGTTTAGCATCTAAAGTATACAATTCTCCAACACTTGTGTTTTCTGTGTTTTCAGCCTAAGATCGATAAAAATCACAGTTAAAAGTTTTATAAAACAACACTTAATACAAGCATGAAAGGAAAAAGTAGTGATTAACCTGGCCCTGTGGATGTATTTTTTTTGATTCCCAGGTATGATAAGGCTGATATGCACCCATAGCAATTTCAGTATCTCTTGAACCATCCAGCGATCTTTGATTGATATTGGCGGATCCCAAAATCACATATTCATCATCTACTACCATCCCTTTTGCATGGACATAAATCATGAACCGACGATACTTTTCAGACAAAACCTAAAAATATTGAGATTACAAAATGGAAAGCGATCAAAATTTCATTATCAGAGAGAATATCTACCATTTTCTAATCATGATCAATAATAATTAAAGTTTGCATGTCTACACTAGAAGGAAATCCTTGTTCTTAGAATGTCTACTAAGATTATAGGTGATGTGTAACAGGATGCAAAAAGTGCACAGTAAGCAGTGATGCTGGTTTCAAGCCCATTACAAAAAGAAAACACATCAATATGAACAGTTACCAGTAAAAATTCTTAAAACTCTATTTCTCAGAACACCGAACACCACAGGAACAACTCATTGTCTTCTAAAGAGTTATCAAATGGAAGCTCATGGGATGTGTCATGCAGACTGTCCCATAATTAGTTCTAACTAAATTTTCATTGAATCACATAAAGAGGTCAGAATTCAGTGATGTTCAACAAGCAAAGTAGTAGATATAGATTAATACATTAGATCTAAAATGGTGAAAGAAAATCAAGACAACAAAGTTAAATTAAGGGTTTAGGCTAAAGAGATATATGCAGAAAGTGGCATATATTGGACCTCCATGGTCCTGCATTAGTAGGAGCCTCATGCCTGGGCCAACCTGTACGAATTCTGTGTAGGAACATCTAACGAGCAAAATTTGAAGGTAGACCATAGAGAAGATGAGATGCTCGGTCATTGTATACATAGATCAAAGAGATGTTATAATTACTCTTTGACTTCATCACTTCTTTTAACTTTTCTGCCCTTATTTCTGAAGGGAAGTGGGGTTTAAATAAATGATGAGCAGAGAAGGGGAAAAGATAATAGAGCAAAAGAGGAGTAAACCGGGAAATGAGCAAAGAATAAAAAATTGGGACCTGGTTAGACATCATAACAGGTTCAAAACTGAACCCTTGTATTTCTCCCATACTTGAATACAATCCAAGTCAACCTACATTTTCAACCTTCTATATATATATATATATATATATATATATATATATATATATATATATATATATATATATATATATATATATATATATATATATATATATATATATATTCATTACAACACCCACCATAGTGAAGATGTACAAAGAACTTGGAGGTTGAAACTGATGTCGACCACCTATGTAGATGGTTGCTCACATGAATTACATGGACAAGCTTTGACTATACTGAACTTGCTACATGATTTTAAATGGACATGTTTTGACTAAACTGAATTTGCAGAAGATCCAATACAACATAGAGAAACTATATTGTTAAAAACTAAGAAAAATTAATAATTAGAACCTAGATTCTTAAACCTTTAAATCATTTATTGATGTGTCATGGCATGGAGCTACATCAAGACCTTTACAACAAAATTCCATATTGTGCCAGTCTAAATACCAGTGTTAAGCTAAAAATAGGCACAGATCAGCATGAAGCATAAGATGATGAGGTCCATTCTGATACATGTAGACAAGCCTGGCAATCCTTTAAAAGGAGAACCATAATGAAATCAAGACAATTTATCATCCAACGAGCTTCAAAAACACATTATAGAATCAGCTTTTCTTCAAAAGAAACCAGAAGATCAACATTTAATTGTCTAAAAGAATAATTTTGAAATGATTTCCAATGATCAAGTCCTTAGAATTTGTGCTAGAGAAACTTCTATTATGCCTCATCTGCTATCTCTGTCTCTTTTTGTCATCTCTGTGATCTCTTAGGGATTCTTTTATTTTGGTCTAATTCCATAACAAAAGTTAAAAAAGAGGAAGAATTGGATCAAGGAGTACCATGATTTGCCATCAAAAGAACGAGTTGATGGTTGTGTAGAAGAACGAGGAAAGACTAGGCTGCAACCAGAAAGGTCATGTCCTTTTGTTTTGCAAACAGTCCCTAGTGTATTGTTTAAAGGGGCTAGCCAAGCAGCAAACTGGTTGGCGCCATTTTTTTCAAGAAATGGACCAGGAATAGAAGCAGGTACTCAGACCCAATTGCCAAGTAACTAGAAACAACATACCTCTATTGACACTACCATGTAATAAAGCATATATAACATTATATGCTCGTAAATTATAAGTTTATGGTGTCCGAACTCTGATATCATCGTAGTATAATCACAGCAAACATGGGTACATTTATTATAAAACAATCAATAATGTCAAGAGTAATGGACATACCATATCAAAATGGAGTTATTAGTACTTCAGTTGTCAGATCTGAGTTACTTAAGTTGTCAGATCTTGATAAGACCAAGTAGCAAGCATTGATTCATGCAGCTGAAACCAGAATGATAGAATTTAATATTTAGTTAGTTGATTTACATACTACCTCATTTGATACTTGAGTAGTTGAATGGATGATATCATTTGGTAATTCTTTGCCAAGGCAGTAAAAATTTAAGTAGTCTTGTGGATGAGCCTTGTCATTGTTTGTTGATTTGAGCTCCTCTCCAATGATGCTGTAGATCATCTTCATCGTTTGGCCCTGGAATGTTAGGATCAATGTTAAGCAGATAACAAGAAAACATATCAAAAAAAAAAAAAGAATATACAAGAAAAAAGATCAAATAAATGGTTATGACTGAACCTATCCCAGCTAATGGCTCTGAATTTGGCATAACTGAGCCAAAACAACTCACAAGATATACAAATGTCATTGGCTAGATCAGTTTTTCTCCAATGGTTGGATATCAGAGTACATATCTAGATAATATTTCAAACAAGTAATGAAATAGGAGGGCATTATTAGCTATAAACTTAGGGAGACATCCTTAGTTATTAACTTAAGAATTCTTTGTTATATACACAAAAAAAATGTAAGAGAAAATCTAGAGAGGTATAGTCAAACTTCTACTTTTTAGTAGTGGTTTACCTCAAGAACTATTATACTGCTCGAAACGGTATGAAACGGGCAGTATATACCATTCCGGGCATGGGCCGGTAATGTGGACTAACCCTGTTTTGAATGGCTCAATTAAAATAACAAAAATCAGAAAAGTTGTGAGGCTCATCCAACTCAACATTAAAAAGAAAGAAAAACCAAATTAGGCTCGTGAACGCATGCCCTCTTCTTGCGTATGTTGTTGCTGCCATCGCTACTGTTGTTGCCTCACCGCTGCCACTATTCCTTCTTCTTGCCAAACGCTCCCACCTCTTCCGAGCATGGGCCGGTGCTGTGGACCAACCCTGTTTTGAGTGGCTCAATTAAAATAATAAAAATCAGAAAAGTTGTGAGGCTCGTCCAACTCAACATTAAAAAAGAAAAAAAAACCAAATTAGGGCTCGTGAACGCATGCCCTCTTCTCGCATATGATGTTGCTGCCATCGCCATACTGTCGTTGCCTCGCCACTACCACTATTCCTTCTTCTTGCCAAGTATGCTCCCACCTCTTCTCCTCCTTCTTCTCCACCACCCCTTTCTCTTCTCCCTCTTTTTTTACCTCTACGAAACACTGATACACACCGGTGTACCATGTGCTAGTACACTAGTATTGACTAGTATGCATCTGTTCGACAAGTCGTTGAAATTGATTCGGAACCAAAACGGTGAACATTGGTGTACCTGCATGTAGCCTTTTTTATAATGTGTTGGCCAATTTCATACTTTATTAGTTTCAGGACATCAAGCCAACTCCATCTAAGTTGTTGGTCACAAAATTCGAAAAACCAAACAGACCGGTGTGTACCAACTAGTAATTACTGGTCCAACTTGGTCAAAGCATGTGGTTCAGGTGGGATAGACTTGTTGGCCCTAACATTCAGAAAACCAATCGAACCAATATGAACCAACTAGTCTTTAATGGTTCGATCTGGCTACAACATGTGGACTAGATGTAATGAGATTTTTGTTAAGATCTTAATGGCACTAAAAGGGGATGAATTAGTGCAATAGCGCTTTTAATCAATTTTAAAACTCAATCGAAAAATCAAAACGTTTCGGAAACTCAATTGATCAAGCTAGAGTAGCGAGTAAAGAGAATAAAACTTAGTAAAAGGTGAAGAGCAAGTATAGCAAGGAAATCCAATTTATAGTGGTTCTGTCTTTCCGACCTACATCCACTCTCGATTCCCCTTCTCTTGAGGCTATCGGCTTTTACATTAAGAATTCATATGTTGTCCACTTTGTCACTTTTAGTAGTCACGCATGGGTTACTCTTTCCTTTTTTAACTTGCTTTCTCATAATTGGGCACATATATTAAGTAATAAGATCTTGGATATAGTCATATAACATTAACAAGATTCCCCGTGCTTCTACTACTGAATGGAAGCAACTTTCAAAATAACACATTTTGGTTCACATGATTTAAAGTCTTCAAATAGTTGGAAAAAAAAATTTTGAATAAATAATATCACTTTGCCACACTATCTTCCCTGCTCATACATTTTGTAATTTTTTTTACAAATCCAGAAAGAAATTTCAAGCAGAAGAAGAAATATCTGAAAAGAGTTAATCTGCAAGGCTGCAGACAAGTTCCCTTGAAATTTAACTTTATAATTTTACCTGCCAATAAAGGATCTCTTGAACTTGATTAGATGTAGGGACTCCTCAGGCCACATTGGTATAACTATGTATACAGCAAACCTCTCTCCAGCTCTAATTTTGCTAGCAATCTTCAGTGCCAACTCCATTGGGATCAAATTGTCAGCTCCTGCTAATAGCAGAAAAGACTGTGCTTCAGATAAATAGTGACCGATGACTATATTAATATGTGGTAGTTAGTGCATGCAAGGATCTTCAAATCCATGGAGCCTGATGTTATTAATCAGGAGATAAGTGGAAAATCTATTATTATGTTATTAATCAAAAATCATTATCTGAGCTCCATAATCAAGCCTCTCAAGTCCATCAAGCCTAAACAAATGAAAAAGAGGATCACAGAAGTGAACCCAATGTGAGTCCACCAATTTAAATTTTGATATGTAGATGGAACTTAAAAGGAACTACTACCTAAAATCATTTTCTCACCTGACTGTACAAATTTTGATAGGATTGTATTTTAATAAAGCTGGCAATCATGTTGTAATATCAATTCTTATTTGGGTTATTTTCATCTTCATTCAGGAATTCTTCTCCCAACAAGAGACTAGAAAGTCGGCTCTTTATAAAAAAGGGTTGAGGCCAGGAGTGCTGATTCCTGGAGGTTTTGTTTGACATCACACTTCTCTAAAATATGGATGTCTGATGGTAATATCTTATAACTCTAATAAAATCAGACTTGTACCAGTTGCAAAAATAAAAAGAAATGAAAAAAATGCAATGTTCGCATAGAAATTGACAGCAACTTCATCCATATCTCTACCTATTTCTTTGATGTCATACAATCTATAGAGTTGCTTGTACTATCCATTAACTGTTAAAGGCTGATCAATAATGACAGAAAGGACCTTACAGGAATAACAGTTTCAGGGAAACTTGTACATCAATGTTCATAAATTAGATACAACAATGGCACCAAAGCCATAGGTCTCAAACATGTTCATAAATTATATCTTTAATTTATTTTTCTCTGAAGAGCACATTTGAAATAATTGTAGATGATCATCATCCTAACCATTCATGTAAAACATGAAATTAGGAAGTCAACTATAGGGAAATTCTTAGTCAAGAAGGTTAAACAAAGTTTTCGTTCTTTGACTCAATAGCTAATATCAACCAAACATTATTTTTTGAAATGGTGACAAATCTAACCAAAGCAAATTAACCAAGAAAGATCTGGCAACAAAACCTCGAAAGTTATTGAGGAATTACATGACTCATTAATGGACATGTTTAACATAACAAAGTACTGGCATATAATTGCTTAACTAGGCCAACTAACAAACTTTTACCCTCTCGGTGGATTTCTTACAAGATTAACAAATATTGCATTTAGCCAGAAGGCTTGATACAAGTAGCCGGTCCAATTTTCTGCCACCACACCTGTTGCTGGTAATGTGCAGGCATGGTATAGCACAAGTTAATACTCTACAACAAGAGGTCAGAACCAGATTATACAAGGATGTGTCAGCACCACAGTGCAGACCTTCATGCCATCCTCATGTCAGCATGCAATGGCATTACAGAAACACATTGAGATTCTCTAACACTACCAGGATCCAACCGCACATTGAGGAGACTACCTACATTGGTTTCAAAGTTCTAATAATGCAGTAGTGCCAGCTATTCAGAGTATTACATTCAGGAAAGACCACCATACACCTGGCCTCCGCATGATAAAAATATGATACTTTGAAAAAGGATCATGCCTTACTGATAAGTGATGCATAAAAAAATGTTTATGATAAATTTATCTTAATATCTTGTACTCACACAATTGAAAACTAAAAAATGGGCTATTTCAAAAATCACTATAGTTGCACGCTTTGAAAAATACAAAACAAACTTACTTGCAAGAAATGAGAGACTAAAAATTACTTGAAAGCAAGGTTTGTAATTTTGGTCCGCATCGTATACTAAGCCTTGCTCGATGACACGCACTGCAAAGCGTCGATGGTACACCAAGGAATACCAAGCGGTATACCTAAAATAGCTGAAAACCCTCCAAAAATACCTGGAAAAAAAAAGGTTAGGATAAGATTTTTAAGCTAAAAATAAATATACATTTAGTATAATTTTAGCAAAATTAATATAAATTAGGTAAGAATAGTGTCGTATATCTTTTTTGGACTTTGAAAAGTAACCTTGTGCAAGGTTTGCAATTTCGATCTGTTCCAGATCGTCCTTCTGTTAAAATTGAATTATCGACAAACAAATATTTGAATTGTTAGATTACTTTTTATACAACTTAAACTTCAAAATTTACATAAATTAAGTAATTAGTCAATGGATATATTTGATTCTACTACCAAAACGAATGACGAGACTCTACGGGTGGTGGACCGTGGTCCTCGATCCTATGTATCAGATATCAATATGATATGTTTGTCGAACCCAATCCACAGAAATTAATCTCATGACATATGTTTGTAGGCTAATCGTCGTGAATCACATGTATCGAAGACAGCTCCTGAGGCATGTATTGGTGAATGTCAAAACTTCTACTTTCGTTACTAATCTGCTGCTCCATATCATATTATTGCTCGGAGACGTATGACCAACTATCACTGTACTACTATTGGCCGTAAGATTCTCCATAATATGACCGCTATGAATATGATGAGCTTTGCTCTATGTCTACGTCGTGTAGGCTCTATCACATCTGCTAAAAATCATCCACTGACTTCCCCTTCCCTTCCGTGCATAAATTTGACCAATACCTTATCGAGCTCCATGATTTAAATCTTCAGTGGCATGTGTAAAATACTACTCCTTGGCCCATACACCACTCTCAAATTGTGTAGACGCGACCATTGACTCTCCGACGTCGTCGCCATCATCGGTCGAGGCACTACTGTCCACGTCGCTACCATATCTCTAGACCAAGTGGGTGGTCGAATGTGATTATGAAGGTGTCTTGTCGCCAGACTTAATTCTTTCTAACGACACAACTAGTGCTACTGCTTTCTCCATTGCCTTTGCCTTCATACATTGGGCATACGACTATGATGGTCGGGTGTCTCTAGTTCCTAGAATAGTTTAACTTGATCTCGTTCTGACCAAGCGGGACTTTCCTCCTACTAGGGATGTTCTTTCTCTTCTTCTATTCCCTTAGTGATAAAACGCGAAGGACGTTGATGATCTCCTACCTCATCAAGTATAGGATCCTCTTAGTTCTCCGTTGCTTCGACCCACTCTAACATTAGCTCTGAATTTTTATTGTAGAATTAGAGGTCAATGAGATTAATCTCTGGTTCTTTAGCTCCGTGTCCAGCTTAGCACATTGCAACCTTAAGCGCATGTCATAGTGGACATAAACCAGTTTCTCCAACCGTCTATACGATAGCCTGTTGCAGGCCTTCGTGTGAATCAATGAGAACGTTGACCAATTACATTCACAACCACTAGATATTGCCATCTGTAAAAGTACATAAACGGCAACCTTTCTTAAATTTGGTGTCCCCTTCAAATTATAGCTATCACTCGACTACAAAAAGATAAAAATAAGACTTTATTAGCATAATAAATAATTAATATCAAACATAGTTGATAATCAATATGTGTATAACTTTTCTTCACCAGGATCCATAGTGCAACGATACGATGTAGTAACAACATCGAAAAATGAACCAATTGTTTCTCGGAATAATCGCCCTCCATAATAATATAGGCTACATTAGTAGTGTTTGACAAAAGTTGATATATAACATTTCTTAGTGTCGATAGTAAATCATTTCGCGTTCAAGAGTATACCGAATTTGAATTATCGAGTTTAGATAATACGTTGCAAGACATGATTTTGTTAGTAGGAATTTTTATACAATAAAAAATTATGAATTAAATTATACTGAATATGAATTTACTTATATTATGGATATCTTGGTCCATATGAACTAGCCTTCCGATCAATTATCTATAAGCATTGGTCAGCCTTAAAATCATCTTTGAATGCTTTCTTAACCTCTTCTCTTGCTGTAATCAACACATGTCTAAGATAAGGTATTCGTGGACGCTTGTCCATATCAACCTTACGGATGATTAAATAAGGTGGTTCCATGATTTAATTCACAATCTCCCAAAATCTAGAGGAAAAAATGGATTTTTTTCATCTTTCCATCACTCAATCTCGAATACCTGGATTCAGATCATTCCTGTAAGGTAACTATTGCCTTGAGGCCCTGCCTATTTTGTTGTAATGATTTTAAGGTAATGAAATTGATAACAAACTGGGTGACTCTAGGTCTGAATATCTCACCATTTACATACTTTTGCATTAAAGAATGAACTCAACGATAATTATATATAAACTTTGTAATTGACTATGCTTGAGCTACACACATGCTGACTGATGGTAGCTCGCCAATATCCTTCAGCATTAGATCCATGCAATGAGCTGCATATGGAGTCCAAAACAATGTTTTTCTTTTTTTCATCAATTGTAAATTGGCTCTCTTGACATTCACTCTATTGTCGGTGACTACTTGGACAATGTACTAGGGTCTGATCTTCTCTACTACGATATCTATTAAGTTTTCAATATAGTTTACATATTGAATCTTGTCAGAAGCATTAACTGAATAAAGATCATGCTTTGATAATATAGACCTTAGGCTATGTTTGCTGGAATCTTATGGAAGTTGAACCATTTTGCAATTACCTTGCCAATATCCCGCTTCTTTTCTTTTGTATATGCATCATTAATCTGTGTCTGTTTCATTATTTATGGAGAATATGCTTATGGATCAATATCAACAATATTTGGTTCGGACCTCCTGCCAAGACCTCTCAATGAAAAAAATCAAAAAATTTGAATTGTGAGAAGCTGTTTGATCGAGGAACTTAGGAGAAATCTAGACATGAGTGTTGCAGCCAGAGGTGCATGATGCCCATTCTGAAGCACAAATTTCTGTCTTGGAGAAAACAAATGTTAAAGCTGTCTCATCAAAGCATGGGCTATAGTTCTGGAGCTTATACCGGGTCTTCTAAGTCAACATGTTCATTAAAAGACTATTCGATTACTCTCAAACAGTTGAAAGAAGGGTTACATAGAGTAACATGAAAGATGAGCCTTCTCTAGCAAAATTACAATTACTAGTTTCTGTTGAAAGGGGAATGCTTGTATCCTACTCTTTCCCTAATTTCTTTACCAAACACTTGTTCTAATAATGTTCCGAATACTCTAAAATTCTATAATATACCATCCTAAAAACAAATTCAGCTATAAGCTTTTCTAGAATTCCTATCTGAAGTTCAGAAGTATTGATATTGAACCCTAAACTAAGAAGATTTATGTAGGTCAATCTCCTGTGATTTTTTTCTCAAGAAATCAACAGAGTTAAGGCTGCAACAATATAATGGTGGAATAACTCAACTAGTAGCACTATAAGTGCCTAGAAAGCAAAATACAGAAACTGATAATAAAACAGTCAGATTCTTGTTAATCAAAATATGAATCTTAGAATTCAACCTAAAGCTGTGAAGACTTTCCTAATAGAAAAGATAGAGATCTAAAGCCTTATGGCTCAAAGAAAGGAATAAGAACATAAATACTTACATGCAATCAATGCAGATGTGAGACTAACAACAGATAAGAGTATTTCGCACGTCTTTATAAATCTTTTCAGGTCTCAGGATGCTAGAGGGCATCTTGATTGTAGTCCAATTGGAACCTATTGAAAACTAACTGGTATGCTTTACTGTAGTCTCATTTTAATACTCACTAAATTCCAGAGATAATATCTATGATGAACTTAGCCCTCCAATATCCAAAGTTTTTATGTGGTTTGCCCCATAGTGAATGAAGTTTCTAGTTTAGAAGGGTTGGCACATGCTAGTTGTTCCTTGTGCTCCTTTTGTACTGAGGATGTGAATAGAAATTTTTTTTGGGAATATAGCAACTATAGATGTATGATGCCTGTTAACTTTTTCTGTTAATGTCTCTTATCCTCAATCTTGATCCGTGATGAAATTGAAGAAAAATTCACTGCTCTGAGTCTGGGATGGTTATGCTATCTTGCTATGCTGGATGTTGTTGAAGGCTAGAAATGCAGAAGCATATAGAAATAATGAGCCTGATTCTATGAAAATCCTTGGAGGTGGTATTATTCATAGAGAATCAATGTCCTACAGAACAAGATTGCACTTAGGAATGTCCTGGGTGAAGGACTTGTAATGAAATTTGTCGATGAGCTTAACCTTTCTTTTCTTTTTTGCATTTGTAACTCATTCATTAATTTAATGAAGTAGGTTGGATAGACCTTTGCCTTTGTTTTGCCGAAATACGGAAAAAAAAAAAAAACTGCCTGATCAAGTAAACAATCCAATTTACTAATGCCCTTAGTGAAAACATTCTGCACGTTCCAACAGTATGCAACACATAAAAATATACTGTCAATGGGTGAAGTAGAATGGTTCCATACCAGCATTGTCATAAGACAGCCAACCATAGGATGAACCAAGAAAATACTGGTTTTCAATGTATATAAAGTGGCGTGCAGACCTGATGGCTTTCACATATGCTGTATGGATGCTCTTGTCAATCACCAGATTTTTGCACATACAAGATTCTGTGATATTAAATTATAAAAGTGAATCAAATATGCTGAGGAAATCCTTAAAACTAATACCAAAAATGAAGTCATGCTTAAGAAATTTGTTTACAGTGGCCTATGAACAACAGAAATTGTAAAACTAATATGTGAAGCTAAACATACCATAGATCCAGATTCATCAACAGATTTAGGAAATCCTTTTACAGATCCAGAGTCAATAGACCGGAAAACCTGATGAAATAAATGAGTTAACTAAGATAAAAAATATAAGACAGTAAATTTTCTTAATGATTTTTATCAACCTGAACGTGCCAGTTCTCACAATCTTCATCACTGGAGACCCATATATTTGGATCACCATGTGTGTTAGTATGTGAAGGTGAAGGACTGAGTATCCATGAGATACGGTCTATCTTTATTAAAGAATCATCATGCCAGTTGGTTCCATTTTTCAAATGCTTCCTAAATACATGAAATCGTGTTGCTTTCTTCCAACGCTGCTCAAAATTCTTAAGTACATCATAAGCAGCAGGCCCTTCAATTTTGCAATGTAGATCATGCCATGGTTCCCTTGGGCCCTTACTTTGTTTCTGTACAAATTAAAGACAGGAGTACAAACAAGCTAGTAGGAAAATCAGCATCAATTTGCCAAAGCTAATATTTCAATAAACTAGCTTGAAACTGTGTAACACATGGGACATTTAGAATCATCGCAAGTCAATAGATTTTGGAAGTACTAATGAAAATGTTAGACTGAATTAAGAAGAAGATCAACACAAAAATAAAATAAAACAAAAAATAAGAAATTTTCATGGGATTACTTCAACTTACATGCCAAAAGCTGTCTGCCAACAGACCCTTAAAGATCCTCTTCCTCAAGAAGCTACAGTTGTTCAATGCAAGTCAATGATAGGAGCAGTGTCCGCAATACCGAATAATACCGCCCGATATGGGCGATACACACTGGTCCGACAGGATATCGGTACGTGGACCGCTCGCTACCGAGCAGTATTTTTTTTATTATTTTTAATAGAAAAAATTATTTTTTTATTTTTTTAATACGCGGGCGATGTTGCCGAGGCGACCTCGCCCAAGAAGTGAGGCGTCGCCATGTCATTTTTTTTTTAATTTCGATATACTGAAATGTACCGTTCGGTATACCGTACCATATCGTACTAGAGAAATATCGAAACTCCGATGCGATGCAAACGGACCTTGGATGGGAGGGTAAGGTGATCTAGTTTCACATCTATTTGAGCCAAGGGTTTAATTCTTGGCCAATACTGGTTTCAGGACAGTACATATATGAGGCAATAATTAACATGGACCATCCAACATAACCCAAAAGATAATAAACAATAATACTGAAACAATACCATAACATACAGTCCAATATTGACCCTTGGTCGGACTAGTAAATGACATGCACCACACAAACTGCTATCGAAGCCATGGTTTGGGCTTAGTTTGAATACAACACATATAACCAATATTAGCTCTTATCTTCTAAAGACCATTCTACTCCAGTAGCAGGTTATTTATATGCTGCTGTGAATGATACTAAGAATGGCACAAGCTTGCTATATACATGATTTACTTTATGTACTAGCGAGCATACATTAGCAGATCACCAAAAGCAAATGGTCTAAGACTGATCTATGCTTGGTCAAGTCAGAAGAAATAGAAGTTCACAGTTCAATTTGAAGAAAATTAGGACAAGTGCAATAACGGTAACATAAGCACATAAACAAAGCTATACATCAACCTTCCCTTCTCCCTTTTTCTTCACTTAACATAAGTAACTGGTTAATCTAAGACTTATGCTTGGTGAAGTCAGAAGAAACAGAAGTTCACAGTTCAATTTGAAGAAAATTAGGACAAGCACAATATAGGTAACATAAGAACATAAACAAAGCTATATATCAACCTTCACTTCTTCCTTTCTCTTCACTTAACAGAAGTAACTGGTTAAACTATCATATACTGTGATGCTTCTTGAAATGCAAAAAGTTGACCTCTTGTCAAGTTCTCCATGCTTACATGCATTTGTCAGTCATAATAACAAGAAGTTGCTAAGGCTACATAATAAGCACCTCTATCAGATAACAATAACCATAATCAGACAAATGAAAGAATCACCATAACAGATAAGTCCATGTTCATCAGAACTTAATAATGGTATCTTCAGCAATAGCAGTTGAGTTACAATTGTCAATTAAATGTTATAAGCCTATCCAAAAGAAAGGAGCAACTACTAACCAATAGTCTAGTGAGAAATATAATAAGGCCATATTAAAAAAAGAAGGATACTCACACTTAACATGGGATTATGAAAGTCATTATCGTACACTGATTCAAGATCCTGAAAGAGTCTATGTTGTGGTGTATCATAGCGGCCATCACAAAGATCAAGACCTCCAAGGAAAGCAGTAATTTTTCTTGTACTTGGAGAAGCCTCTGTGTCAACAAGTAAACATTTCTGGTGGTGTGTATAGAGAGTCCCCACAACCTACATTAAATTTTGCATGAAAAAAATTTAATTTCCTATTGAGAGGGGAAAATGAAACAACCATAAGCATATGTCACATAACAAGTAACTAATATGGACCAAATAGGTATCCTACGTATTCTAAACACATCATTTTAAGTAAGCAATACAAGTAACAGATTCCATCTCTTTATTTATGATGAAAAATCCTTAAAAGAGATCATTTAACTTTAATACACTGTTTGGTTCAATGCTTACCAATCTGTTAGTTTGTATACGTCTCTGCTAAAGGAAAATAAATAGTACAGGGTTTCTCTTTTTGACTTGTCAGGTATCTAACCACAAAAAGATAAAAATTCCATAATTAAAAAGTAATTTCTTTTTAACACTCGTAAATTTGAAAAGCATAGAGAGTTACACATTTCCATTACAAGTCCGAACATAGTGTTAGCAAGCATTTTATCAAGCACTAGTACTACAATGTAAAACAAATTCTCTATACAAATGCAGTAGGACATAAAGGGAAGCTCACATGGTCCACCTTGATTGAAACATCTTGTATTAATCGAACACAAATTGCTTCAATTCTTCATGCTATATATTAAATCTACATGTATTTTAGTTTCCAATTTCACCTCCCTTGAGACTATTAGTGGCTTCTATCTGCTTTATATATGTGGTTCAATTTGGCTTTCCATGAAGATCGACATCCTGTAATCTATTTACCACAAGTGTGCTCACCTTAATGACAAAGAATTGTAGTCTTTGGCTCTCCTTTCTTTTGCCAAAATCTCATTTGGATGTTATTTTCATATGTGATCATTTTCATGGTTTAAGCGCAGACAAAGAAGAGGTTCAATTATCAAACAATGATAATTTTGTTCTCTGTGATTTTCCAAGAACAATGATAAGATTATTTCTTTAATTTAAAAGAATATCAGGTTATATCTATGATTTTCAAAAATATCAATAATCAGGTTATTTCTTTGTTTCTTTAGTGGGCACTGATGTGGATAACTGTGCTGTTAACTTATTGGTTGTATTAAGTTAAAGATTTTCTATTCCCCCATAATTCGTTGTCAATCTTAGACAAAACATGGACCAGTCTTTGGATCCTATAGATTAAGGCAGATGAGTAAGATGATACAGTCTCGTAAAGGAGATCTTCGCAATATCCTGGCTTTTCAAGATTATATGATAATTCTTGTTTAAGCATTTCCTTATGTTGGCTGAGAAAACAATTCGAGTAAGAAAAGGATATAATCCTCCACTTGGTTTTATGAGTTAGAAGCATTATTATGGTGTCAGATAATGTCATCATAACTTGCCTGTTGCTTAACCATGCTAAGCTTTCCACTTGCATAACGTGGTGACAGCACACAGATCACAGATGAATGCTTGAAAACTTCCTTATTTCTTCATCATG
This sequence comes from Musa troglodytarum, assembly GCA_023547065.1. Classification (NCBI taxonomy): domain Eukaryota; kingdom Viridiplantae; phylum Streptophyta; class Magnoliopsida; order Zingiberales; family Musaceae; genus Musa; species Musa troglodytarum. The sequence continues at coordinate 103,900,818 of CP097510.1, read as the reverse complement.
AGTTTGCATCACTCCTCCCTGCACCAAACGTCTAAGAAACAATCTTAAACAAAGAAATAGGTTATATTCATGCTCCAGTAGCATAACATATTAAATTCATCCCAACCAAAACTACAAGTCCTGCCCATATGTACAAATCACCATTGCCTATGCCATGATTGACTTTGACCATAAAAATCTTTACTAATGGAAACTTAGAACTAATATGCCCTAGAACAACATAAATGTTGAGAGTCCAGATAGAGGAAAAACACTTAAATTCATGTCCAATAAAATTTATGGAGGATTTGTGAAGCACAAATTAAACCCATGAGGCTCATAAATGTGTGTTTGAACGATGCAGTCTATGTTTGTACTCAAGGTTTTCCTTAGGTCACCTGAGGTACTGCAAAGTGCAACACAGTTTGACTTAAACTATTGTTTCTCAATACAGATTGAATGATATATTTATACTAGAATTGACTGTTCCAGTTTAGGGGATATTTATGGATATTTGAGGGCACAAACACCAGGTCGATAATGATCAGACTTTGACCATACCAATATCATTTTAATTGACACTAGTGGTTAATTTGACCATCAAGGGCTATATTTGGCTTACAAAAGCCCCTGTACTCGTTAGTAGTGGTTAATTTGTGAAGCACAAATTAAACCCATGATACTCATAAATGTGTGTTTGAACAATGCAGTCTATGTTTGTACTCAAGGTTTTCCTTAGGTCACCTGAGGTACTGCAAAGTGCAACACAGTTTGACTTAAACTCTTGTTTCTCAATACAGATTGAATGATATAAGGATATTTAAGGGCACAAACACCCGGTCGATAATGATCAGACTTCGACCATACCAATATCATTTTAATTGACACTAGTGGTTAATTTGACCATCAAGGGCTATTTTTGGCTTACAAAAGCCCCTGTACTCGTTAGTAATGGTCAAATTTTGGCGTTACCATTGACATTTTCATTGACATCAACCCTCAATAGCCAAGTTGAATGTTGGAGGCAGTTTTGGGCATATAAAAGCCCCTCCCTCCCCCCTCTTTTGCTCACTCTTCTCACTCCTTTTTCATTATTTCTCACTCACATTAAATTTGTTTAATCTCTCCACTGATTAGTGAAAAATGAACCTCTTGATTTGGATAAAAGAGGGATTTGAACTTGAGGACAGATCTCTGGAGTAATGTAATTCTTGATTGATTAGTAACTAATGATTATTTAATGCCTAATTAAAGGAATTTAAGAAGAATTAGCTTAGATTGACTTTGTATTGGCTTCTTGTATGATTTACAGGTTTATTCTACCATGTTTAATGGTTAATTAGAAGCCTATCAATTTAAATTATATACCAATAAATTAGGATAAAAAACTCTGAAATAGATTTTTTAATTTTGAATTATTTTGCAGGTCTTTTTCAGTTTACAGTATCAGTATATACCAATCCGATCAGGACCCATTCATCAAATTGGCATGATACGATAATAGATGCATGACTAATTGAATATTATCATTATAAGATTCTTGCCTTAAGAGAGTTTTAATATAATTTAAATTATTATTTTATATGGAATTTCTTGTATTCAGCAATCGCCTCCTTCACCCGCTCCTCGGCCCCTCGGCATTCCTCCTGTAGTGCTTCCTCCGCAGCACGAGTTGCCGATCGGGAGGCTTCCACGCTTCGCGCAAGCGTGAGTAGCTCATCGTCTAAGCCGCAAATCCACCCGCGGCTATCCTTCACCGCCACTGCTCGACCATGGCCTCGGCAAGAACCGCCGCCGTTCAGCCGCAACCGCCTCGGGTCCAGGGCCGCTCCTCGACCTCCCGACGCAGGTCGGAGTTGGCCTCCCCGAGGCGCTCGATCACTCAACCCGCATCCTGCACCCAGTCGATTAGCGCTGTCGTGTAGTGGTGGCTCTGCAAAAACTCGGGGGTCAGGATCGGGCACGGAAGCTTGGCCCCTGAGGCAAAAACAAGGGGAGGATACTTACCCAGACCAGCGACTTCGCAACGCGGTCCGTCAACACCACAGAGGGCGAGCAGTACAATTGCTTATAGCCAGAACTAGGTGAAGGATGCCACGGGCGAATTCCTGGGCCGCAGGGTCGTCGGACCAGATGCAAGTGTCGGTCTTCAGAGAGGGCAACCGAACCTTGTACGACGCTCCCGGTTCCCCCTCCGGTAGATCCGCCGCCTCCAGGGCTCGGAAGGGCTCACCCTTTTTAGAAGTTCGGACCCGACATAGGTCCTTCATCGATTTAGGGCGCTCCGCCCGCTTGGATGGGTCGTCGTCCGCGACCGAGCCGGCTTAGCCTTTCCCCTTGGCGCCGGAACCCTCCCCGTGCGAGTCGCTGCCCCACCCGCACGCTGCCCGCGCGGCAGCCTTGCGGAGCACCGCCCCCTCGGACGACTTCCGAGTTACCACCTTGGCCTTCTTCCCGGGCGGCTCGCCTCCGCTCAAGACCTCGGCGGGGTTCCCTTCGCCGCAGGATCAGCCCGTCCTCCTCGCTCCCGAGGAAGCTGCATCAACATCGGAAGACGGGACATCCCCTTCATCGAGTGGAAATTCACCATTTCTGCAAGTTACGAGTCGATCAGCAAGACAAAGAAATGCGGAATGGAGAGGGAAAAGCCTGAACGACGAATCCGACCGTACCCCTACGAGCCGAGCTGAGCCCCGTATCGACCAACCATCCTTCGGTCATCCCTCTAATAGCCCGAGAGGAAGACAGACATCCTCAGCGCCCCACCCGCCGGCCTCTTCATCGAGAGAGGAAAGGAGGACGTTGTTAATGGCTCATGAGGTCCACCCCACGCAGAACCCCCACTCTCCACGACGGCTCACGAAGAAGTGACGTGTCTTCCACCCCTTGTTGTTGGAAAGAGCGCCGCTAATCCTAAACCCGCCTCGGGCGGTCAGGTAATATCCGCCCCGACCCTTGCAGAGCTGAAAGCACGCTAAGAATCGTGTTCGAGTCGGCTTAATCCCCGCCCCCCGGCACTCTCCCAGAAAAACTACCAAGTAGCGCCACGAGTTGGGCACCATCTGGGATGGAGAGAATCCCCACCACCGGAGACACTCCACAATCACTGGGTGAAAAGGGAACCTTAGCCCCGCTTCAAGGGCATCCATGGTGAGCCCGAACCCGTCTGGGAATGGGTCGTAGGGGCGTTGCCCGGGCGATGGGGCGTGGAGTTCATACTCCCTCGGGATACTATACCGATCTCGAACAAGCCCCAGCAGTTCCTCGGTCACGACCGAGTCCACATCGTGCCATGCCCACATCACTTGGAGGGCCGCGAGGGCCTTCAAATCCTTTTGGGACACCCCGCCCGAAGACGAGCTCACTACCTCTACCCTGGAACTATCCGAGGTCGACTCGTTGACCTCAGGGACCGACCGACTCGACGACGACGCGGAAGAAGTCATCCCGACCTTAAGATGGACACCGGAGAGGGACGAGGGTCCGAGGTGAGACACAGGAGGCCAGAAGGAACCTCAATGATAAATGAAAGGTGCAAAGACCTTCCGCTCACAGGAAGAAGCTTATAAGGAAAAAGTTCCACCGCCACCAAGGCGACGTTTGGGCTTCCCAAGGCAGGGTTTGATGACAACGTCGCGAGGCGCCTCGGCGAGCGTCGCAAACTCCGCCGCGCCTCGCCACGATCCCCATCACGCACCCGATTTCAATAAGGCGACGCTCCTCGCGGCACGTGGCGTCCAACCTCCGCGCACTGGTAAGTCCTTCAAGGTCCGTATCACGAGAAGGAGGCGTCGTGCGAAGTTCACCTCGGGCACCGTCCATTTGTGCTCGAGTTCACCAACTCGGGCACCCATTTGTGCTCGAAGTTCACCGTCGGGCATCAGTCCATTTGTGCCCGAGTTCATCGGCTCGGGCACCAGTCCATTTGTGCCCGAGTTCACAAGCTCGAGCGCCCGCCCAACCAACCAAGCGACCCTCCAACCTGCCACCACGGGCCGGATGTGACGGTACCCCCGCACCACCCGAAGTCGAACAAGACAACCCATTCCCAAAATTCCGGGACGACGCCACACGAAAGCCCGAGGCAGCGCCGCACGGAGCAAGCCATCCCCAAAAGCCCGGAGCGACGCCACCGTCCCAAGAAACTGGGGACAGCGTCAGCCAGGGACAACGCCCTACGGGGACACCCATCCCTGGGAACCCGGAGCGGCTCCGTATAGTGCCACCCTGTACGACGCCACCCGGAACAAGCCCACCGTCGTCCGGACCCAGGTACGCAAAGCCGACCCTGGGTACGTCTATAAAAACCTCTCACCTAACTTTAAGGAGGGAGATCCTCTAACTTTAGCATCGGAGGGGCCAAGTCGGGATAGACCCGACCCAGGCCTTCTTGCAGGAATCGGCGGCGCGACGCCCGGAGCTCGCCCCATCGATCCACAACATGTACACACTTGAGATAGTTCAAGAATGACAAGAACCAAGCCAATCCGACGCGTTATTCGGTGGCCATATCGATTCCACAACATGTATCTAAATCACTAGAAAGATAGTTCAAGAATGACACACCCAGGCTCTGTTTAGTTCACACCAAGTATGTGCACTGTATTTACAAAAAAAGAAGCCACGAAATATCCTTTGGTTACCTATCTTATGTGAGATGACCATATCAACATTATTATGTATGCAAAGACCACTTTTGTTGCTTCTATCAAACTTTCATCTTTACTCGATCATAATCATTCAGAGTTGGTCTTAACTTAAAATTAGTCAATTATCAAACGGTGTCATAAAATCAAATCATGCATTCCGATGCATGGATCCAAAACATGTAGAATTTATGACTATTTTGTATGTGTATATCTATATATGGACAAAAAGGGGGTGCAGTAAAGGTGACATGTTTTAGTTTTACTTATTACTTTGTGCTTTGAATAGTTAATGGAGTCTAGTTAGTTGCCTAGGAACTATGATTTGGTAGAGATCATAGGTAAATCTTCATGCGAGATAAGAGGGAAACCAAGGATGTCAAGGACTTCCGATTTGACTAAGGGAAACCAAAAATGCACAAAAGCTTATAACTACGTCAAAAGTATTTTGAATGCTTTTAGAGGCCTGTTGTTTCAAGTTGATCAACATTTCTCATCTTCCTCTTCCTCCCTTTTGCTTTATACCTCTTCCTTCACTATGTCTCCAATCAAGACAAGGGAAGAAAACAAGTGGAAGGGGAAAATCCAGCGTCCTGAATTCCAGGAGGATTACCTAATCACATGTGAAATTGGCCTCGGAGTAGAGCTCACGATGACCCAATTATGTACCTAGATAGGAACTGGCTGCATCTTATTTCGAGTGTAAGTTCAGAAGAAAAAGTTCTAAATGATAAGATCACTTTGATACATAAGCATTAATCAATGATCATAAACTGGGAAGAAAATAAACAAAGCAAAGAAACTTCTTACACTCTTGAAGAAGAGCTTATCATGTGAAGTCTTGTCATCCCAGACCAGCACACACACACGGACGCCCTCCTCTGACTTGTACTTCAGCAGCTCTCCTAAAGTACGTTTCCCAGCTTCCGGTAATGGCCTGGTCGGCTCCCTTACCAACTTAACCTTGTCATAGAGCGACCATCCAGCAATATAAATCAAATGATGAGCCTCCAGTATCGCATGGCATATGTCTTCCCAGCACTTGCCCTGTTGAAACACCTTCCCACCCTCCAATTCGATCTCGTGAAGTTCTCCTGCCCTCACATGTGCATCTTGGTAGAGGGTTACCTTCCCCCCCTTCCTCAGATGGAAATAAGTGTCGCGCACCCCCAGGTGCTTGCAATCGCCAGCAATCCCGTGCTGGTACAGAGGATTCGCTTCCACGGGGATGAATGACAAGGACACAAGGAGAGCGGAGTCTGGCTTTGACGGCCGCCCGGGAGGTGCGATGATCGGGAGCCATTCCTGGGACAGAGGGCCCGAGGCGACGCGGGCAGCAGGGATGGTGGCGGTCCCGATGAGCTGAGCGCCGAACAAGTCATTGTCCTTGACCTGGAATTCGATCTTGGCAGCGCGATGCGCGAGCGGAATCCTGAAGCGCTGACGCCAGACGGGGTCCTGAGTGTTGGGGATGACGTGGGTGCGAGCGACAGTGGCGCCGGCGAGGAGGACCTTGGTGTAGGGATCGCTGGTAATGATCTTAGGCCGGGCACGGCCGGCGCTGGCGGAGGTGGAGGAGGATGGGAGATTGCGGCTGTCGGCGGGGCGGGGGAAAGGGAGGCCGCAGAAACCGAAGCAGCGGCGGAAGCGCTCGGCGAAGAGATCCATGTTGACGAGGTCGCGAGCGGCGATGATCTCTAGGTCGAGGTCGCCGTGGAGGAGGATGGCCTGGTCGGAGGTCGAACCCATCGCAGTCCAGTTGTGGGTAACTTGAAACACCAAGAAGAGGAGGAGGAGGAGGAGGAGCCATCGGAAGCGAGGGGGAGTATAACAAAGGGAGAGAGGAGGGAGAAAGAAGTGGAGAAGAAGGGAAGGATTAGGTTCTTTTCTTGAAGCGAGAGGTTGTTGAAGAAGGGTCGGGGACGGGAAAGAAGTGGTTGCCGAGCAAAGAATGGGCGGGCTCGATAGTTCGTGCAAGTGAAATAGGAAAGGTAGAATCAAGAAGGTCGACGTGGCTTCCATCGGGCCGGTGGTATGCCTCTTCTCGCTTCGAAGGAGAAGACAAAAAAAGAGCGCCATGAGACACCCCTTCAAAGTCGAAACTCGAATGAGCAACGGATCCTCTACCGTTCAATACATGGATCATCTCTCCGATGAACGGTAGGGATCTAATCCCGATCCGACCGTTACTTTCTAAAATACGCCATCCACTTCCTCATGATCCTACCGAAATCAGACGGTTCCGATGGAACAGACGACCCAAAAGACCTCTTCCTCATGATCTTACCGAAATCAGACGGTTCCGATGGAACTGACGACCCGAATTGCCTCGTTCAAAGCTCCGACCGCTTCGTCCTCGGCGCTTCCCTGTGTACAAACAGCATGTCTCCCTCACTGTGTGCAAACAACTGCAGGCGGCTGCAAATACAAGTTACCATCACAGCTTCTGTCCAAGACAAGTTTTCGGTTCCTTAAAACAGCATGTCACCTCCATCTTTCGTTATTTACATGCTAACTTGTGCTGTATACATCATGCCTTGGTGAACTCGATTTGCCGAGGCTTCACAGAAGCATTTATCTTCACCATTTACGTCGTGATTGAGGTCACCAATAATCACCACAACTACATGTGCCATTGGAGAAGTGATGATAGATCTTCGTGTCACCAACAATAATTTCTCGTCCGCTAAAACCAGATATCAGCTTGACTGCACGGTGGCAATGGTTACAAATTCGGACATTCTTCTTCACCAAGACGGGGCTTCCAACTGGTAGCGATATCAATCCGAATACAACTGCTAGCCTTAAGCTGTGCCTGCTCGGCGAATTTGCTCTCTTCGTTACTGCATCAATTGGGTCAAATATGGCACCAGGATCACAAGCAGCTTCTCCAATCTTTCTCGAAAGAACACTCGACACTCGATGAATCTTATCGCTTTGAGCATGCGATTTGTCTCCATTAACGAAACTGCACGTTTTTCCATCGAACTCGACCAGGCTTCTTGCTGCCGTCCTGTGGAGTCCCTTCTACGTCATGAGAGACATCACCCTGTCCACATCTTCCCGTTTCCCGGCATCAGCGTACATGCTCGAGAGTAGGACATAGCAACCGGTGTTGTCATGTTCCAATCGTAAGATTTGTTCCGCTGCAAACTCTGCTACTTCGATGTTCCTGTTGTTCCTGCCTGCAGTTAAAAGCGATCCCCATATTCTAGCGGTAGGAACCAATGGCATCTTGTTTATGAAGTCCATTGCTGCTCTCAGATCTCCTGTCCGTCCAAGAAGATCGACCATGCATCCATAATGCTCGATCTCGGGAGACATGCCATGTTCTTGTTGCATAGAATCGAAGTGCAGCCAACCTTCATCGGATAAGCCAGTTATGCTGCAAGCAGTCAACACCGATGTAAATGTACTCTGGTTAGGCTTCAATCCGGCGTCCTTCATAGCAGAGAACAGCTCTAATGCAGCTTCCCCGTGTCCATGAATGGCATATCCCATGATGAGTACATTCCACGAGACCAGGTCCCTGCACGGCATTCTATCAAACACCTGCCTTGCAATGTTCAGATCTCCACATCTTGCATACATGTTGATGATGGAATTCAGCACCACAGAGTCACTTCCATACCCAGCCCTCAAGACATAGCTGTGAATTTGCTTTCCCTGCTGTAGTGATGCTAGCTCGGCACAGGCAGGGATGATGCTTGAAATGGTGAAGACATCGGGTCCGAGAGGCCCTTCCTGAAGGTGGAGAAAGAGCTGCAGTGCTTCTGAGTTCCTCCCGTTGTGTACGTAGGCCGCGATCATGGCGTTCCACGATACCAAGCTCTTCTCGGTCATCTTTTCGAATAACAATTCTGAGGGCTTCAGATCTCCGCATTTCGCATACATATCCATCAAGGCGGTCTCGAGGATCAGATGAGGAAGGAACCCTTTTCGAATTGCCAATGCATGAATCGCTTTTCCATGATCCATGCTTCTCAGTTCCGCACACGCAGGTAGGAGATTCACCAGTGTGACTGTATCTGGAATCATGTGATCGTCCTGCATTTTGATGGCGCAAGCAAATGCCCGCAGTGGTTCATCATTCAGCGCATACCCGCCGATCAAGGTGTTCCAAGTTCTGACGTTTCTCCGAGACATTGAGCGAATAGTCTGTCGGCATACACCATGTCTCCATTTTTGCAGTACATGTCCAGAAGAGCAGTCTGGAGCTTGATATCAGACTCTAGCCCATTCCTTACGGCATGGCAATGGATCTCCTTCCCTTGCTCCAAACGCAGCTCCAGAGAACAGGCTGACAGAGCACTGATAGCGAACCAATCAAGCTTCACGCCAAAAGCCTCTTGCATGTGTTTGATGCACACCAAAGACCTCCAGCCTTCTCCATTCGATACGTAACCATCGACCAGCGAATTCCACGACACGCCATCCCTTGCAGGCATTTCGTCGAACACCCTCTCGGCAGCGCTGAGGAGCCCAAACTTGGAATACATCGTTATGAGCGAATTGCAGATGAAAAGATCCGAATCCAACCCAACCTTGATGATCTTGGCATGAACCCTCAGCCCGTCATCGTACGATGACGAGTTGGCGCAGGATTTGACCACGAAGGGGAAGGTGAAATGATCCGCCCAGACGCCCGCGTCCCGCATTCGGCGGTAAGCATGGACGGCTTCTTCGTAGAGCTCGGCGTCGGCGTACCCCCTGATCATGAGGTTCCATAGGAACGTGTCGGGCTTCTTGGTGCTCTCGAACAAAGACGCAGCTTCTCGGACTCGTCCGGCGTTTACGAGGGAGGAGAGCGTGCGCGCGACGGAGGCTAGGTTGGCTCTGGACCGTCGCCTGGTGGTCGAGGTGGAGGCGGCGGGGGAGTCTTTGGGGAGGCGACGCTGTGGATTGCTGCCGGAGACGGTGTTGCAGCAGCTGTGAACGAATGCCGTGGCCATAATAATGGCAACACCGGATGGCGGGAGAACGAGAGCGGGTCGACTTGCGAGTGAGGCATCGCTCGTGTTTTTGTTATTCTAGTTTTTGTTTTTTGCTTTGGCTTACACGAGCTATCGAAAGATGAAGACGACGGTTGCCCTTATTCCAAATTGGAAGTGTTTTCTGGAAATGAATTGTTTAAAAAGTGTTTTTACTTTTAACGCCTCTTCCACCATATGTCAGTAATGAAATGATGAAACCACCGAAAAGAAAAGACTTATTATTATTGCATTCATTGGACACACACAATTAGCAAACTAAATCTTCTGTGCAAGGCATACACCAAATGCATATTTATAAGCGGTTCTTGGAGAGGATCAAGGCCGGGCGTCGGTCTCCGCCGCCACCATCGTCTGAGCTCGAGCGTCCAATGAACTCCGAATGATGCGGCACAGAAGCGCTCCGTGGCCGGGGAGAGGTAAAAGCCGGTCGCTTTGGTGCCGCGTTCTCCCCCGCGGAAACGACGGTCGGCTGGTTCAGATAAGCGTACTTGCTTCTCGTCCACCTGCAGTCGAGTGGTGATCTAAGAATCACAAGTCTCAGAAACCAGATGATGATATCTATCTTTCGATCGTCTCTGCACTTTTTTGGCTCGGTGTAGAAGAAGCAAGTCTCAAGAAAAAGGATGGAGTTGTGTCGACTGTTCATGATTGAATCATGGCCGTGGCCAGCCCATGGAACCACAAAGTCAACACCCTAAACGCTCTACTCGATTGTCTTTGGAAAAGAAGACAAAGCGGAGGTGAGTGGTTTCGAGCCTACCAGTCCTTGATTCCTATCCCTGGCTCCTTGTTTCCGCCGCCGCCGCCCGTCTGCTCCTCCTCTTCCATCATCTTCTTCAGCAGCTCCTCGAATCGTCGATGGTCTTCCTCCTGCACAGCACACTTTGATCATGGCCCAACGAAAACAGGTTTTGGTCCCGATCATCAAGAAGCGGGAAGGGCCTCGCCTTGAGAGCCTTGGCCCTGATCCTGGCCGCCGCCTTCTGCGCGAAGAGGAGGTGGTCCTCCTCGATCATTCTTCTCATCCGCCAGTACCGGTCGATCTCGTCCTCGTGGAACTCCTCACCTTGATCGGCCTTCTAGCCGCCGACAGCGCCCACATCTCCGCCGCCGCCGTCGTTCTGGAGATCGCAGGCTTCTTCTGTGCACCGGCCCTTCCCGTCTCCATGATCTTTCTCGGCCCTGCCGCGGTCTCCTCGGTTCTCCCTTCACCGTAACGTATAGAAAATAATACACAGAAGAATCTTGGAAACTGGCGTTGCAATCCACCGATCTGAAGTGGAGTTCTGATCCTCTACATTCCTTCCGCGCCTCCACTTGTTCATTTCAGCTTTAGGAGCCTTGGCTTTATCTTCTCCGGCTGACGTCGTTTTCTTCTGCTGATCAAAGTTGGGAGCGTCATCAAGCGGCCCACCGAATGACTTCTCCACTGGTCTGCCAGTGTATCTGGTCCAAACCGGGTGCGGAAGCTTGTCGATGGGAAAAAATGTGAGTGCTGTAAAGCTGTGAAAACTCGGACCGAAGAGAATGAGGCTTTAAATATAAGGAGACGATGAAGTAGACGTCGGTGGTTGGAGATGCCACCAAACGAAGGAGATAAGAAATCATTTTGTATGCATCCGGCTTCCCGTACTGTTATCATAGTGACTATGTTAGGTAGCAACATAAATATGATGGCTGCATTTATTATATCCGATGGATGTTAGCTTTTCTTGTACCTGAGGAGGCCATCGATGATGTGCCTAACTAAGCATTGTTCTGGTGCCGTGTTTGATTCCATGTCCTTTTTTTTTCTATCTTAACCTGTAATTGTATTTTTCAACGGAAATAAAAAAAAAAACCTCTCTCAAATCCACTGTTTGATAAAACTAAATCTAACATATGCTGTCATGATCAACGAGCTATCATGATGTGCTGTCGATACAAAGTTTACTTATCTGATAAAAAGTCTCTCGAGAGTTATCAGGTGGTGGCGCCCTTTTATTTCTTGGGCCGGTTTGACGAAAAACCCCAAGACCGATTTCACAAAAGCCTGTGCCCAAACGCACACACTGAAACATTTTAAACCCGATAAATAAGAATGAAAAGACGATGTTATACAGGAACAGCTCCTCGTGTCGATCGGCGTCCAAACGTGCTCAGAATTAATTATTGGCTTTGATCAAGCTCCTAATGACGTATGGCAGAATTCCACCGTGGTCGTAGTATGCTAGTTCGACCTGCACCGACGGGAAGCACATCGATAACCAACCAAAATTTACAACACAAAGAGCATAAGAGTAAACGAACCAACGGAGCTTATATTTGTACCTCGGTGTCAAAGCGACGGTGCATGTGAATGACTTGCCAGTATCCGTCGTCACCGTGACATCCTGGCGGGTTTGATGTCACTCACATTGCTTGGCAGGTGGATGGTGTAACGTTCGTGGCCTGTCAAGCCGAGGGTCTCTGCGTCTTCCCCAGGCTTGAAACACAAGGGGACAATTCCCATGCCGACAAGGTTGCTACGGTGAATTCTCTCGAAGCTCTTTGCTATCACTGCTTTGACACCCTGCAATCAAGGCGGTGTTCCAGGAATATTAACATCACGGGGAAAAGAGAACCTACCGGATGATACTAATAACTAAAGCGTAGAGAAGTAACCTGTAGCATTGGGCCCTTTGCGGCCCAGTCGCGAGAACTTCCACTTCCATATTCTCCGCCCGCCAATACTATAGTATTGTGCCTCGCTTTCGTATCTCTGCAGGCAAAGTGGAAAATATTAGTTAAGTGAAACGTATTCTACATGATTTTGACAGGAACAAGTCATGTGGTGCAGCTCCTACATTAAGCCATGAGCAGTTCTGAAGTAACTAACCGTGGCAGCATCAAATACAGAAAGTTCTCGCCAGAGGGAACGTGAATGGTTTTGGGACCAGCTTCTCCTTTCAAGAACTTATTAACGAGGCGAATGTTTGCAAACGTTCCCCTTGCCATAACCTCATCATTTCCACGGCGACTCCCGTATGAGTTGAAGTCTTTCGGAGCAACACCACGCTCCATCAAGTACTTGGCAGCTGGACTGTCCTTGTGGATGCTTCCGGCAGGTGAAATGTGATCTGTTGTGATGCTGTCACCCACGTTCAGCAAGCAGTAAGCATCTTTCACAGGATGCGGACCGGGGGGTGACATCGTCATGTCCTTGAAATAAGGAGGTTCATGAATGTATGTTGATGTAGGATCCCAGGTGTAGAGAGTACTAGATGGCACTGACAGCTGGTTCCACATGGGATTCCCTTTGGTGATTGCCTTGTATGTTTCCTTGAACATGTCTGGAAGCACACTAGATTGTACAACCTAGAGAAACAAAGAAACCAAGTTTGAACCAGGCCTTCTAATAATAATGAAAATTGAGAACGCAGAAGGAATATCTCACATCTGCTATCTCCTCATTCGAGGGCCAGATATCCTTGAAGTAAACCTTCTTTCCATCCTTCGAGGTCCCTATAGGTTCTTTTTCAAAGTCAATGTCAACCTGCAAGATGGTTCTTGTTAAACAGTCAAATGTCTTTGCTGATGTAGTATGCATTCTAAATATAATAACTAACAAGTACGGATCAACTGTGCCATAAGACTAGAGATTCCTCTAAAAGACAGGTTGAAAGGACCACATATTAATTATTTGGCATCTTAACAAATAATTTTTCCTTTCAAGAGGAACACATTTAGATTTTTTTTTTCTTTCAATTTGGCACTAAAAGTTGGCTGGAAGTTTATGATCTGAATTAATTTCTGACTTTAGTAAGAACTCATAGAGAGTTTTCCAGAGCGAGAAATAATCAGAGAAGACCAGAAAACAAAAGTTGGCACTCTTAGTTTTCCTACAGTAAGAATGCAACAGTGGAAATTTTAATCTAAAAGGCTTAAATTAGCCCACTTAAATAACTAAAGTCAAAGAGTGGGTTATAGAAAGCCTGACTTTGAGATTGTCATTGATAAGAACAGATGGCTAACAAAAGAATGTAACATGCTAGACAATTAGGCAAGTTTAAGTACGTCGTAAAAGTAAACTAGCTGACAGATAACTGCAAACTATGCCCAGTGCATCAAGGCAAATTATATCCTTGTACTCTTCAAGCATTCTATTAAACATAATACCTCAAGGCTGTCACCTTTTCGTGACTTATAATAATGACCAGGTTCTTCCATCAATTTCAGATTTAGAAGTAACAGTGTGCTGTCTTGAAACTATTAATTTCCATCATTAAACGTTACTTTTCATTAGTAAGTTATTTCCCAAGTAATATTAAAATGAAATAACAGAAAATATGACAGAATTTCAACTACTGCTTTTACAGAAAATACAGATAAGAAAGTGGCAGATCAAGACCATTGATGCATACCGTGCCAGCAAGAGCATAAGCTACCACAAGGGGAGGTGACGCAAGATAATTTGCTCTGGTCAAAGGATGCACACGCCTCAAAGTTCCTATTCCCAGACAACACAGCAGCAGCAACTATGTCTGGAAGTACAACACCAACTTCAGACTTCAATTTTTTAAGAGAACAAAAGCATGTCCTAACCTGAAGAAATTAAAAACATTACCATTCTCAGATATGGCAGCTGACACCGCTTCATCTAGCTCACCAGAATTTCCAATGCAGGTAGTGCACCCATATCCAACTATATTGAAACCCAGCTGGTCCAAGTACTTCTGCAGACCACTGAAATAAACATTCCAGGTTTAAGTTTTGAAATAACAGAGAAGCTCGAAATTATAATTGTGGAACTGCAGCCACAATTTTTAAAGCTACCTCTTCTCCAGGTATTTAGTCACAACTCCAGAACCAGGAGCAAGGCTAGTCTTAATCCATGGTTTCACCTGATTTGAATGAGAAGAATATTAGACAAAGGGAATCAAGTATTGGCATGTGGGTATCTGAACTGCATCAACTACAGATTAAACATGTTGAAGCTGTTGATTGAATTACTTTCTAACATACATTAACCTACTTAAAATTTTAATTGCAATTTACTCAACTAAGCAGCTGCCATACAATGTGTCATTTTGATGGCCATAAGTATTGATTATTGAATATTAATCTTAAGGACATAGATGCTTCACTAGTTGTACAAATGAGGGTAAAAATACGCACAAGACATCAACTCTGCCAGAAATTAGACTTGGTACAGTCAAATCCAATTAAGTTGAATCAGATATATAGCATTTATGGCCATATGGTATATCATGGGCATGCTGCAGTATCCAATAAACAGTGGAGATACATTTAATTATAACAATAAAAGTAAATACTACCAACATTCCTGCATCAGAAAAGAAAAAAAGAAGAGAAAAGTATGTTATCAGGCATATCAACTTTCTAAGATACTGATCAAGGAGAAGAAGAAATCCTTCTTTGTCGGAAGAGAACATTATGTACTTTAAGAAAGTCATTAGTAAAATGTACACTCTTTGTCAACAAATACCAGATCATGATATCAAAGAACTGAAAGGTGATTACTAGAGATATTAGCATATTATAGTTATCTTTTCCTTGTAGCTAATGACTTCATTCATAAAAGGTAATTGTTTATGATATTATGACACAGTTGCTCATGACAGTCCTGAACATAATAGGATGACAAAATTGAATTTTTTGTCTAATAGCTGATATGTTAGAAAAGGAGAAATAAAAGATGTATGCATTATGCAAATGCTAAAGCATCATAGTTAACCTCAAGTCCCAGCTCACAAGCCTTCTTTGCAACCAAAGCAGCTCCAAGCATTACACTAGGATTTGATGTGTTTGTGCAACTGGTAATTGCAGCAATCACAACATCGCCATGCTTAATCTGGGCAGGTGTACCACGGAAAGAAAATTCTGCAATTTTGTTCTGTGATTCTTTTGGCACAGCAAAACCCTACAAAAAAAACAATTGGGTTGTTGGAACAACTATAGCGCAAATCTTACTGTAAAACATGCAAGATGCAGTTAACCTGCAATATCATTTTACATGTATTCTTGCTTTTCGTATACAAAGCACAATTGCCAAAGGGAATATTGTGCAATATCTGATAATTTAAATTGATATGTACAAATGAGATTAGTGACGTATGGAAACTGCCAGACAGATGCCCAAGTACAGGCAAAACTAGTTTTCATGAGAAACATTTCTAACAAAAAAATTATTTCTGTTATGTGCCTCATTTTTTATAGTGAACAAAATTTTGATTTTTCATATTTGTGTTGCCAAAGAAAGGATTCCCCACCGGATGGTAGGGCCAGAACAACATGGCCAGGTACTTAGGTTATGCTTATATAGCATGTTTTTCTTTGTTGTTCTTATTCAGCTAGTAAACATAAGCCTAGCAGTAGCCTTTTTTTCAAAATATCAAAACTATATTACTAGATCAATCTGACACGGCCAATGCCGTTACAATCAGAGGTAGTCAAAACAAGTAAGGGTAGGGGCCAGATAGCCCTCCAAGAATGATCAGCCCTGTTGGTCCTACCAAAGTCGCTAGCCAATTAGCGATGCCTAACAGTAACATAAATGATTATAGAGATGTCTCATTTACTGATGTGCAGAAGTTGACAGATGTTAGATATGTGCATGACTATTAACACATGGGAACAATCCCATTTTACTGAGAAAAGCTAATTACCTAGGACAGAAAGAAATTAATATTTAGAAGAACTGGAAGCATTATCTTATTGTGGGACTCTTGCAAATTCTCCCTTTACTCATCATTAGTTCCTTTTTTGTCAATCCAGAGTTCCAAATTCCTACTCGTAATAGAAAGGGCTTAGCTGAATGTGTGCATATATTAATGGTGAAATATTAATGAAAACACAAGAAAATGAAGCCAAAAAAGTAGATGGTGAAACATCTATTGATTTTTTGGGAAATGCTACTGGAAACACAAGGAAATAAACGATATTAGGTACTAGGAAATAGAAGACTGGAAGCACTGGTGATAACTAAAGGTGCATAGGTGAAAATTGGAAGCACTGAAGACAACGAAAATGAATAAGCTATTTATTTGGTAGTTCCTTTATCAGCATGACAATATTCATTAACATCTGAACTAATTTTACACTGCATCACTGAAAAATGCACGATAAAGGACACTGAGTACCTTGAAGCCAACTTTGTTGTCCAAACAAGTCTGCCAATCTGATTTCATTTCCTTCAAAGGGACTCGATCATGAGGCCTGCATATTGGATTATTTCAGAAGCTAAAGCACAGGATCTGACGTATTCAGCCAGCACTTCAAAATTGCAAGCTAGTCAAAGGCTTCAATTTGTGTCCAAGGTTACTTACCTTTTTGGTCCTGATATGCATGGTTCTACATCTTCCAGATTCAACTCCAAATAAGATGTGTACACTCTTTCAGTTTGTGGCTGTTAGGAATTATCAATCAGATAACTAACATCAAAATAAGCAACATTTTCATGTGGTCATCATTTGGTCAAGAGCAGGTTACCTGACTGTAGTCAACAAACATTCTATTGGCTCGTAAGTATGTTTCTATCATGGCCACCTAACAATTGAGAAGGGAATTACCGAGTTAGAGTACAATTATAAAATTTCTCATAACAACAATTATATGTAATAACAGAAAATTACAGTCTCATCACTTCTTCCAGTCAGTTTCAAATACTGCAGTGTGACATGGTCAACTGGGAAGAAACCCATAGTTGCTCCATACTCAGGGACATATTTGCAATAGTGGCACGATCTGCTAAAGAAAGTTCACTCATGCCTTCTCCTGTATAAAGATATTATCACACAATTTAACAAGAAGGAAGGACAATGTAGGATATACATGTATAAATGTGTGTGCTTGTAGAGAGAGAAAGAGAGAGTGGTAATTACACACTTGAAATGTTGAAGAAAAAATTTGAAAATCAATAACCACAAAAAAGTAAAACTTTTGAGGCACGTTGAAGCATATACCATAAAACTCAACAAACTTCCCAACGACTCCATGCTTCCGAAGCATCTGGGTCACAGTCAAAACCAAGTCTGTAGCAGTCATACCATTCCTCAATTTTCCACTAAGTTTGAAACCAACAACTCCAGGCAGTACCATGCTCATCGGCTGCACTAGGAGAAAGGACAAGAATAAATTAACAAACTTTGAAAGAGTTAATGATTGCTGTATAATGCACACATGTAAATAAATCACAGTTGCAACTTATAAGCATGTAGGAATCAACAATGCCAATACACAGTCGCAAATTAACTTACTACACCGATCAAATTTATCAAGGCCTACAGATGTTATTTATGTTCCATATTGTAAGTAGAATTATCTCACCTGGTGCCACATAAAGTCGTTGACAATGGTCTCTCTCCCTCCTTTCTTATTTTTCTCCCTCTATCTCTCTCTGGCCTATCACACTTCCTTGATCATTCCAATTTACATAGGCCTAAAATCTATA
Source organism: Musa troglodytarum (assembly GCA_023547065.1). Lineage (NCBI taxonomy): Eukaryota > Viridiplantae > Streptophyta > Magnoliopsida > Zingiberales > Musaceae > Musa > Musa troglodytarum. Next base: position 103,882,768 of record CP097510.1, on the reverse strand, counting down.
AAGTAATTTTAACAGAATATGTAAATATCAATTAATAAAGACAAATAGCTTAAGTGTCAAACATAAGAAGTTTCTAACCGATCATTGATCTCAGGCAGTCCAGCAAGTAGTGAAATTAAGAAAGTCACATTGTGGAACATTTTAGCAAGTTCAGTAGCTACAGATAGATACATCAGATCACTATGTATCCAAAGGAACTAAAGCATTCTATTGTAAAATTAGAACAAAAAAGGAGTGAAGCAAAGAAATTGTGATCCATGACATGTTCGAGGCTAGTGGAACAAAATTGCAAGCAGACGAAGATCTCAAAATTCGACACTGCCAATAAAATAGACTTACCTGGCCAAGCATTGCGGCTTCTGCCTCAATTCCACCAACACCCCAGCCAGCAACACCTAACCCATCTATCATGGTTGTATGAGAATCAGTCCCAACCACACTATCAGGGTAAAGCAGTCCTCCATTGTTGAAAACAACACGACCAAGATATTCTAAATTCACCTACAAAAGGCACTTTCAAACTCAAAACAAATATAAGAGTGAAAAAAAATCGAGATATTTATAGGAAATAATGTAAAACTACTGAGTCAGCATCATCATTTTTTCATAATCAAGAAGATTACCTGATGGACAATGCCAGATCCTGGTGGAACCACAAGCATGTTACTGAAAGCATTTGAACCCCACTTGAGAAAACCAAATCTTTCCTTGTTACGATGAAATTCAAGTTCCATGTTTGCCTGCACTGCATTTTGTGATCTTGCCACATCAACCTGCACTGAGTGATCAATAACAAGGTCCACAGGTACCTGCATGATAAAATGTAAGTCTAATGATTTATTCAAAATGAGAAACACTAATGGATATGGAAAAATATCGACATTCAAGAGTTCTGACATTCAAAATAGATCTTTTTCCCTTTTTCTTATTTCATATTCTCTGATAAAACAAGTGGAACAATAGTCAAAATCCAAAAGTTCAACCGATGTAAATTTTGAACATGCTTTCACAAGGTTTTTTGCCTAGCAATTACATTAACATAATGACAGTAAAAAATTAAAGATCAAATGTATCAAATACATAAGGGTGCCTAGAGAGTTGCAGCAAATGATCACATAATCATTTGTATGGAAGCTGCATAACCAAAAGATTACCAGCTCCTTCAATCCCTTAAATTACAATTGATCAACAAAATGTTAGGTACTCCAGTAATCCACTAAATTAAAATGCTTGCTTGACTTTTTAATCATAAACTAAAATACATCATGTCAAAAGAGCACCATATATCATATCCTTTACTTACTTGTTTGCTTACATATATAAGTTTAGTCAGTCAATAAAAGAAAAACTCAGTGGTACGAAATTGGATGCATAAGTTCTAAAGGAATTTTGGCTATACAGACAAGAAAAACTGATGAAGATTTACTACCAAAAATATATATACAAGCATAGTTGAAGACAAATTTAAAAAACAGAAAGAATGATAATAACTACAATTTTAAAGCTCTTACTAAGGGGTTGATTTTATTTGGATCACTCCCAAGCTTCTTCATAGCATCTCGCATGCATGCAAGATCAACAACAGCTGGAACACCAGTGAAATCCTAACAGACATTCAAAAGCCAAAGAAATTTTCACTATTAGTAGCACAAAAAAGAATATTTAACAGCTTAGTTAACTTTCATGGATGTCGCATTATGTTGAACAAAGGTTTGCAATGAAAAGGAGAAAGTTTATGATAAATTTTCTAAATTTCATTTCTAATCAAAGCTATATGTAGTTCTAAGACGACACGGGAGAAGACAAAATAATGTTCGCCTTTTCTAGAATAAAGAGAAAAGTATAATCTGAAAGGTATTGGACACAAACAAAGAATATTACCTGCTGTCTGGCACCCTGTCTCTATCACAATGCATTGCCATTTAAGCAGAGTTATTCCCGATGTCATCTATAGTTTACAATTTAAATTTTCTTAAATTGTATATGGATTTACTATATTATTGAGAAACCTATATGATCATCCACATATTCAATAAATTAGAGATGCCTAAATAAAGTAAAGAGAAATATTATAACTTCCAAATCAAGCAGCCACATGCTCCAAGTGCTATCTTGATTTAGAAATTTACTTATTTAGGATGATTACCGAGGGCATTTGTATGTGTAAATATCAAAAACCTCTAATAATAAACTATTTCTCCAGTTACACATGCGAGACAGATCACTGAAACAAATATAAAGCAATAAAATTTTTGTGTTTTCCTAAATAAGCTTTATATTTGTATTTAAAAGGTCCTATCAATTAGTCCACCATGATCAATCGTCTCAGGACATCCTTAGATTGTGTCAAAATAGAATCAGAAAGCAAAATGGTGCAGGCCATCGATAAGCACATCAAATTGTTTTTTTTTTCTTATTTGTTCGATTACCACTCTACATACAAATAAAAAATAATATATCGGAAACTTCGACTTCTTTCATTAGAAGAAAACACCCTCCCCACCTCATCACAAAAAAAAATTGACATAATAAGTTGAACAAAAACAACAAGTTACTTTACAAATCGTTACCAAGATTAGGCGCAACTTCAAATTTAAGAAAAAAATTTCAAAATCAAAATGGAAATCAAGGAGAGAAGAATTACCTGAAGGAGAACACGAGCAGGCTTGAAGGGAATCTCCACTTGCTTAGGCGAGGTGTTCTCCCAGTCCAAGATCTTTTCCACGTCCTTCCCAGTCACCTGGAACTCATCACAGTTCCGAATTGCCGACTCCAGAAGAATCCTTATCGAGTACGGCAGCCGATCTAAACAACCACGACGACCACAATGATCATCGTCATTTCAGAATCACTAGAAAACATCGAAAACCCACTGCGAGCAACCGAAGCCCTTACCGATCCTGGGGTCAGTTAGCGCCGGCAAGCAGTAGTACTTCCCAAAGTCCCCACCTCCCGGCTTCGAAAGCGTCGTCAAGATGCTCTCGTACGAGTTCTTCGAGGCTACACAATTCCGAAAAAACCAACAAGATCAGATCGGATCCGGATCAAGACCGGCGTGGAAAGGAGAACCCCGGAGAGAAGGATTACCCATGGTGGCGAACCGGCGTTCAAATCGGTCGGCGACGGCGGCGGAGGAGCGGACGAGGGCGCGGTGGCTGATCGGAGACCGCAAATCGGCGAGATGGCGGGCTGGCGGCGGAAAGGTGGTAGCAGAACGGGGGCTAGGGTTCGACGGCGGCGGAGCGGGAGAGGAAGAGGAGAGAGAGGGGAAGAGGTAAGCGGACCGGGAGAGCGCGGAGGAGGAGGAGGAGAGGCGAGAGGCGGAGCGTGCGAGGAAAACCCCCGCCATTGCAAGATATTTGTTTGTGTGTGTGTGTGTGTATGCGGTTAATGCCGAGGAATTGGGAGCACAGGAGGCGGCGAGGGCGAGTGTCTATAAAGTATCGGAGGAGGAGCGATAAAACGCAACGACGAGAGAGAGAGGCGTGGAGAAGACGCGTGGGGAGTGCTCGCCTCGCGTAGGTCAACTCACGGCCGCTAACCCCGCGGGTTTCGGGCAGGCGTGAGGGCGCGTTACTCTCGGGCTCCCGCGGGACCCGCTCGGTTGGTGAGAAACTGGGTGCAAGTCGATCTCTCGTCATGTGGAATCTGTGGCGGGGCCCAGGTCACGATGGTGTTCGCTGTTTTCACCCTCGTGGTTGATCGAATCGGTTGGTCCCCCTCCGGCAGAACGGCCGTCGAAGGAGGCAAATTACGTTACGTTTGCGCTTCTTCTTCTTACGGCCCCGCTGCTTGCGCCCAACAAGGAAACAGGAAACGACCTTTACACCGTGGTCGCTGAGCGGGAAGTCGGTATCGGATCGGGCGGTGGGAAGAGGAGGAGAAATGGGATTCGGATTTAGCTTTCTTGCACGGACCACAAGCAATTCCCGGTCGTCCTTGCCGTGAGCCTCGTGTTGCCGAGAGTCAATCTCTCATGGCCTTTTACCTGGAAATTTCCATCATGTTTATTTCTGGAAACGATGACTGTGTTTGGTCATACTCTCAAATTGAAAGAAATATGTGGATTCAATAATTCTCATTAATGTAACATCAAATTCATGTGGTTGAATAATTGGGTTCACCCACATAATAACAACGTAAGAGTCTCTGCATGCCACAACATTGTGTGTACATTTATTTATACGCCACTAAAATTGCATATACTTCTTTAAAATATTACACAAGTAGTACACCCCACCCCCCTTTTAAATCTATTAATGAAAATGATATCGGGTACTTTAGCTATTCTATCATTAATAATTTTTAAATTATGATCATCATAATTTTAATGTAAAAAAATATAACTACAATATGTAAATATTTGGAGGGATATGTGTGGACATTAAAATTTGAAGGGTAATTAATAATTAATAATTTTTAAAATTCATCATAATTTTAATATTTAGGTTTATTGGACGAATCTGACGGTGAGATGTGCATGAAAGATTTACATTTATATAAAAAAATGTAAATACAATATGTTAATATTTGGAGGATATGTACACATATACATTAAAATTTGAAGGGTAATTAATAATTTTTAAATTCATCATAATTTTAATATTTAGGTTTATTGTGATGTGCATGAAAGATTTACATTTATATAAAAAAAAATATAAATACAATATGTTAATATTTGGAGGGATATGTACACATATACATTAAAATTTGAAGGGTAATTAATAATTTTTAAAATCATCATAATTTTAATATTTAGGTTTATTGGACGAATCCTGACGGTGTGATGTGCATGAAAGATTTACATTTATATAAAAATATATATATAAGTACAATATATAAATATTTGGAGGGATATGTACACACATATTAAAATTTGAAGTGTAATTAATAATTAATAATTTTTTTAAAATTCATCATAATTTTTATATTTAGGTTTATTGGACGAAACCTGATGTGCATGAAAGATTTATATTTATATAAAAAAATTATAACTACAATATATAAATATTCGGAGGGATATGTACACATGTACATTAAAATTTGAAGGGTAATTAATAAAAAAAATACATAATTTTAGTATTAAAAAATGTAAATACAACATATAAATATTTGGAGGGACATGTACACACATACATTAAAATTTGAAGTTATTAAAAACTTGAAAGGGTCGAAATGTAAAAGTACATTTTATAATTATTGGGGATCAGTTATCATTGCATATGTGTATATTATATAATGTTGGATCAGTAGGTGATCATGGTGGCTTGTTCTCATTTAATATAATAATAATAATAATAATAATAATATATGGATGTGTTAGAAGTCCAACCCAAAAAGGGACGGAGGAGCTTCTCACAGCACAAAAGAGCCAAGCCTTGTCCTCCTCATACTTTATGTGCCATCAAGGTTTGGGTTGATGCTGGTGATTTAATACTGCATGCATAATTTTGTATGCAGATGGAGAAGAGAGACTCGCTAACTCCTCGATTGTGAATGTATATTTTTACATCCAAAATATAAAAGAAGGGGAAGCCAAACGTTGTTTGGATTTGTCTTCTTTTTTCTTTTTTTTTCTTTTGTTTGAGAAAACAGATATTATATAGGGAAGAATTGTGGGTGGGAAGAGTATGTATGAACAGATATTATTCTGTCGAAATCATATCATTCCATGGTTTTGATTTTAGTAAGTTTTTATATTTTAATTTTTTTTATAATTGTTGTGTTTATTGTATAAGTATAAAAATCATGATTATATTATTATTATTATATTAAAAAAATTTAATATTAGTATCCGAAATCAAATAATGATAAATTAAATTTATGATACGTTCTTTTTTTATGAAATTCAAAAACCTTTATATGATCTATAAGTGTATTATCGAGAAAACATTTATCTTAGCGTTGGATCCGAAACATATAGTGACATCGATATATAAGGAGAATTAAATTCTCTTTCTCTTTTTTTTTTATCATTTGCAGGAGCATTATAAACGATATATTATAGACTAAAGAAAGAAAAAAAAAGATTTATAATATTTTAATAATATCATATGTTCACAATAAATTCTTAAGAAATCCAATCTATTTACAAGTGAGAATAAAAGGTTTAAGATAAATAATTAGGAGAGTCCCTCCCATCAAGTTATCTCCTAAGAAATCATATCATAATTAATTTTTTTTATTAATCAATAACTATGATCAAAATCCAATCATATGTAACATTTAATTAGATAAGATCATGAAATCTAACATTTTTTTTTTCATTTGACTCATTTTTTCAATACCCAATAGATGCCGATACGTGGCTCTTTTGACTTAACATCACTTTGAAAGGGTATTTGTTCCTCACTTTATTTTTTCCATCACGACATTCTACCTTGATTTCTTCACGTCATTTATCATGATCTAGCATGTTGCCTTGGTGCCAAGCAAAACACAATACGATAGTTCGAATAGGCCAACCTTGTACTTCATTGGTGCATGTGGCTTAATAATCTCCAATGCAACATAAAAACTTTATTATTTTCATCTTTGATGCCTCGAGAGGTTCATCTTCTTTTTCATGTTACAAGTCCCCTCAATCATCGTAATTATGGATTCAAAGGCTTATGGAAACAAGAAGTACCCTCTTGATGGAGCCCATATCGGTGCCACCCTCCCGTGGGTGGTGCCTTGTTGCCACGTCGGCATAAAAGCTAAGGTGGCGAGCCACGTCGGTCTGATTCGGTAACCCCGGTCATATCACAAGCGGGTGTCGAGCGACACGACGTTGTCCTGGAAAGCTCAAGACGATGCCTTGATGGCCCCACTAAGCACGCGCTCGTACGAATGACGGCGTCGTCCGAAGTAAGGCAACATAACGGTCCTCTTTGAGCTGTAGGTCCGGGTTCCAAGCTCGAAACCGAGCCAGTGCAACCCGATACTCATACTCATAGGTAACCTACCCCGACCTAGCCAACCCAAGCTGAAAACCTTGAGACTCCTTGTAGGTCTCGATCAGCTTCTTGTCTTTCTCGGGCCTTTGTCGAGCCTCTTCGGCTAGCGCTTTGGTCGATGCTCTAGCCTCGGCCCAGGCCGCCTCCAAACTCCGGGAAAGCTCGAGCAACTCATTCTCCATCGAATGAATTCTTGTGTGAGCCCCCTTCAGCTGCTCCCGAGACTCCCCCTTTTGCTATGTGGCCACCCCGAGCTTAGACTTCAGGCGCGTGACTTCCACTTCCAATTCGGTCACATGCTACTCGGTAGCTGTGACGTCTTTGGGTGTGGCCCCAGCTTTGAGCTCCTCGATTTGGCTCCGAAGCTCAGTGATCCTATCACCCATACATTTGATGATTCGACCGGCATCTTGCACGTGGTTGATCAGCACTATGAAACAATGTTGGCCCTGCACAAAAGATTAGGTTAGAACAAGTGAGAATCCCAAGCAGCATGAGGAACCAAGGATAAGATCCCTACTCATATCAGTGACTTCGCTAACTTCGTGATCAGGACCTTCGACGAAGAGCTGTACAATTGCCGAGCTAGATCAGGATCGAGTTCCCCATAGGCGAACAAAGCTGCGGACTGGTTATCGGCCCACACCCGATCCCCATGGGTCAGACCTGCCCAACGAGGCAAGATCGAGTTAGAAGCCTCCCCTTCAGGGAGGTCACCCATGATCAGAGCCTGATATGGCTCATCCTTGGTGCGAGCTCGGGTGCGGCGGTCGCGCCGCACGCGTGCGCCTCTTCTCTTCCCAGTTGGGGCCCGCCGCCTCGCCCATGTCGGTCCCGCAGGTCTTGTGGTGAGCCAAGGTCACCCACGGCCGAGCTACGGCTTCGGATTTTTGGCGCAAATCTTCATTTTCTTCCGCAGTCGGTCAGCCTCGACACTCATAGGTCGTTCGCGGGGCTCTGAGGCCGGCTCTGTCGTCGGGTGAGGGGCAGGAACTGAAGAAGCCCGTGGCATCCCTCGTATCATCTTGAGATTTACCATGTCTGCACACAAGTCTAAGGTTTGGCGAAACACCAAATAATGAGTAGCAAAAAAATCAAATAGACAAATGTAGCTACAGGCATACCCCAGTGCCGGGCTAAGATCCACCTCGATGAGCCACTGCTTGGTCATATTTTTAATTACTCGGGATGAGAAGAGTATCTCCTTCAATCTCCCAAGTCTCTCATACTCTTCATCAGTCAATCTCGGGGCGGAGTTGTTTATCATGCGCGACGACCACAAGAGGCTGAAGCTCTACACCCGCACACAACTAACGAAGAAGAATCGACCCTTCCATCTTTATTATTGGAAGGGGCATTGCTAACCCTAAAGCCCGACTAGGCCAATAGATAATATCCGCTCGACCCTTTGGAAAGACGAAAGCAAAACAGGAAGAGGGGTTGGGTCAGAGTGATATTGGAATTTTGGCATTCCCCGAGGAACACCACCAGGTAACGCCAGGAGTTTGGCACCATCTGAGACGGAGAGATACACCACCAAGAAAGGTAGGACTCGATGATAGGATGAAGGGGAAAGCGAAGTCTTGCATCAAATGCGTCCAAGGTAAGACCGAACCTTGCGGGTACATATTATACGTGCGCTGCCCCGATTGTTGAGCATGGAGCTCATAGTCCGCTGGGATGCTGTAGCGCTCCCGGACACGACCGAGTAGCTCTTCGGTAACGATGGAGTCGAGGTCATGCAATGACTTCAGGGCCTCAAGGGCCCATGCCATCTTCTCGGTGACAGGGGAGTCACAGCCGGAGGGCGGCGGGCTACCCTCGACAGCGCTAGAGGACGAGGTCAAGGACGAAGAAGAGGTTATCCCGGCCCGACTGAGATGAAGAAAGGGAATGACAGCGGAGGAAGATTGAGGAAGATGACAACCAAGGAGGAAGAAAGGCGATGAAGATCGAGGAAGGGGCGGCCAGGGAGGCAAAGCCGGTTGGAGGCACGCGAAGTGAAACAAGTCACGAGTTCACTTATAAGGAGGTCTCGTCGATTGAGGTGACCTCTTACCTCCCGAGTGGATGACAGCCCACTCCATCATTAATTCCCGCCATACGATCGCATCATGGTGGCGACCCGAGCGTCACCCAACATTGAATATTTTCTAACCTAGCAACCCGTTGGCGCTTATAATTCCTACCAAAACCAAGGCTTTGCGAGCTAGGAGGCCTAAGCGCGGTGCAACCCCTTGCAAGTTTTGACGGACAAGGTGAAGGTCGATCGGCGGTCAAGTTAGCATGCGAGCATCTTTGTCCGTCGTGTACCTCAACCAGATTGCCCGTCGTGTACCTCGATCGCGAGCTACGAGTCGTCCACCTTGACCATGGTGCTCAAGTCATGTACCTCGGCCAGTGGCGCCCGAGTCGTGTACCTCGGCCATGAGCTCCCGAGTCCTACACCTCGATTGCGAGCTCCACGAGTTGTCCACCTCGATTGCAAGCTCCCCAAGTTGTCCACCTCAATCGCAGATTGCACAGTCATGTACCTCATTGTAGTGCCAGTCATCCACCTCGTCGTAGGCTCCCCAAGTCATGTACCTCGGTCGAAGGCTCACTGAGTCGTGTACCTTGGCCACAGACTACGAGTCGTATACCTCTATCACAAGATGTCTGAGCTATGCCTCTCGCCTCTTGGCTGCCCACGTTGCCGGGTCAATTACTGACCATCAAACCAACTTGATCAATTATCCTTCGAGAAACCTTTCCATTTCCAATTAGAAACTGAGCTGATAATCGCAACTCCAAGAGGCAAAAGCATACCCCGGGTTCTCCCCAATAAGAGCTGACGCATAGCTTTCTCCGGGGGGAGAGAGAAAATGATGGGGCGTATACCGGCGCCATCCTTGCCACGTCGGCATAAAGGCTAAGGTGGCAGGCCACGTTAGTATAGTTCGGTGACCCCCGATCGTATCACAATAGGCGTCGACCGAGCGTAGCGGCGTGTCGGCCCCAGAGCACGTCCTCGTCACGAGTGCGGCCGTCCGTCACGACACTATCACGGCTTGAGATGACGCCTCCACAGTGCCACTCGAAAACTCGGGAGAGTACTCCACAACACATTGGGGGTTAGTACCCCCTCCGGTATAAGAACCCCATACCGGCACCACTCGAAGCAAAGACTTCTTTTCAAACACTCAACTCCCTCTCATGCAAAGCTAACTTAAGCTTCGGAGGGGTCGAGTCGGGAAACCCGAACCGACTCGTGTGCGAGAGCAGGAAGCGCTCAGCGGTAGGCCAGCGGAGGAGGCCTCATCCACGAGCAGGCGAATCGCTTCCCAGGCAGACCGACTTCTTGTCCGAACACCAATCGAGGTGACTCAAAGCGCATTCGGACTCGGATCTAGTCGTCTTGACTCAGCGACCATGGCGATGAGTACACTAACACCTCTAAAGCTACACATGTTGTCACGAATCCCCTTATGATCGAGGTACGACGTATCATTATCTTAGGATCTTTGTGATTGCGAAAGGAGGTTTGCCTTCGATAGATATTTCCATCGAATCAAAATCCCTATAGCTATCAACCAATGCATCCCAAATTTACACGTGGATAATTACAATGACAGAAGCAATCTATTTGTGTTTAAATCATCGCATCGATCCGGTCCTATCCACCTTGATCATTTTTAAATAATCGAACTCGAAGTCAAACTTCTATGCACGAATAGTTGTAATAGTAAATATGAGGACCGCGGTTGCATTGATTCATTCCAAATCGGAAGCGTGGCTTCACCAACTCGGCGCGTTTCAACTCCTGCAAGCCCAAGGAAGCCAGGAAGGCGACGGCCGATGGCGTCGACCATGAACAGGTCTCGACATTAATTGCTCGCCTCGCCTTTTCCTCCTCCCTTCCTCTTGCCGTCTCCCCTCCTCTTCTCTTAGTCGTTAAGCATCTCCTCCCTACCACCACTATATCACCAGATCCCTCGGGAGCCGCTCTGCAACAACGGCACACCATGGACGTCTTCGCTCGGTCTTCTTCCTTTTCTTCTTCGTCTCCTTCCTCCTCTGGCAGGAGAGGGAGTCAGAGCAGAGGCCACCGGGGTACGGCCTCTAAGATAATCGAAAGGGTCATCTGTGCCACCCTCACCTGCGTCTCCGCTGCAGGTTGGTACTTTTTTTTTTTTTTTTTTCCTCCTCCCTATGCTTCGTATCCTCGATCTCTGTCTTAGATCTTTAATTCTCCTTCACGGCGAGTGCAGTTGGTTCGCTGGTAGGGGCGGTCACCGGAGCTCTCATCGGCCTGGCCACCGAGAGCGGCTTGCTGCGGGGAGCCGGAATCGGAGCCATCTCCGGGGCAGTTTTCTGCATCGAAGCCGTCGAATCATCTCTCGATCTGTGGAACTCCAGGGAGTCCGGAATTTGGAGCCTTCTCTATGTGGTGAGTCTCCGGTTCTTTCACTGGGTCGTAGAACCATCGAATCACCGCATCTACTGTTGCACAGATCGACATCATCTGTAGCCTCTTGAGCGGAAGAATCATCCGGGAAAAGGTCGACCCGGCGATGCAGAGCGCGGTGCAGAGCCAGGTACCTGCTCCTCGCCGAGCTGCAATCCAGAAGCCGACCACATCGACGGATGCTAATCTCGTTCGATGTTGCAGATGAGTGCCGCCGATCTACCTTCCAGAATTCCGATCTCTTCGCGACCGACAGTACCGGAGGGCTACCGGCTGACGCGGTGGAGAAGCTCCCAAAGACCAACATCACCGCCGAGAGTCTTGAAGCCGCAGGGGAGAGTCTGTGCTGCTCGGTATGCCTACAGGTTGGTGTTTCCCGTCGATACCATCCGGCCGATGGCCGGAACGATCACTGACGGCGGATCGATCTTGGTTTCAGGACTTCCAAGTCGGAGAAACAGCGAGGAGATTGCCCCATTGTCAGCACACCTTCCATTTGCCGTGCATCGATGCCTGGCTCGTCCGGCATGGATCTTGCCCGCTTTGCAGGAGGGATGTCGACGTCCCTTTTGCTCTGTAAATTCCTAGACTTGTGTGAGATGTATCAGGTAGCATGTCGATACTCCATAGTTCTTCTGCGTGTTCTTGCTCTTTTATGAGATATATTAGTTCATTTTGGAAGAAAGGTTGGATTCCTGAAGCAGATAACTCGTAGATTTAGAAAGAATTGACAGTAGATATTGAAGGTGGAAGAATCAATCGCAGCTCATTTAGTTGATGTGAAGAATCCTTACTCCGCTCTGCATGCTCTCTGGCTATCTGTTCATTGAGTTCATCCTGATACATTAAGAACACACTCATTATGATAATTGATTGAGTATTTTTTGAATTCATTATTAAGAGGCATTGACATCAATTACAATTTAAACATCTCTCCATAGTCAAATAAAGGATGTTATTTCTATTGCCACACATTTAAATCACCATAAACTTGGTCAAGTACAATCTCTTATGCAACTCATATTCGATGTATAACAATCATTTGTCATGAATAGAAATAAAACAAAATAAAAAGGAGACAAATGAAGGATTTCAAGGCAGATTGAATCATCAAGTGCCATTTGATCGTTGATTTATAAATTCATGTGTCACAGAGCACAGAATCAACTTTTGCACCTACCTTAGATACAGAGATACCAAGAACTGTGAGAAGAGAATGAGTTCGGTCACGATCACAGCTGGTGAACGAATGCCGTAGAAAGGAACTACATCGACCTGCAACCATTGTTCTACTCCCGATCCAATTGCCGCGCCCACCACAAGGCCGCCGATAGTGATTACGGCTGCTTTTCCTGCAAAACAAATCTCATAAACCTCATTTCTAGAGTCGGAAGATGCAGCAGCTTTGAAATTGCCATGAGAAGCTAACAAAAGGCGTATAATGACACGATCGGTGGCATCACCTGGATAACCAAAGTCTTCTATGAGGTTTAGGTTCGGTAGGTAATAATACATTATTACAAGTTAATTTGCATTTACAAATGGAAAAAAAGAAATATACTAGCGAGCAATAAACATAAGACCAGCATGATTTAAATTTTCAAATGCATTGGCAACCTATCCGACACACAAGAAAAATCATCATGGATAAAAGAAAAGGTTGACATCCTAAGCATCCAACTATTACTTTGGTATTAGTGCATCTTGAAGGTTTGCTAATGCAGTCTGCTTTATTATTCACGGGAGCAAACTAAATGTAACCAAAATTTTGCTAGATGGCGAGTTCTTCGTTCTACCGTTGATCTAGAACCATTCTATGCTGAATGGCACATGCATCCTTACCTATTAATTTGCACATACAAAATATTTAGTTGGCTGCGAAACCACAATTGTCATGATTCAATTGAAAACATGCACTTTCCAAATCAATCAAAACCATTTTAATCCTTTTACAGTTATCCCACCTTGCCTTTCGAAGGCAATTCATCACTTTCTAGGAGCATCTACAGCCTGCCACTCATGAAGCTAAGATGACCATCCATCTCCTTATCATTATGTATGTGTCATCCTCCAATATCTTGTGTGACAGGTCCTATATAAATAAACAAAGCTCCTATTCCTAAATATGATAACAATAATGCACACTTTCATTCTACTAACTTTGAGACACTTATGCTTCAAGGCTTTACTCTTATAATCCTTATAAATCTTAAGCAATATTATCCAGATAGTTTCTTTGCATTGGAAACTTAAGAAGCATGGACATGTCCATGCCAACACTTGCGTGCGACTTTGCGCTCGCATGGCCCTCACATGTAAGAAAAAAAAAATCTGTAGATTGTCTATCACAAGGAAACATATATCAATTATATCTGAAGATTGTTAAATATTATTTGACGTACTCAATTTTTATTTTCGATATGTAAATTTAGATAGTTTTAGTTGTTTTAACTTATATGACGATGATATTTATTTGTTCACATTGCTGAGTTTATAAAATTTAAATGTAAATCCTATAAAACTTATGTCAATTGAATATTATATACACACAAATATTAAAAAATACATGTGTCCTCGTCGTGTCTATGTCCTATTTTTTTTTTTAAAATGGCATGTTGCCATGTCCATATCGTGTCGTGTTCGTGCTCCGTGTCCGTGCTTGTGCTTCTTAGTAAAAAACATGTAACATGACACTAAACTAAAATAAAATAGGGAAATCAGAATCTAGCAGCTACTTACCTAGGTTGATTCTCTTCTTTGACAAAAAGTACAAGGAAGCTCCAAAGCTTGTAGCTAATATTAGCCCAGGAACATCAGCTCCAGTATAAGGCCCTGCCGAAGCAGGAGAGGAGCCACTAACAAACGTGAGGACCATCAAAGCCCCATAAACACCTGCTTGTATGCCCAAACTGTTGGTAGATGGAGATTCAACAGAGACAGGAATGTTCTTGACTGTCTTCTGAAGCCACTCTGGCCAAGCACCTGTTCCTGGACTTCTTATAGGTCTAATATCGGCATATCTGATGTTACCATTTGCAACTTTGCCAGCTCTTCGTTGTGACAACCTCTGCATAAGCAACATGTCATATGCAGCTTCCACCTGAAACATAGTAAATAGCATGACTTCAGGAGAAAACAATTGGCATAGGAACGAAAGTGCAGGATCATTTGCAATGAAACCTTAAAAAAGAGCAACCGTCGTTCTGTAGGATTAAGCTTCCATTATGGAATTAAGGTAAAAGTCCTCTTAAGGTTCTCCATTGGATCAATGACATGGAGATGAAAAGGACCGAAAGCAATTCCTCAAAAATGTAATAGAAAAGAAAACATAATTTGAATGGGTTCTGCAGCATGTCAGTAACTTCATGAACAGATAAAATGACTTGTCTAACAGTGAATTGATTCATTAAAGCTTTTCCAAGCAAAACTTCCTTTTTTGTGTGAACATTCATGAAGCCAGCCTTTAGTGATTTCAACAATTCTCAATGCGCATGGATCTTCTGCTTTTGGATATTATTGCATTTCATTGTGTTAATATCATGATCCTTATTACCGACATACATAGAGAAAGGATATGAAAACAATTTGACCCAAATTCACTGGTATGTCAATTATCACAGTGAAAAAAATACAGACATGACACGACATGTGCAACATTCTTATCTATGCATATGCATGTGTCGATGGAAACCATCTAATTACACTTTGGCTTAACCTAGAAAAATGTTGTACAATAATAGAAAATAAGTCTCAACAAATAACCACACAAGCATATCTTAGCTTAACTCCTTTTTCTTTGAAGAATCCAAAAGGATCAATTAAACCAACAAAAGAATGAAAGGTAACTCAGCTTCATCTCCAGTTGAGTCTCCTTTTTAAAAAACCTAAAAAAGCATGATCTAGAGTGACCGACACACAAGACCAGTTACACTGATTGACTGTGGAAAGCATTCAAATACCAACAAATTGAGAGAAAGTTCCTGCTGTTAACAGATAATAGACAAAAATAGAAAATTTTCATTATATCATGCTTGAATAACACTGTTTAAATCAGTGATTTAAAATGGCACGAAGCGTCAAAAGACGCCAAGGTCCCAAATACTCGAGATGCTAGGCGCTCGCCCGAGCAAAATGATGCACTCTAAAATATTAAAATATAAAAATATAGAATAAATTGATAAATATGATTATATAAATAAAAAATATGATATTAAATTAAAAAGATCTAAAGTACCAAGTCACATTATCCATATGTTACTAACAATAAAGACTGAAAAGTTGAAACAATAAAGTTTAGAATCAAATTCAATGATCATCATAATCAACATTGTCATTCTTAAATATATCATCATCCTTTTCTTTCTCTCGTCCATGTTTATCAAAATATATTTTCTCCTCTTTAATAATAGCAGGAGATGAGCTTGAAGCTTTTGTACTTATTTTTTTCTTTGTCATCTGTCTTGTATATGTCTGTAATTCTCCAACACCTGAGGCTCTTACCAAATCTCCTCATATTAAGCTATCATCTTCAAATACAAACTTGTCTTCAGCATCTTGCAAGTTCGCACCCAATCCTCCCGCCAACCATTCATTTGAATCATCAATGTATTATAATGAGATTGGATCAATATTATTTCGTAAATCATGACGAGCTTTTAATACTTGATTATACTTTATATAAACAAGATCATATAATCATTGATGCTCTACCCGATTTTTTCTCTTTGTGAGAATCTGTCATGTGATATAATTTAAAAAT
Organism: Musa troglodytarum; assembly: GCA_023547065.1. NCBI lineage: Eukaryota > Viridiplantae > Streptophyta > Magnoliopsida > Zingiberales > Musaceae > Musa > Musa troglodytarum. The sequence continues at coordinate 103,866,624 of CP097510.1, read as the reverse complement.
ATGTTAATATATCTATTTAAAAAATAACAGATTAATTGAAACAAAAATATTTTATGATCATTACATGCTCAAAGACACTCTAGTTCCGCTCACAACCCACAGCACTCTATGTCAAACTAAGAATTTGATAGTCAATTGCTGCAAGTTCAGGGTGGAATTTTCAAATAGACTCCACCATTCAACTATAAAATTTATATATTTTTTAGCAATAATATATTATTAACAATAATATAATATACATAAAATTAATTATATAAATTTATTAATACCTAGAGATGTAGTTGTCCTTGATCAAACTGGCATTGGAATTCGAAAAAGACTATTGGCCTTCTTATATAAAGATAATTCACGTATGATCTTATCTTGTACCTTAAGGCTTGGAATCGATCTAAATATAGATTGCTTTGTAGAGTAGTTAACAATCTACTGTTAACAATATATTATTTGCTATTAATAGTAGTTAAAAGGAGAGAAAAGAATTGTTAACTATAGTTAGAGGGGGAGAAAAGAGTCACTGATAGTGGAAAGTGGGGAAGGAGAGGGCAACGATGACCGAGAAACTTTGGGCGGCGGCGGCGATAGCGGAGAAGCGATGCGGACGGCGATGGCGATGGTGGAGGAAGCTTTGAATGATAGCAGCGACGACGGACGAAGCTACGAATGGCAACAGTAATAGCACCAGAAGCTATGGACGACAGCGTCGTGAGTAGAGAAAGCTTCAAGGGTGTCCATCGGTGGTGGAGGACACTACGGTCCTCTCGCGTCGGCGGTGGAAGGAGCTACACCGGAGGAAGCAACGGCGGTGGAAGGAACCACGCCGCGAAGGTTAAGTCGTTAGACCCATCCGTCGATGACAAAGGAAACCTCGGTCTTGTGCGTCGGCGATGTAGACAACAATAGAGTAAGCGTTGGTGGTGGAGGCAAGAGCTACGCTAGGTTTATGGCTTGGGGTCATGTGGGGGTGCGAGGGTGGGTTTTAAGGGTATGATAAAAGAATGTAGCTAGTTGGTTCGATCGAACCAAGTAGCTCTCTTTGTTAAATCGAGCAGGACTAAAAGTCTAGTTCGGTTGCTTTGTTTAAATTGGGCGCTTTCCCGAGGCACCCGACACCTAGGTTCAGGCAAGCGCCCAAGCGGTGCTTCACTAAAGCGCACTGCCTGGTCGAAACTTGAGGTGCTCAGGCCTCTCCTCACCTCACTCGAGCACTTATTTAAACCACTGGTTTAAAAACTCTACAAATTACTCCTAATTGACTAAGTTGATCAAACCTTACACTTCAATAAAAGGAAAGAGAAACGTAGTAAATTGCTTAAATTTTATTTCCTAATTGATTATCATTACATAAACTATGGCTTCCAAAGGCTTCATTTAAAATGCAAACCAATTATCAGCTAATTAAAGTTTCAGCTTCTCACAAAGGATAGAGAAATGTAGTAAATTTCCATTGACCACAGCCAAACTTAAGCCTTTTAAACCATACAAAGAAACATGTAAATCAATGAAGTAGATCATACCCACAACTAGAAGCTAATAGGCAAACTATAAACGCAAGGAATTGTCTAAATTGTCATCTACCACAGACCAAGAGACTAATGGAATTCATTTATGGCTCCAATCCACCCTAACAAGCAAACTATTTTGCCATGAACAAATCTACCCTCTTCCTCGAACACAAATCATTTCTCGTCGCTTAAGCCTTTTAAACCCTACAAGAAACATGTAAATCAATGAAGTAGATCATACCCACAACCAGAAGCTAATAGGCAAACTATAAATGCAAGGAATTGTCTAAATTGTCATCTATAATGGAATCCATTTATGGCTCCAATCCACCCACAAGCAAACTGTTTTGCCATGACCAAATCTACCCTCTTCCTCGAACACAAATCATTTCTCATCACTTAAGCCTTTTAAACCCTACAAAGAAACATGTAAATAAATGAAGCAGATCATACCCACAACCAGAAGCTAATAGGCAAACTATAAATGCAAGGAATTGTCTAAATTGTCATCTACCACGGACCAAGAGACTAATGGAATCCATTTATGGCTCCAATCCACCCAAACAAGCAAACTGTTTTGCCATGACCAAATCCACCCTCTTCCTCGAACACAAATCATTTCTCGTCACATTATCCTCTGCATTAAATTGTCACCGATATCATATTCCATGTTGGCCTTGCACGAGAGGGCACCGAACCTGAGAGGCGGCTTCCATGTCGTCCTTGCACGACGCGAGAACGGCGTTCTTGGCGCGAAGGATGTCGTCGAAGGAGGCGCCCTCCGACACACCGAGGAGCTTAAGCGCGCGCTCGACCGTCATCTCGTCCGGCGCCGAGGAGTCGTCGGGTCTCGAACCAGCCGATGGCGGCCGGCGAGCCGGGCCGCTCCGGTGAGGGTCACCGGCCCCACCACCGGCTGCGCCGCCACCGCCGCGCGGCCCGGCGGGCGGCCACGGGTCCCTTCGGCGATGGGTTGCCGCAAAGGACAGGACCATTGAGAGAAAGAGCGGCTGCCATCCTCTCGTCTTCTCGCACCCCCTCTCTCTGTCAGTAGTTTCTATCATTAATCTTTAGAGAACAAGAGATCATTAATTTTTGTGCCCTCTCGGCCACCACCGTCGCGTCGTCGTCTTGCTGGTCCAGTGAGAACGTGGTATCTCGGCTCGACGCGGTTCTGTCAATCCGAGCCACATCAGTCTCTGAGTCCGAACCCAACCAAACCGGAGTTCAAACTTTTGCTGGTGGTTCATGTTAACCCGAACCATGTTATAACGAAGAATGACGGACGGACACCTTCCGGCTTTGATTTCCCTGCGAAGAAAGCAAGAACCGGTGACCTAACCTAAGCTCCGGAGTCGTCCTCTTCACATTATCGTGAGATTCTCCCGATCCCTTGTACCCGGATCCCGCTTTCTCTCTCACTGTGATCTCTGATCTATCTTTCATCTTCTTCTTTTTTTCTACTATTCTTTTACTGATATTTGCCGGTTCTTTGAAAGCTGTCCGAAGGAGGAAAGATGACTGCCGATGTGGAGATGAAGGAGGTCAGGCGCTGTCAATTCCGTCTCCTCCGCCGCCGTCCCTTCTACTCTACAACGTACGAATGCTGACTGGAAAGATAAAGAGAGATATCTTTCATTGAAGTCGATGCAGTTTGTTCGCGTTCTTTGTTTTTCTGAAAAGATTGTGATTTTGTGGTGCGAGATGGGTTCAGATTTGAAGGAGATCGCGTCCCTGATTGAGACTGGCGCGCAGGCCAAGGAGGTGCGCCGGATCGTTCGTGCGGTGCGCCTCACGATGACGCTCCGCCGAAAGCTCAAGGCGTCGGTGATATCCGCGTTTCTTGGCCACGTCCTCGCCCCAGGCTCCGAGGTGCTTGCTAAGCTTTCCTCCTATCTTCCCAAGGTAATTTTTTCTTGGTTTTTACTCTTTGCATTAATGATCTTCATGTTACAGTGCATTGTCTCAGCGAAGTATTGGTTGTGGAGATCCACTTTGGCTGTTTAATCAGCAGCAAACGTCTGATTGGGTGCAAAAATGATAAATTTTTCGGACATTGATATTTGTCAGAAGCATCATGCTAGATTATGTGCTAGTGTTTGATGAAAAGCATAAATTCTACAGGATGTTGAATGCTGAACGTTTGTTGGCCTTCTTATGGAATGGTGCATGATATATCACAATAGAATAAGTGGGATGGTTTTGGTTATTGAGGACTCTTGATGTATGGAGCTTGTAATTTGGATTTGGAAGTTGGAAGTTGGGGAGAAGAGTTCTTAAGTTATAGTTAGTAATTCATAACATCATGCACGTTGCCAACTATAGATAACTCGATGCAATTCTTAGTTGATTTGTACTGTTCTCAGCTAGAATTGAAAATTTGGAAATGGTGAGGGATCCATGTAGCAAGAGGTTGCCTATGGGTGGGACTAATTTGTCGCCAAATTAGATGTTGTATTAACAAATGAAGTCATCTTGATTAAACCTTGGCAGTTTCTTATCTAAATGAATTATGCATTCTAGCAAGCAAATTATACTATGATAAACTTATCTCCTTTCATAGAGGTTGTGCTAGATAGTTGTTCTTCATTATGCATGGATTTCGTTCATGATGCTTCAAGGCAGAGTTCAGTGATCACTGTGCATCTTGAAAGTTTGACTAATTTAGGTTGTCTTTTTTTGTCTCTTTAAAGACCGATGAGCATGAAATGGATGTGGACACAGCAGCATCAGCAGTTCAAGGTCCTGCCAAGCATTCTATACCAGAGCTTGAAATTTACTGTTACTTGCTTGTTCTCATATTTCTGATTGACCAAAGAGATATGATGAGGTGATTTTATTGCATTGTTGTTCCCTTCAATTCCTTATTGAAGTTGCATAGATGATTTTGTTGATCCTTTTTGTACCTTATGTGGACCAGGCTAAAGCATGTTCTTCTGCTAGCATTGCTCGCTTAAGGAATGTGAACCGAAGAACTGTGGATGTTATAGCTGCTCGTTTGTACTTCTATTTTTCATTCACCTATGAACTCACAAATAATCTTGCTGAAATTCGTGGGTATGTATAAATCAAGTTATATATCCTCATGAAATTACACTTATCTGGTAGAAGTCTGTAGGGCTGTTCAGAGTTTCGGAATATGCTGATGGTTTATAGCTTCAATTTTTCCATCAGGACCCTTCTTGCATTGCATAGGATGGCAACCTTACGGCGTGATGAGTTGGGTCAGGTTTGTTGGTTGGCAACAGGATACATACTCTGAAAGTTCATTCGCTCTAAGCAAAACAGTTGGTTGCAGGAAACCCTCCTCAACCTTCTACTTCGCAATTATCTCCACTACAGCTTGTACGATCATGCAGAGAAGCTGAGGTCAAAAGCACCACGCTTTGAAGCACACTCAAATCAGCAGGCAAAAACATCTTAGAACTTAATGTTCTCAGCTTTGGCCATCATTCAAGTTGTTTTCCTTCTTGGGTTTACATTATTCTCCTTCAAGAATATTTATGACATTTATGTAGTTGTATGACAACATTTATCATTCTAGACTCATAATCGTACTGTGGATGCTTTTTGTGGTTTTCCTGCAGTTCTGTCGTTACCTTTTCTACCTTGGAAAAATAAGAACCATTCAGTTGGAATACACGGATGCCAAGAGAGCCTCCTGCAAGCTGCTCGGAAAGCACCAGTTGCTGCGCGTGGCTTTCGAATCCAGTGCAACAAGTGGGCTGTCATTGTTCGATTGCTTCTTGGTGAGATTCCTGAAAGAACTGTTTTCATGCAGAAAGGCATGAAGAAGGCTCTGACACCATACTTTGAGCTTACTAATGTGAGTATTTGCTGACCAAGAAACATTACTGATTCACAAGCCTAATTATTGAGAGTTCTATCTTTTGTGTTTTAGGCTGTGCGGATTGGAGATTTGGAGCTATTTAGAATCGTTGCAGATAAATTTTCTGGAACCTTCAATTCAGATAGGACCCGCAACCTAATTGTCAGACTATGCCACAATGTGATAAGGACTGGACTCCATAATTAGCATTTCATACTCCCATTTCCCTTGTGGATGTAGCTAGAAAACTGAGATTGGACTCCGAGAATCCTGTGGCCGACGCGGAGAGCATAGTAGCCAAAGCCATTAGAGATGGGGCAGTAGATGCAATTATCGATCATGCCAATGGATGGATGGTCTCCAAGGAAACTGGGAATGTCTACTCGACCAATGAACCTCAGATCGCATTCAATTCCAGGATTGCCTTTTGCCTCAACATGCACATGAAGCTGTAAGAGCACTGAGGTTCCCACCAAACTCCAACAAGGAGAAAGAAAGCCGAGAAAAGAGGCGGGAGAGGCAACAGCAAGAGCAGGAGCTTGCTAAGCACATCGCCGAGGAAGATGACGGTGACTTTTAGTTCAATCTCTTTAAAGTAATTCAAGTGCCTGTTTTAGAAGTTGAATTACTCGAAAACGTTTAATTATTTCAAAATGCCTTTGTCTTGCATTGATCCTTGTCAATTCCTTTTGAAAATGCTGAATTTATTACATCATTACCTTTATTAAAGTTGTGTATGATGATACCTCTGACTGCGGGGGAGTAATTTTTTCTTTTAGTTTGCACTGACCATGGTTCTTCCTCTGTATTATGTCATATTATGTCAGTTTTCATGGCTGTAACAAGTAGAACTGCATTCGATTCCAGTGGTTAAAGCCTCATTTATGAAGATATAACTCGGAATACTAGCTTGAGGCGTCGATGATGGTTTGATCAGGTGATGTGATCTTTTAGTGTTTGCTGAAGATTACTTGGCTATTTCATTTCCTGTCGTGGATATCCCTGCTGTTGTTTCTTTTTGCCTTTATTACATCTTTAAGATGCGTGAAATGTTTAATTTTTAGTTGGAAATCAAAATCACATTAGAACATGCCATCAGTTCTATGGATGAAGTTTCCAACCATAACGCTGCGTATTTGGGAAATAATTACACCATCATGTTGGATGCGCATGGGGCATGTCTAACCCACATTATAATTTTCTTTTTTGTCAAAAGTTTCTTATCTTATAATAATTATTGCAACAGAGATTCTAAAAAGAATAATTATAAGAGAAGATGTGGAAAAAGATCACATGTTTGCAACAAAAAAAAATAAAAATAAAAAATCATCGTAAAATTTAATCTATTTATGCCAATTAATCGAAAGTAAGCATCAACAGAAATTAAAAATGAAAAATATTCTTTTGGTTCCTTCAGTCCCCGTTATTGTAAGGTTTAAAGAAAGAAGAGAGAGAGAGAGAGAGAGAGCCTTGTTGCTCTCGGTCCGCTATTTGGTGCTATCCGTGGTATCGGCGTTCCATCGATCGGTGAATCTTTAGAACAACAATATCTGCGAATCATCGAGCGCCGCGCCCAGTCGAAACCCTTCGATTTCTCATCTGATCGGGGAAGCTGCCCTCCCATCTCTGCCTTCATGGCCGCCGCCGATCCCTCGGCGAGTTCCTCCTCCCCGCGCTCCGGCCGCGTCACCGCCACCCCGGAGCCGCGCCGTTCGCGGCGAGCCTGATGCTCCCCGCCGGTACCCCACCTTCGCACTCCTCTCCACCGCCTCCGGTGCCGGCCGTCGTGATCCCGTCCCAGGAGACCGCCGATCGGTCCCCTCGGAAGCCGCCGGCGGAGGACCTGCCTCCGTCATCAGAAGCCGCCGGAGGGAAGAAACAGGCCTGGAAGCGGCCGGCCAATGGCTCGATAGACGCAGGCGCCGCCGTGATGGGGGGAGCGGCCTCCTGGCCCGCCCTATCAGAGTCCGCTAAGGCCTGCCCTAGATCGCCCTCCTCCGATGCTTTGAAACCCCATTCCGATGGACTGGTCTCTGCCTATCTGGTGATTCATAAGTTTCAGATTAAAATGGTCTAAACCTATTCATGATACCCTGATGATCTATGATTGTGGTTCTAAATTGTTACTTAGGGGCATGCAATCTCGACTTCTTTGCCAAAGACAAACTCGAATCCATCTTCACCTGCACGCCAAAAATCAATGAAACGTGGCGGCGGCGGCGGCGGCGGCGGCGGCGATGGTGGCAGTGGTGAACCTGCTGATGGCGGAGCAGCGTTGCCATCGCCACCACCAGCTTCATCTCCTTTGCCTCTGGCGAGCTTGAACAAGCAGGCACCTCCAGAAATCTCACCACGACGGCAAACTACCAAGAACACCTCCAATTGGGACCATAGTTCCACGGGGGGTAGTTTGGGGTCACAGGCCTATGATGGCGGCGACCACCTCAGAAGCTATGGTTTCAACCAGAGGTGGAAAAATGGCAGTGGTGCTGGGTCTCATCACAACAACTTTGGCAGCCGCTACGATCAGGAGCGCGGAGGTTATGAAGGATATCGTCGGAATACTGGTGGGAGAGACATCCACATGCAGCAGCGTGGTGCTCGGCCCTATCTTAGGCCACCTGCGCCGCCTGTAACACCCCCCTTCCTCAGCCCTCCTCCTCAAGTCCTACCTTATGGGAATCAAATGGTCTTCCCTGGTAAGGTCTTCGTTTGTCATGCATGATTTGAAATTTATCTTTTCTAGTGCTGGTATGATTCATTTGTTATGGGCTTGTTCTTAATCTGCCTTCAGATATGTCTTCTCCTATATTTTATGTTGCCACTCAGCCACCTCCTGAGGTGTACCCTTTGTTCCTCATCCGGCAGTGCCCTCTGCAATGTTCATCCCGGCTATTGATCCACAGTGTGCTAGCTTACTGAAGCAGATTGATTACTATTTCAGGTGACAACTGGTTCACAACTTAAATTATTATTTTTATTTTTATGCAGTCAAAGGCTTTTTTAGGTTACTTAGCGATTTGTTTAAACTTTTTGCAGCTCTGATAATTTGTGTAGAGATGTTTTTTTGAGGAATAACATGGATGAGCAAGGATGGGTTCCAATATCATTGATTGCTGGATTCAACAGAGTGAGTTAACTTATAATAGTAATACCTAATGTTTCTTTTTTCTCTATTGCTAGTTCCTGTTTATGCAAAATATTCATTTGAATTTTCCTATGTAATAATTTTGTGTGAGTAGAGAGTGAGTTTTTAATTCACATGTAGCGTGATCTTGCATTTGAACTTTACTTGTTTTGGTTGAAGAACTGGGAATTCAGAATGCATGATTGTTTATAGGTAAAACACCTTTTGTTTTTATCACAATTCATAATGTTAGTTGCTTTGAGGATGTATCTTGTTTTCATCATCATATGATGCTTTGCAACACAGCATTGTTGCTTAGGATGTTGAGGCTAACATATGTTCTAAAATCAAGTTTTACTCTTGGATATTATTATTCAGTACTTGAACAATAGGATGTTAAAGGTAGATATTTTAGTGTGTGGATGGAAGCTTAAAGATATCATGAGATGTTCAGTCACATAAGGGATCATAAATAATCTGATGATCCATTATCTGTAATGACAAATAGATGATAGCCTGTCTTTTAATGATCAGGACCAGTCGTCATTCAGATAACAAATTATGGAAGATCTGGTCATTGCAGGTCAAGAAGGCTCAGTTGTTGATTAAAGAATAAATATTCATTAGTCGAAGCCATACTATTCCTGGGTAGAATGTTCATGTAATTACTTGTGTTTTAATCTACGATATCCAGGTGATTCAATGCAACTCTTGATACTCCATTTTCACAGTTCACTAAGCCAATTGAAATCCAGAATCAAGTCAACCAAAGCTACTATTTGGTTGGCTTATTGAACTATATTGTAGACTTAATCTTGAGATCAAACTTTACTATTTCAGATTGTAGAAAATTTTGAGAAAATGCAGTTCAGTTCCTAGGTAGGTTAAATTTAAATGCTTAAAATAATTCCTGGTTTTCTTGTGTTATATGGGTCTCTAAGATTTACTCTGAGAGATAGAATGGTGTGATGGCTAAGTTTGGTTTGAAGGTCTATATTTGAGAATCATCGGTTTGATGGGCCATGAACCAGCGGCTGAAATACTCCTTATTGCACCTTGTAATTCAGTAGTCCAACTTTTGGTAAAAGGTTATTCTGCAAGTCACTACCCCAAGGCATTCTTTATGTGCCTCTGGTGCTATCATGGGCAACCATTAAACAAGCCATGAAATGCTTAGGTTATGCCAGCTTTGGATCACTATATTTAATATATACATGATTAAGTATTCCTGTGTGAATATGTATATTTATGTACAATATGGTAATGTATTATCGTGCGGTATATTCACTTGTATATTGTTTTTTTTCCAGATTCTAAACATATGTATATACTTTTCTATTCTTACTAGTCGAATTGTTTTAGCTACATCTGACATATCATCAAATGTGGAATATAGTAATTCCACTGCCGTAAAAGACAAGGTACATTGAAATGTTTTTTTGACAACAATTGTATTAAAAGATTCTGGTATATCTATAACTAAAAGAGGATGAAGCGACTTTTCACCATCTACTACTTGAGCTTTTGTTGAAATATGTACAATCTTCAGGCTAGAAGAAGTCTTATCTGGAACCTTCTAACCCTATCTGATCTTACAGTGCAATGGATTACCCTTAAAGCCAATTTATCTGGTCCACTCCAAATTTGATGCTAAATACCCATTCTCATTTGACTTTAAAATTCCCTATACAAATTATCTGCATCTTGAAATACTACTGGTAGATCAACATCTGTTGTTGGATATAATTATCTTGAGGACACATAAATCGTCGTGTATTTTGTAATCATATGTAAGGATTATGCTTTCCTGTATTTTATCATTTAATTTGAATTGCTTATTGGTCTCTTTGTAGTTCTGGTCCTGTTAATGTTGTCCTGTTCTTCTGCTGATGAAGTTAGAATTGCTACTGCAATCCTTTTGTTCTGGGCTCAGGCTGTTTGTTTTTTAGTGCCCTTTATGTCTGACCAGATTACCATTTAGATCTCACCTGAATTAGGCTCTTGGATTTTCAAGTAACTGATTTTGTGTATCCTTCGAATTGACTACTGATAAATCTTCATTTGAACTTGAAGCAAGCATACTTATGCATAGGTTCCTTGGATAATACTTTGAAACTTATTCAGGTGATGGTTGTTCTTGATGTTTTCATTTGACCGAATAACAAGCCATTAGTTATTTAATTACTGTCATGGAAATTTTTATGATATCATCTCACTGTTCAGATTGGTAATTCTACATGGGAAAGGCACCCCTGATGCTTCAATATAAAGGCATATACCATGGTTGTTGCACTTGTATGTAACATATATTGGATTGGGGTTCACAATGATTCCTTTTTCCTGGCTATCGAAGTTGTCACAAGTGACCAAGTTCATTTGTGCCAAGTTTCTCTTCCCCCTCCTTGTTAATAGTTAAGTCATTTCACGATACAGTTGGTTTATGTGATCTGTGAATTGCATGCTGGGAATGATGCTGATGAAGGTTTGTAATGGCTCTGATTGATATGAAGTCATTTCCCATTAATGTTTCAAATTGTTTTTGTGTCGATTCCATGAATCCTCCTCATGTATCATCTTAGATTCTCTAGGTATTCTAATGAATCTTAATATGATAACCTGTCAACAACCTTTCTGTTCCATGATGCAAGTTCTTTCATTATCATCATCATTCTTCATAATGAAGCTGAAATTAGAAAACCGTCATTTTGATGGACCTTAAAATGATTTTGGGAAGGCATCGATGCATTAGCAGTTCTTGAAGAGCTGTGATACCAAGGTTATTAGTTATTTTATGTATTTTTGATATGGTTTAGATTTGTTCCTTTGGCTTCTGGCCTTTTAAATCTTCTTTCATTTAGCTGCTGAAATATTTTCATGCAGCATGGAATTTCTTTTAAATTTTCCGGTCTTTTAAATCTTCTTTCATTTGCTGCTGAAATTTCTCTTACAATGTTTTGCAGGTGAGGCAATTAACAACCAGCATAGACTTCATATTGGATACATTGCGGTTTTCAACCGTAGTGGAAGTACAGGTACCTTCTGTGACTTTAATTAAAATATTGCATCTAGCTTTGTAATGCTTTTAGAAAGACGAATGATGTGCAAGCTGCGAATATCTATAGAACATTCCTTTAAATTTTGATGCTCGTGAGCCACCGTCTTAGAAAGATGAATGGCCAATGGACTTGGGTGAATAGTGAAGATTACTACTCGTGTTCTTACTTTCTGAAAAAGAAGAGTGAAGATTACTACTCTCTCTTATACTTACGGCATGCATATGTAGGACTTACCCAGGTGCAGCTGCTATTTCTCATCTCTTCTCACACGCGTATCGCAGGGTGACAAAGTAAGGAGGCGTCACGACTGGATGAACTGGGTTCTGCCACCAAGTAATATTTCCAGTCAATCTCCGACAACTCTGAACTCTGATAATCTGGCGGCTCGTTTGCAATATGTTGGACTGGAGGGTGCTGCTGATTGGAGTAGCGCGAGAGTACCAAATCGTGGCGAGAGATTTCTCGGTAGATCAGCATCTGGGAACCTGAGCAACCAGTTACAAGTGGCAGTAAATAGCGATCGGGATGATACTGGGAGAGTCACTGGACTTGCAGATTCAGACCGGACCAAATCCGGAAGAAGTCTATTCCGGAGCGATACATTATGAGAATCACTTGCCACAAATGGGATGATTTTAAAGGTTCGTAAGGTAAAGGATAATGTTTGCCATGGCAGAATTTAAGAGTATTGGTCTCAGGTTGAAGGTAAAAAAGGACAAAAAAAAACAAGAGAAAATTTAAAAAAGAAGAAGAGGATTGAAGAGAAAAGGGAAACATATATACGAGGTTCTACACATGGGCAGATGGTGCTGTCTGATGGCGATATCTCGTTACCTTCTTCGTCGTCCGACGGTGATATCTCATTGCTTCCTTCTTTGGACGATAGCACATATCGAAACTGCTCTTTGAATTCTTTCTGCTGCAAACTCTTATTATTATTTTTTCTTCTTCATCATCATCTTCTTCTTCTTGAAGAAGTCTGAACTATGCTCATTTTAAGTTACACGGACAAAATTGGTACTTCGAACTTAGTCAAGTGATTGTGCTATTTTATTACGGAGAAACATGTTGCACAATAATAATCTCCTTTCTTATCATCTGAAGAATTTTACTGCTTAAATCCACCTCTTTGTTGGAGGCTCAGAAGGCATTTTACTAACTTGTTCTTACGTTCGTTGCTTATAAGTTGCCTGCTCAAAATGCATCATCTGTTCTAGATATGGTACATGGTGATTAGTAGATGCAACGACCATTTGCTTTTGCATGCAAGGAAATATTTTTTTTTCCAAATGTTTAGTGCTCTTAGCAATCGTAATTATTGTCTTAGGGATGAATCAAAACAGCTAGTTGCATTAGTAACTTTGGATCAGTGGAAGTTTTTACTGCCCTAGTGCTGGAAAACAAATGTAGCACATTAATACTAGTGATCAAGGATGGGTAGAGAATGAACCAAGCTAAAATGACAATTGCATGCTACCGTCGTGGAATAAATAAATAAAAAATTTACGTGAAAAATTCTTCCAACGTAAAGAGTAAAAATCAGGATAAATCGGAAAATTTACTATAAAAATAATGAATATATTTTCTAAATCTAAAAATAATTGTGATACAAGGAGTAAGTCACTTGCATAATATCCAAAACCTCCTCAAGCGAATCAGAAGAGTTCCTTTGTAGATCCGATTTAACTTTGAGATGAGAATACTATTTGGATGAACGAGAACTGTGTCTGTGTTGTTCTCATCTTTTTTCCTTTCTTTTTCTCTTCTTTTTTGAATCACATTGTTGTTGTAAAATTTTTGTCCTTTTGTTAAAGTTTTTCTCTCTAATTTTTACGGTGATTCAAAATTAAACCTAGAGCTTAGGAAAAAAGGGAGTGAGCGAGCTATGGGCGGTTAAAACCCGTTATGGGTTGAACCGGGCTAAAGCCCAACAAAAGCTTGGCGTGTGAAAATAATTAATTGTAAAAAAAAAATTAATTTCCATGAATGAAGATATTAAGCGCAGTTTGAATTAATATTTTTGTTATTCCAGTTCCGTTTTATTCGATATGCAATACGATTCTCTTTTGAAACAAAAAAAAAAAAAAAAAAAAGATGCTTTGACTGCTAAAACACAACATGCGTCATCAATCTCTCACGAGTAGATCGAGAGCAGTGCTGAAGGAGGAGAATGGGGGTCAAACTCCCTCTTCTCTTTTTCTTTGCTAAGCACCCATCCCAAGTCGGTCTTGGTTATGCATACATACATACGTTAATCAATAGGCACATACACATCAACAACGAGTGATGTGATGCGAGGCAGTCGCGACGGCCATTCACGGCAGCAGCAGCAGCTCCTCCTCATTTGGCCTCTCTTTGATCACATCGAGCCCCATCTCCGCGGCGTCGGTGGCCTGCACCTCGTAGTGGATCCCTTCCAGCAGCCTTGTCAGCCCCTGCTTCGAGGTGGCGTACAGCATCTTCGATCTAATCCTCGACGCCGTCGGGGACCTGCAACAGGAAGCACACCTCCTTTTACTCTCACACACACGCACGCTAACATCCAACCCCTCCACCGAGAGAGAGGGCATGCACGATTCTTTCGATCTGGTGGCCGCCCATCGCCATCGAACTCCACGTATGGCTTGGATAAGGATGTAAGCCTGAGCGATGAATCCTTGGCATCGAGAAAAGGCGATGAGAAAAGCGAGACTTGAGCACCAAGTCATCAAAGTTGGTGGTGGAGTCTCTCTACTTTTAGAGAATTGGGAAAAAAGCGAGCACAAAACGTATCTTTGAAAGAAAGAGGGAAAAAAAGGAAAAGAAAAAGGAGCCACTAACTCTACCAATTTATGGAGAGAGAGCATCATCTGTCTCTCCGAATGGATCTCAGAGAAACAATGACAGAGGAGGTGGAATTCATGATCTTAAACACATAGAATGCATGCAAGATTTAAGTCTATTTGCAACAAAATAAAGCGCAGAAACGATTTCTTGTAGTAGTCGTATTATTTCTTTTTCAGTTGAAAAGATATCTTGCACGATCGATCAGCACGAGAGAGAGAGAGAGAGAGAGAGAGAGAGAGAGAGAGAGAGAGAGAGGAGGAGACCAAGCGATGAAGAAGATCTTGCTCTTTCGGCAGTTGTCGACGGTGACGAAGTCGAAGTCGAAGACGGCGTAGCGGCAGTCGTCGAGGGGGGGGGAGGCGGCGAGGCCATCGTAGCCGTCGCCCGGACTGCCCACCTTGTCCACCGTCACCTCCCTCGACTTCTCGTCGATCCTGTACACCACGTACCTGCTCGCCCTCTTCCACTTCATCTCCGTGAACGAGCTCAGGCACTCCTGCCTCACCCGCATCCCCTCCGTCGCCTGTCACCACCGCCCGAATCAATCGACGTGAGTTCACGGCCGTCGGCGAACACCATCGTCGTCGGGAAGACAAAAGAACAAAAGAAGAACAGCCTGGCCGTCGATGATGTGGGTGTGATTACCATCTTGAAAGCCATCGCCATGGGTTGCAGCAGGAGGCGTGAAGAGGCGTCGATGCCTGCCTTGAGACCCCCCCTCCTTGGCTTGCCGGCCTTTGGGGTCATCCACTCACTTCTCAGGTTGTCATTTATAGACGCCGAGTTAGAAATGTAACGTGCCTACCAAAACCAAAATAGTGGACTTACATATCTATCCCTTCCGATGTGTGTGTATATATATATATGTAAGTCCAAAATGTGTTTTTAATCCAAAGCAAAATGTGTTTTTAATCCAAAGTTGATAATGATAAAAATAAGGAGGTGGAGTCATGCATGATAGCATATATAAGATTTTTTTCCAATTGTGTAAGAAAATCTCGTTTCTCGATTGAGAAAAATCCTCTCTCCCAATAACATATATAAATAGACATTATTCACCTGATTGAAATGCACTTTTTTATCTTTACATTATGATTTATCATGGTATCAGAATATAGCAATCGCTCGTTCTTGTTGCTGTCGTCGTTATTGTGATTGTTATCCTCCCTCGTCGGGCATCGAGTCTCAAGCAACTACAGTCGCCCTCAGAAGTCCCTCATCTCATTATCTCTCGAAAGTTGCGTTCTTCTCACCCGCTGCTAGCATCCCGCTTCACCAAGTTACTGCAACAATCAACCTTCCCTCTGAAGCGATAAAGGCTCTAAGGTCAATCCAAGATCGACATCCTTAACAAGAGCTCCATTTTGCGAGGACATGATAACATATGAGATTTTCCCCAATTGCACGAGAAAATCTCGTTACTCAGTTGAGAAAAATCTTCTCTCCCAACGCGTATAAAAATCCTCTCTCCCAAGGAAGGCGAGAAGGGTCAACTTTTGGGTTCCTCCACGACTATTTAACACACACCCGCACTAATTCACCGGAGATCCGATCGCTGATAAGCGAAAAAAAGAGGGGGGGAAAAAAAAAACCCCCCTTGGCATGACTGATGATCTTACCCATGTTCTATTTAATGCTCAGCATTACTTAAAAAAAAATTGCTGCCACTCAACTTGATGACCCCAGCGCTAACCCTTCAATCTGGAGAAGCATTCAAAACATGAACAGTTAAGTAAAAACATCTACCAATTTCTTAATTGCACTAACGATCGAATAATTTGAATGGAATGAATTATGACCATTTTAACATGTAGGAATTTATACGACCGATGCATTAGCGATGAGAAAAACGATGTAGTTACTGTCCACTGTAAATTCTCAGATGTTAGCTTGTTCCAGAATATCAACAAACTTCTCGAGCAATCACAAGTGTGCAAATATGTTCTACTCGTCGAAGCTGAACATCGGCAGCCCTTGTGGTTTTTTTGGGAGGAACCTCAGGAAAAGTTGAGAAGTAGAAAGAAATTATGAAGTTTTTGGTTCGAACCTCACCATAATCTACAAGCAGCCATAAGTAGTAGTAGCTTCAGAAACCATCACTCATCGTGATCCTCCTCCTCCTGCTCATCTTCCTTTTGCTTTTGCCGAGGCTGGAAAAGAAGCACAAACCAGTTCAACAGTTCCACTGAAGGAATAGTCAAACCAAAATCAACCAAAAGCTCAAGTGTGAAGTAGGAGCCTAAGAACAAACCTCTGACTCCCCTTGCAGAGATGCCAGCAAATCTTTCAGCGAAGGGTCATTAGGATCAACACCTGGGAGCTGTTGGACAAAAAAAAGACAAGAAAATAATACATCCTGAAAGGGAAATAGGAAGCCAGTACTGAACTCATCAAGTGAACATACCGAATTTAGGATAGAAGAAACAAATGACTGGTCCTCCAACACCTTACTCATCTCAGATTGAATTGACATGTCTGTTGCACTGTCCTGAACAGACATTTGAAGGGCTGCATGGAGTTGGTTAAAGTTTCATAGATCAGCAAGCCAACCACAAGAGAAATGCATGTAAGCTAACACAAATCACATGAAGGCAAATGCATCAGATACAATTCTAAAAGATGCCATAAAATGCATTTATATCCTACAAAATCAAAATCAGATAGAAAATAATGTAAAACATTCTTCTCTCTCGTGTTCTTATTATCACGTCATTCTTAAATTTTCATGATCAATAGAAACAAACACATGATCAATATGCAAGTCCAACATGTAAATCTTATCCAAATTCCATTTTCACCTCTTCGGTATTACTTTTAGAATAGAAACAAACACAGACCATAAGTATCAATTGGCTTGCACACATAGTAAACAACATCTAATTCACACTCATCCTTTTCCAGGAAACTTCAGATATACAAATGATAAGCACTCCAAGAAATCATTTTTTTTTTTTTTAAATCTGTATCCACATACAAACCAGACCAAGCGCGCATGCAACCATATTCCTGTAGAAATGTCCTGGCTGAAGATTTAATAATAATGTCTAGGGAAAAGCAACAACAATTTATTCAGAAGCTAAGGAAACAATCCAACAGACAAGTAGATGACTACTTATTTCCAATGTTTGTAAATATTAGTGTCCCTCTATCTTTAGATCAGAGATGATGCTTCGGAATTCGACCGAGCTTTTCCACTGGGTAAATGCCATTAACTTTTGTCTGGCAGATATTAGTGACTTACTACAGTAGTATGTTCATATGAAAGGGCTAATATTTATTTTCTGATAACCATAGTTAATTTATTCTTCACTATTCTTTTATACAATTTTTTATCTTTATATTTCACTTCCTTAATTTTTTTAGTACAGAACATAAATGTAATAAAAAATTACATAAACTTTACTATGTTTTCTAATATTTTGCTATTATACTTTTTATTAATCTATTTTTCTTGTCAGATCTTAATAATGTCAAGTTTGATTCCCAACTATCCTCATCATGTTACTCCAAGCCGATCCCAATCCCAATTACAATCTTGCAGGCATATAGTGAATATTAGATATTTGCACAAAAACAGATGTTTCTTATATGTGTGTACATTCAAAGAGGATCTTGATAACTTGGAAAAGCGATGAATTAGCAGAATTACCCACAAGGAAGCTATCCTAGGGTACGTTTAATGATAAAAGTTACTTAGGTCATATTAGGTAATTGCCAAAAGACAAGAAACAATATAATCATTATGATGGAGACATGTAAACGAATCTGAAAATGGCACGATTGTTCATTCATAAATTTTACAAGGACTATGAAACTAACCATATGCTAACTCTTGATCATCTACGGTAGCATCTGACATGTCTGTGTCAGCCACAGGTGCACTGCCAGACTTAGCAACATCCATGGACATTGCAAGAGCGTGCTCCAGCAGCGCAGCCTCATCATCTTGTGACTGTCTCGAACAAAAGAATTAGCTAATTTCTCAAGCAGAAAAAAACTATAACTAGCAACCATGCACTAAAATTTGTTTTTACAAAAAAGCATGCTTGAAAATATGATTGATGCACATCCAAAAATATAAATCAAGATACAAAGAAAACAAACATCCATACATCAAAGAGCATGCACAAGTAACTTAGTTGATAAAAATATATGCAAGGATCAAGTTCAAATAACAGACTGCATTTCGGATCGTTTCAGCACAAAACTTAATCAAACCTAAAACAAAGATTATTTGGTTCAATTTTGAAAGACTTTTAGTTCAGAAATGATGTAATGTTCAATATTCATTTTAATGAAGAAGTCCAATTTATTAGAAAGGCTTAGTGTTGTACAACCATTCTCCATTACTCCTTGCAATAATTTTGGCGAATGCCTACTTAAGGTAAATCCCAGGTTAACACTATCATAATAGCTTCAAACTAAAAAAATTGAAGTACCATGAAGAAAGATCTTAGCTTAGCAAAAGTTCCCTCATTCATAAATAAAAGAAAGCTGTAATAAAGAAAAGCATTGCTAAATTCTTTGCCTGTAATTTACTTCAAAAATATTGAAGACTTCCAATAATAGCTGACAAAAGAATTACATTGGAGAAAATCAAACTATACAAAACACTAATGAAATGCATCACTCAAAAGCTTCAGTCCTTCAAATCAAGTAAAAGGCTTGTGTAGAAGTATCAGAATGTACCAGTAACTAAATAAAAGAAATGAAGCGTGGAAAGATATCATACCGCCAAATTATGTCCTTTCTCATCAACCATAAGAGTTGAATTGCTAACTGGTTCAGCCATGGTATCATCACGGAGCTTGAAGCTTGCTCCCTTACTTTTTCTTGTTCAGCAGCCTGCTCAGCTGCTCTTTTAGCAGCAGCTTCTTGTCTTGCCCTTTCCTCTTCCATAGAAATTCTTAGTGCTAAGGCCATCTCAGGATCCACATTAGGATCAACACCAAAATCAAATTCTGATGGACCACCAGCACCAGCAGCAGCAGCAGCAGCAGCAGCAAAACCACTTCCCTCATCCCCATCACCTGTAACGATGGGTGTGCTGAAATCAAACTAGACATAAGTTCAACAGAGTCATGAGGCTGATGGGAGTGGAACGCCTCCACCAAAGAACTCTGAGTACCTTATAAGCACATCAGAGAGAGCATTTTGTCCAGCCGGGACATGAACAATGTGACTGCTGTCATTATTATTTACGGCAGTAATAAGGGCCTCCAGCTTCTCAGGTTTTCCATCATCAGATTCTCCAAAATTAACAACATCCAAAGCAACACTATTCTTTTTCAGCTTTCTTCCAATTGCCTCCAAGGTCTTATTGTCATACGTAATTGGACTATTGCAAAAAAAGGTTATGAAAACAAAACCTATAATTAGTGACAGTAAAAACAAAAACAAAAGAACTAAAAAAAAAAAAAAGTTGCCAACACCTTCCAGCAAAAACAATGATCCTCTGCTGCTGCTTCTTATTTTGGCGGTGCTTAAGAGCCAACTGAGCAACCTGGATGGCAGCAGTCATGTTCACCTCACCGCCAACAACCAACCCTACAAACAAAAAACAATTATTGGACCATTTCTTTTTTATCGACAAAATTTGAGAGTTAAGAATTTGCATCCTATGTTCCTCAGCAGGAATATCGAGCACCACCAATCCAAAGGAAAGAGTTAAAGAATATGACTTTGCCACCATCCTGCAGTCATAGCTAGATACACATCTTATGCTAAAGACAAGGGGTCACTCATTAAGCAATTATTCCGAGTGTGATAGCAGTTTGCTATATATACTAAACGAATCACAGAACCAAGTTTGAAGCAGGAAAACTAAACATGAAACCACATTTTTTTTCCTAGGACGATTCCGATTCCTTCCGAGAAGAACAACAAAGAAACAGGAAAGGAATCAAACTAGGCATTTTGCTAAAAAGAGGCATGTTGAACACGAGTGCATACAACAAAAAAGAAAAATAAACACCATGTGTACAGGATAAAATCTTTCCAAGATCACTTGTCGGTGTAACCAAAACACGGACACCATTGCCAGCCATTGTCAGGATGCCCACTGTGTTCTCTGGATTCGACTACAAAACGAAATACCAAACTCCACAGTCACCAATCAAAACAACGAAAAGTGAAACAAAGTCAAGCGAAAGAAAATCAAGAACCCTAACGTTTAACAAAATACCCAACGGAAATTGAAACAAAATCAAACGAAACACAATCAAGAACCCTAATGGGAAGTGAAACGAAAACAAACGTAACGAAATCGAGAACCCTTATTTCATAGGATCCTAGGCCTAGGCGTCTGTTATAAAAACACAGAATTCAGGAGGAGGAGGAGAGGGCACCTGAGTTTTAGCCCCGCAAATGAGATTGATGGCGTCGGCTTGGGCTTGAAAGCGACTGGGCGCGTAGTCCCCGTTCCTCATCCACTCCGAGTTATCGATGCAGATCATGGTGGCCTGGGAAGAGCAAGCCGCAAAACCATCATCGAAACCCTAGATCACCCAAACAAGTTATAGAAAGAAGTAGGAAAGCCGATAGGAGCAGGGTTACCTCGAGAACCATGGTGGGCAAGAAATCGACAAGTCCGAGGACGAGAGAGAGAGAGGGCAGAGATGAGCTCACAATCCGTAGCGTTTCGGGTACTTATATCGACGCTTGTAAATAACGGCCGACATAATGATTTCGGTCAGTTGCATGACTTTGTCATGTTATATTCTGAAAAGGTGATATAAAAGACGCAGACCGTTATACACTCGACATAACACTGTTATATATGGAGTTATTTTGTTAAAGAAGCTCGTGAGATAAAGAAAATAATAAATTGCAGCATATAATAAATCGAGGGCAATTTCCCCAAAAAAAAAAAACCCCCCCATAGTCTATATGAAGGATCCATATACTATTTTTTTTTCATTTGAATTCTAAATAGGTGAGAAACCTATAGTAAAAAAATTTGGTTCATAAAACCCAAGCCTTAGTATCAGATCCATTATTTTTGAATAAAATAAAACCACAGTGTATCTAACACAAGCACCAGTCAAAATATTGTGAAAATTTCATGAAACCTTTGACTGGTACCTGATGGACATTCATGAGACTTTTTCTATTTTAGAGAAAATTTTCTCTTTTTTTTGGATTATTCACCATTTAAACAATTTATATATTTTTTATTTTCTCCAAGTTTTTTTTTATTTCTATCAAAATATGATGGACGCTTGCAATATTTTTTAACATTTGAACTTCTAAATAGGTGAGAAACTTACAATAAAAAATTGGTTCATAAAACATAAGCTATGCTATTAAATACATTATTTTTGGGTGAAATAAAAATTTTATATTATTTAACCAACTAACATTCCGTAAGTGGATCATCTAGTAAACTTATTTTCAAATGAGTACTTGCATTATATTTCTAGTGTCCTTACACGGATAGTTATGAGACTAACTATCTTCATCATATAGACGAGTATATAGCATACTGATCTATCCGGTTATCTTGATGTTTCTTTTGAGCATTTTATGATAAAAAAAATATTTAAAGTCTATGATTAGAGGCGAATTAGTCTCATTATCATGATCTAATTTTCATTACGCAAATCCAAGAACATCATAATATATTCATCGTCTAAATATAAAGTGAGAAACTAACTAAAAGATTATAAAGCATGTTACACGTGATATAACTTACGTGATTGACTTGCAAAACACTTACAACTAGTACCGAAACTTGAGTCTAGCTCACCTGTGAGCAAAGGAGGTCGAGCAAAAGCTTAAGAGGGCACTACCAAAGACTAGGCAAGAGCACAAGGCTACCGAGGCCTAGGCTTGACTTATATGTTAGCAAAGGGGGTCGCTAAACTAATTCATGGCTTATCATATAGAAATTGGTCATTTGTCTCATCTCTTGTAAAAAATAAAGCGAAATCCGAAAATTGCATTTAATATTAATATATAATAAGCATCTCCATCAGGACTTTGGAGAAATGGCATCTGTTTCTCGTAGTACAAATCAATCACACACTATTATTGCAGCACCAACCACACAACAACTGGTGGCAGCAAGACAAGGCTCCATGGATTGTGAAATCACAATGTTATGCTTCTTCATTTGTGCTCTTCAGCCATGCAAGGTAGCCTCCAGCAAGATACTTGACATTTCCAAAACCCTGCAAAACGAAACCAGTAGAGAATATATTACGCATCTGAAGCAAGTTCACTGCACCCCCATCTGGAAGAGCGTAGAAAAGTTGCAGCTACTTTGAAGACTACATTCATCATCAAAGTGCAATGTCTACTGCATTTGAGCGGAGACAAATTGCCATGTTGTTTGCAGCTCAGCAGTGCACGAGACGTCAGAAAAGAACGCTTAGACTTACTGCATCGAGGAGATCCACGGTTGCTCGTTTTGCTCGCACTCCCGTTCGACAACCCTTCACAAATGTCAAAGCCAGATCAGATTCAGCGAGGCAGATTGTTTGCTATAAGATCAAAGTCAACGCAAAGAAGTGATAATGTTGAATGGCTCATGCGCAGTTCAATGCATCAAGTGGTGGCATCAAATCTTCGAACATTATTCTGATACCGGATGCTTCATCTTGTAATGCATGTCTGAAAACAAGCAGTCAATTTCTCCTTGTTTATAAAACATGATCATAGTTAAAATGGGATATGGAGGGTTGGAATCTCCTTCCGTTGACTATAATTAAGATAAGGATAATCTAATGATCGGCAGTATCAATCATGATTTGTTTGTAATAGCAATTAATTATCACCTGGGTTAAAGGAGAACAAAGTCGCCTTGTCGGACATCAATCAAGAAAATAGTTTCGAAGTGCTTACCACAAGAAAAACCTCATCTTTTCCAAAGAGCGACGAGACTTGCTCGATGAACTGAGGGTTCTTCACCTTCTCTGACATCCAAACAAGCCAAAGGAAGACGAGGACGATATCAGTTCGACAGCAATGAACAAAACTCATGCATTCGGGGAAGAGATGCATCGGAAGACAGCAAGTAACCTTGAGGAGTAACAGATGAGTAGTAGGGAATATTCAAAGCGCCCTCTACATGTCCTTTCTCGAAGTCCTCCTCCAGCCTTCAACAGTTCCCAGTCAATCAGCATGCTCAGCAGTCTCTCCATCAACCACATCTCAGCTACAGAAAGAACACATTGCTCACCTTACATCCAAGTAGCGATTACCTGAAGCCACAAGACCACGAGCTTCATGGCCATCTACTGTTACAATGTCAACAGCACTGCCAAAAGAGAGATGGAGGGTAAAATAAAAATGACAGAGACTACAAGATCATCAAACTCGTATGCCCTACATCTTCACTGTACCTCCTTTGGCCTTCCATGATGAGATCTTTCCCTGTTCTTTGCGAGGAGGATTGGAAGCCCATGGGAAGCAATGTAAGTCGAGCATGATAAAGTCAACGGCGTTTGCTAGTTTCTTTATTTATGAGATACCAAGCAGTGATGTCATTAGACACCTTACAAGCATCCGAGCCCTCCACCATGAACCACTATAATAATATGATAATGAAACGTACTGATGGTGGCAAAGTTATGGTTTAATGCTGCATATGCTTTGTACTGGTGATGTAGAGTTTTCTTTCGGGATATGGATTGCAAGTAACATATTATTTCTCTTAGAGATTTATTAGAATTATTCAAAAATACGTAACATATTCACCTCAAAGTAGTAACACATTCTTGTTTGTTTGTTGTCTATAAAATTATTAGTTCTAAACACAAATCCTGAAGTCTTTTTTCTATCATCTATACAATCAATCTTTGCCTACTTCAAGCAAAATATTATAATACTCCTGAAGCGGGTTTGATGGTGATCAAGAAGCACGTTAGTAGGCGTTCGTCACAGTGGAGCACCCGAAAGCCACCGTTCGGTCATCGCTAAGCATTCCTTCGGCCGGTACTCTGGAGCCGTATGACCACCACCCTAGCGAAGAAGATGACTAATTGAGCACCGTGGATCACAATACCGTCGACAAGTTCGATTCTTCGAATGAAAACACAAGCACTTACTTTGACGGTCGCAAACGTGAGATTGTTGGAGTACGTCCTCGTGAATCTAGGAAGACCGGCATCGAGGAACAGATGATGTTAATCAGTACAGTGAAGGCATTGATGGAAGGGAAACAATAGTACAATACTCGGAGAACAAAAGCGAACCCTGCAACTTGGCCTTCCACCGACCATGGCCGCCAATCGTCCACGATGGAGAAGTTGAGAGACCTAATCCATGCTTGTGTCCCCAAAAACGGCACAGTCATGTCATGGTCACCACTGCATGCAAGCCAAAATTAGTCAACGGCTGACACAGGTTGATACACATAGCAGCAAGAACTCACCTGTATACCAGAGCACGGTAACCCCGGTTGGTCAGAGAAAAATGATAGTTTACAGAACTTAGGACATCATACGTATAATTGTTCAAGCCGAAGTCGCACCTCACCCAAGTCTGTGTCGAACCCTGTTTGGCATCACCATCCACCTTGTCATTCGAGTGTGTACAAAGTTACTTGGCCTGGAAGGACAGTATGCATCGGACACATACCTCCCTGATGCCGAGAGCCTGTCGAACAGTATCATTGTTTGCCCAGGCGTGGGAAAGCAGATATCCGTAGTTCTGGCATTCGAGTGTAGATTTTGTTTACACGTCCACGAATGGAAACACTTTTGAATGGAATTTTGTAGGGCTTGGCAAAGATGGATGGACTTACCCTACACAAAGGATCGTAAGTGTTTGACATGGGGAGCTCGGAAAGCGCTTCGAGTAGCCTCCTCCCGTCGGCAGTAATTATGTTAGGCTTCGGGGTTTCAACGGAGCTGCACAGAGGCTCCAGGATTTGGGCAGTGTTAATCCCACTGAGATCCTGCATGTTCATAATGTTCTTCGTTTCCTTGATCAAAAGAACAAAAAGAAAGAGAATTCTGCATCCAAAAAATTTGCTGAAAGAAATGCAGCATCCTCACCTGGTTTACTGAATCCCCACAACGTGAACACTCTGCATTGCTGGGATTCTGATATTTCCCTCCACAACTGCTCTTGGTTGACTGAGGAGAAAAAAAAAACACAAATTGTAATAAACAATGCATGCTACATGCAAATTTCTGAGAGCTCTTCTTGTTCGATGGCTTTGATCGACATGAAATGCATTAGCTGTTCTTGGAAGGAAACGTACAATCCATTGATAGTACACACTGATAAGGAGGGAGTGGCAATGAACATTTGAAGTCAAAGGTCTCACCTCATAAAGTTCATCAGATATGAAGCCAACCCCATGAGCATAAGGGATTCTTGCATCGCCATCGTAGTTAGCGTCCGTGCAAGGGTTGCCAAGTAGGTATCCCTGAAACCATAAGCACCTTGTAACATTGAGGTGGAATATAGCAAACAACATGACATATCAAATAATAATAATAATAACAAACTAGCCAGCAAGCATTGCAGCAGACCTTGAGGTTCAAGTGCACCCCATATCCAGCTTCATTTCCTGAAACATGGGAGAATGTTAGAGGCAAGAACTTTACATTGACATGGAAATGCTTGAGCTCACGCTGTTGTGTGCTTTGGCAGTACTCAAAGCACAATTCTAGCATATACTAGAAGAAGGAAGTGCAGAAAACCATGTACTAGTAAATATTTGTTCCTACATCTCATGCTTCTTCTATTTCTCTAGCTTCATTTGTATTTTAAGCATGCATGATTAAATTGTGTTCTCCTATTTCTCTTAGCCCAGAAACAATCCTATCTCTGATGTGCTTGTGTCTTTGTATGTGATCCTGCAGGTGAAAACGTTGAACTCTATCGACACTTCAAAGACAAGTTTAATACTTCAAATTCTTCTACATTTTCGACCATTTCAAAATGAATTATCGTGACACCTGAAGTCACAATCAGCCATGTCATTTTCTCTACGTGAAAGCATGAACAAAATCCAGCTTCATAGGATGAACTGGTCTGCAAATAAACGTAGATTATTCTGAACCAAAATATATTACCATCTGCGATGTACTGGGCAACGACTGGCACAGTGAAGCCAGAATATGAATCTCCAGCAACGTAAAGAGGATTTGCAATGAACGATGGGTGATCAACATACCACTGCAAAACATTTTAGTTGACCATGATTTCTTTTAGTTGCCGATCATAGTGCAGAAAAATGTTCAAAAAAAAAGAAAACTTATACCTTTCTAAGAAACGTATGGACATCTACAGATGATTTTGTATCACTGGTTTTGAGACCTCGCTTGCTGGTTGAATAAGAGAACCCAGTTCCTACTGGGGAATCAAGAAATATGATGCTAGAAACCTGAAGACCCACCCGAACTCACTCAGAGCAAGACAAAAAGAACAAAACATTTTGGTGTATTAGTGCAAAATTGAGACCTTTGTCCAGCTGGTTGACTTGTAGAACAAAGTGGGAAGAAGGCCTTCGGTGTACCCCTCTACATCGAATTCCAGAGGACCTGCGTATGTACAAATAGATGTACAAGATAATAAATACTAAAGAAAGTCTTGTTGTTATTGCGTGTCCAGGTGACCACCACCCAAAGCCTTCGTACAAATCTTTTGATGGAAATGGAAGGCCCTCTCTTTGAACTTTGTGCAAAGTCGCGACCAAGTAAGTTAATTATCATCCTAAAAAATTTATCAGATTATATTTCAATGTTTTAGATGTTCAAGCTACCATCACATATTTTAGATTCCAATGATGGTTTTGCGTCCAAAACCCTTTTTCCCATCATTCACAATGACGATGAAGATTTTAGTATGTAAAACCAGCGTTGAATTATGTAGCAAAAACCATCCAAATACATTGGTCTAAGAAAAATTACCTATCTCGTAAATTAATCCAGAGAGAGCTGAACACCCCGGGCCTCCTGTTAGCCACACCAGTAGAGGATCATCCTCGGGCTCCCTCTCTGACTTTATGAAGTAGTAGAAAAGCTGCACATCTTTGGCTTCGTTCACATTCACGTAGCTGAGAAGCATCAATCAAGTGGGGGAAAAAACCCAGTAAAGATAACATGGTTAATATTTCTCCATCATGAATCCGCTTCACTAGTTTCCCATCATTCTGGGAATGATAACGACAGTATTCATTTGCTGTAGTTAGATTCGTGTCGGTGTGAAGTGCTGGCTTACAGGACTTCTCTCCAGTTCTCTTGCTGTTTGTGCCATCTAGTTGCACTTAGCAAGCGGTCGGGATCACCTCTCGTTCTCCGACCTCGCTTAAGGACTAGGTCATAGGTAACGATTGGTGTTGGTTTGACAAATCCCATAGTCCGACATTTGAAATTTCTATTCTGCTATCTCCTATTGGTGCTATAAAAATGGGCTTAAACTTTGAAGCTAGAAGCACCATAGGCATAACAAGAAAAGTCACTTTGAATTTAATTTTATTAAGTCAAATATTTTGGGCTTTTCTTGTTTAGTAGTTTCAGGAGCTTTATGACCTAGGAATATTTTTTCTAAGGCATTTGTAATTATCCCTTTTATAGTAAGAGTTTTGCTCCTTCTTCGTTCGTGGACGTAGGTCAATTGATCGAACCATGTAAATCTGGTATCTTTGTCTCTCTTTTATCTTTCTGCTTTATTGTCTTTATTGGTTGTCAAAATTATCCTTTGGTAAAATTCCTAGGACCAGCTCTAACAAACTGGTATCAGAGCTTAGGACCATGGTTACCATCTGCTCTAGGTTTTTTAACATCACCCTTGAGCAACCTTCAGCGATCTGAGCAAGAGTGATTAGGGCCGCATGGTGTTTCTACCACTCGGGTGCGGCAAGGTAGGCTGGCAATAGTTCGAAGGCAACTGGCACGATTGTGTTTTTACCAATTGCGATGGTAAGTCGATCAAGGCACTCCAGGGCCATGCCATAATTACTAGTTTCCCCAGCATCCTCATCCTGAACCTCTGCACTGTGCCAGGCAGGATCATCATCTATATCAAGCAACATCTTCATGAGCATAACAAAGAGGCTAACAAGCGGGGTAAGCTTCGCATCATCCCAAGGGCATGCTCCCTCGCCTCGGCAAGGGTGATGACGAACTCGATCGCCAGGTGGCATGTGCCCTCCTCGAGTCAGAATGAAGAAATTACGATCTCTCCATCAGAATAGAACTTGGGATCTTGTGAAGCCGCTTTCGGGTAAGAAAATTATTGGATGCAAATGGGTCTTCAAAAGGAAAGAAGGTATTTCAGGGGTTGAAGATGCAAGGTACAAAGCACGATTGGTTGCAAAGGGCTATAGTCAGGTACATGGTATTGATTTTAATGATGTGTTTTCACCTGTTATTAAACATAGCTCTATTCGTATTTTGCTTGCTTTAGTTGCCATGTATAATTTGGAATTAGAGCAACTTGATGTTAAGATAGCTTTCTTACATGGTGAACTTGAAGAGCAAATTTACATGGAGCAACCTCATGGATTTGAAGTTGACGGTAAGGAAGAACATGTTTGCTTATTAAAGAAATCATTGTATGGATTAAAGCAGTCTCCAAGACAATGGTATAAGAGGTTTGATTCCTTTATGTTGGGTCATGGTTACACAAGGAGCATGTATGATAGTGTGTCTACTTTCGAAGTTAAATGATGGCTCTTTTGTGTATTTGTTACTTTATGTTGACTTTCATTGACGATTATTCCAGGAAAGTTTGGGTTTATTTTCTGAAGCATAAAAATGATGTTTTTCTAACCTTTAAATAATGGAAGGCTTTGATTGAGAAGTAAATATTTAAACAGATTAAGCGGCTTCGAACAGATAATGGCATGAAATTTTATGAAGGTGACTTTGATGAATTCTGCAAAAATGAAGGAATAGTTCGATCGCCTTTAGGATGGCGCCTCGGCAAAATAGTGTGGCGAGCGTATGAGCAGAACACTCTTGGAGAGAGCAAAGTGTATGATCTCAAATGCAGGATTGACAAAGGACTTTTGGGCAAAGGCGATTAACATGGCCTGTTACGTTGTTAATCACGCTTCTTTTGCAGCACTTAATTTTAAAACTCCGGAGGAAGTTTGGTTAGGTACTCCTGCTGATTACTTTAATTTAAAAATTTTTGGGTGTCTAGCATACATGAATGTAAATGAAGGAAAATTAGAGCCTCGAGCTAAAAAGTGCATTTTCCTTGGGTATGCTTCTGGGGTGAAAGGATACAGATTATGGTGTCCTGATCCCAAATCTCCAAAATTTATAATTAGTAGAAATGTTACTTTTGATAAATTATTTATGTTATCTTCTAAAGAGGAATCTACTAGTTGTACAAATGATAGTGCACAGAAGCAAGTGGAGCTTGAGATTGGTAGTTCTGATTCTTTTCAATCGAACTCTTCTATTCAGCGAATGCCAATAGATGGTTCTGAGTCTACTGACAAAGATGATCCAGAGGAAGAGTAATATTTCATAGCCAAGGATAGATCACGGAGAAATATTCGACCACCACAAAGATATGTAAATTTGGATGCATATGCTTTGTTTGTTGTAGAAGAAACAGGTGGAGTTATTGAGCCTACTACCTACTCAGATACAATTTCTTGTGATGATTCCGTTAAGTGGTTGATTACGATACTTACAAAGCCTCTTCCGGTTTACAAGTTCAAGCAGTGCTTGGACTTGGTTGGTATTCATTATTGGTGATTGTCCGTTGGGGCTTTTGTGAAGAAGGTGGAGCAAGTTCTGCTAAATTGTTAATGTTGGGACATGCCAAGGTGGAGATTTATTGGTTTGGCAAGTCACATAGTTCCACATCTGAAATTTCTATTCTGATATCTCCTATTGGTGCTATAAAAAGGGGCCTAAATTTTGAAGTTAGAAGCACCACAAGAAAAGTCGCTTTGGATTTAATTTTATTAAGTCAAATATTTTGGGCTTTCCTTGTTTAGTAGTTACAGGTGCTTTATGGTCTAGGAATATTTTTCCTAAGGTATTTGTAATTGTCCCTTTTATAGTAAGAGTTTTGCTCATTCTTCGTTCGTGGACGTAGGTCAATTGACCGAACCCCGTAAATTTGATATCTTTGTCTCTCTTTTATCTTTCTGCTTTATTATTTTTATTGGTTGTCAAAATTATCCTGTCTTAAAATTCCTAGGGCCAGCTCTAACACTCGGAGGGATATTCGCTTCTTCGATTCAATGTTGTCGTTCGACGACAAAGAGAAACGAAAGTTTGACTCCTAACTCTTCTTGGCTGACAATTAATGAGTTCAAGAACCAGCTACCTGATATGAGTGTGTGCATAAAATGTTCAAGGACCGTGTTGAGCAAGTGAGCAGCTCACGCAAATCCAATCGAGGGAGAAAGAAGAACTCACCCGGTTTCCAGATAGAACGGCAGAGGCCCATCGAATCCAGGAAGATGGGTGACTACGTTGACAGATGAAGCAAGAGGCGACGGCGACAGGAGTAATAGCAGCAGGAAAAGATGAGAAACGCTCAACACAACCTCTCTCGCTCCCTTGTCGATAGTTTCTGTAGCTGCTGCCATGCTTCCTCCCTCGCAAATTCGAGAGAGAGAGAGAGAGAGAGAGAGAGAGTCACCTCCTCCTATCTCGAAAACCGCAGATAGTAGCATGTTTTGTGGTGGGGAGGCGACCACGGAGACGACAGTGGATAACAGGTAGGGTTTGACTGAGAGCAAGCCAGCTGTGGCTCAGGTTGGCAATCTCAGCCATGGATGTCAAAGATGACGGAAGAAGATAAAGAAGAGTAATGGAATCGTTTTGTCTTCTTGCATCATCCTCTATACCAATCTCACCTACCGTGTAAACTGCGTGTTGGTGAAGCAAAGCATTCAAATACCATAAAATGTATGTATATGGACTTCGATATTCAAGATTTTGGGTGTGTTCAATGTGCAGAAATACCTGCAAGAAATAAATGAATTCAAAGTAAATATTGCAAGCACTATATATCCCATGATAGCGAGAGGAGACCATGGAGGTGAGAGCTGTGAGGACCAAGGTGGAGTGAGAAGAGGAGGATAGCATGCGAGGAGGCAACTCATAGGGAAGCAAAGCAGTGGATGTCCAAACAAAATCTTAGTTCACGATTCGTAAATCCATATCGAACATGTAGATATTTTCTTAGTTTCGATGCGGTCTTAGCATGGGAGGTGAAGCAGCAGCTGTTCCAAGATGAGGTTTTGCATGGAGCTTTGCAGTGTCGATGTGCCCACAACACGAGTGCTGGACTCGCGAGCTAATCTATGCAGACAAGAAAAAGAGCTCGAACGCAAAATACAAACCCATAAATTACAATTGTTGATGACACATTTCACCGACATTCTCCTCCTTTTCTTCGCGTTTGCGTCCCCGACGGCGACGCCGCTCTGCACAAAAGAACAGGAGAACAAATAGCAGCCTCACAGCAACAAGCACCGCACCAAGCGACGCTCTTCCCCTTCCTTGTCACACCACCGCTCTCATATCTCAATCTCCCACCAGCAGAATATTCTCCGTCGATCGCCAACGACAAACTCAGATGGGCCTGCTTGCGGAGAATTAGTGCGTTCCTCCTCCGTCTCCGTCACTGCCGCCCGTTCCTGGAAGCTCATGCAGGCTCAGAGGAGCCACGACGAGACAAGAATTGCGACCGAAACGGCGAGTTCGGCCGCGCGTACTGCCACGGTCGGCTCGTCGCCGGCCGACGACTCCGGATTCTGGCTCGAGGATTTCTGACTGCACCAAAAGTACACGAAAACAAACATCATACAATTGCATCGGCATTACGATAACACGAGGCGGACAATGGAGTGATGGCGGTTGTATAAAGCATGGGGAAGCAGCCAAAGCAAGACGGGTTTTGTATGTGACGTCTCTTGATATCTCCGTCCATTTGCTGCTCTCTGACGGCTAAAAGAAGGTAAAGACATGGCATGAGGAGGTGATCATTCTTACGTCAAGCTTAAAACCAAGCCAAAGGAGGCGAAGACAATATGCCATGGGTGGCCGGCCACGCGTCTACAGACGCCCTCGCCCAGCTAAAATGGCTTGTCCGAATGCAGATGGACTTAAATTTGAGCTCTGTAATGAATGGTAAAGCATTCGACTTGGTTCAGTCTCCATCCGTTCGACTATTTACCTGGCGGTGCTGGGGCAGAAGGTGATGAGGTAGCCGGCGGAGGCGCAGGTGAACGTGGAGGTGGCGTCGTCGAAGGCGTAGCTGTAGGCCCTGGGGCAGGCGTTCTTAAAGAACTGCGAGTAGGACGAGGGCTTGCACGTGTTGGAATTGCCGAAGGCGCCGGTGCAGCAGTACTGCGGCGACCCGAAGGCCTCGCACGCGCTCATGCACGCCACGCCCTCGCCCCCCCGGCTGCTCGACCGCGCCGCCACCACCTTCAGGTCCGACGGGCACACCCGGTTGAGGACCGCCACGCACCCCGTCGAGCCGCAACCGCCGCCGGACCCCCCCTGCGCCACCACCAGCATCGGCAAGTTGTAGCCGTCCACCAGGCTCACGTCGTAGTAGTCCATCCCGCCTCCGCCGCCACCTCCCAGGGTGAACTCCGCCAGGGTGACCGGCGGTGTGGCGCCGCCGCCGGAGCACTCCACCTCGCCGGACCCGCAGTCCCCTGTCCCGCAGCTGACCCTGCCGGAGGAGTCGGTGGCGCAGAGGGTGCGGGCCCAGAGACGGCCCGACCACCCGGCGGGCGCGTCGAGGCTCTTCGACTGCCCTGTCTCCAGAGTGAATCCCGTCGTCGAGAGCGCAGCATCTCCGGCGTTCGATAGCACGCCCGGCCACACCGTGTAGTCGCAGTTGTTGGTTAACGTGAATTTAGCCGCCGAGCTCCCTGAAACCCAAACACTTCACCTACTGAATCATAAAACACAGGCAAACGCAGGAAAACACTTCACCATACCTCGAACAAGAAAGAAGACCACAAGAGTAGCAGACAAACTATCCATGAATCCAGCCACAGTCGAGAGCTGCTCGTCTATTCCCCTGCTGATGTCGGCAGCTCTACTTCGAGCTCTGCGAGGGAGACGGCAATCAATGGGGTTATGCGACATGGTGAGGCACAAGGATTCGGGGGACCGAAGAAGTGAGTTCCCAGAACTGCAAGGGTTGAAAGACTCCACACACAACTCGAAGAGAGAGAGAGAGAGAGAGAGAGAGAGAGAGAGAGAGAGAGAGAGAGAGAGAGAGAGAGAGAGAGAGATGATGTATATGATATGAGTACATACAAAACAACTAGGCCCAAACACTTCTCTATCTTTGTGGCACCAACTCAATAGCTACAAAATTGACTAACAAGGTCCACAATATCGTGTCATACCGGTATATCAAGAGTTGATCGGTACGATACGATATACCGAGCGGTACACTTAATTAGTTTCAATTAGCTTCAATTGAAGTTTCAATTAGCTCCAACGGTCAATTTGATCGTTAGAGTACTGCTACCAGTCAGTAACGATCGAAATCGACTGTTACTGAGCTTTGCCGGGCTCGATAACAATCGAAATCGATCATTACCGAGTTGTACCGGATATATCTTCGTATCGATCGATACGAGAGATATTAGGCATTCCGCCCGGTAGAGGGCAATCCGCGTACCAATATCCTGTCGGACCGATATGTATCGGGCGGTACAGGTCAAAACTGCATACCGTGCTAATAATGATATGAAAAATAGTATTAAAAAAAAGTTGAAGGTTCTCCTGCGCCATGTGGATGGCAGAGAAGTTTTGGTGAGAGTTGTTTGGCATGTTTGATTATAATGAATGGAAACATGAATTATTTTTATATGGGCAAGGCAGTGGCACAACACCTTTTAATTTGGATTAGATGATACAATCAAGCAATCATATGACTCTTCATTGCAGTGAGCACTAGATTTAAGTAGTCCAACTCAAGAAAACTAGAATTCAGCATATGAGTACTGTTAGGGGTATTAAATGTGATGTGACCCCGGCCCCTGTGGTTCCCGTCATGGTGACGTCTCAGCCCCTCCTGCGGTTGACTGTCGCGAGGGTTGACCGACAGACGTCCTCTCCCTCTGCTCTTCCCCGGTTCCGCAGGAGACCGAAGCACGCCATCAGTACGACCCTGCGGAGGGCCACATCACCAACAGTAATCTTCCCTATAAGACCTCTACGTTTAGAAGGAGAAAAAGGGGTGAAGGGGCTGGAAAGAAGAGGAGAAGGGGGGTAGAAGGGGAGATGAACCAACACTCAGGAGGAGAAGAAGGAGGAGGAGGGGAAGAAGACTCTCTTAGCCACTCTCCCCCTCGCTGCATGGCAGCCAGCTCCTGTGCATGGCATCACCCGAGCTCCCATCGCCGCATGGCAGCGGTAGCTCCCCGCTGCATGGCGGCGGCCGAGCTCCCTCATTGCATGACAGCAGCCGGTGAGGCTCCCATCGGCTGCATGGCGGCACCCGAGCTCCCCTCGCATGGCGTGCGGCCAGAGCTCCTCAGCATGGCGACACCCGAGCTCCCATCCCGAGCTCCCCCTCGCTGCATGGTAGCAGCCGAGCTCCCTCGCTGCATGGCAGCAGCCGAGCTCCCTCATTGCATGACAGCAGCCGAGCTCCCATCGCTGCATGATAGCACCCGAGCTCCCATCGCTGCATGGCAGAACCGAGTTCCCATCGCAGAGAGGCGCAGCATTGACCTCGAGACATCGGCAGCCAAAGGATCTCTTTCTCTACCTCTCTTTCCCTCTCTATAAAACACTCTACTCACTCCCATCCGACACTGACTTAAGCATCGGAGGGGTCGGGATGAAACCCGAGCCCGACTGTGTGCGAGCAGGGGCATGCGTGGTAGCCACGGATGAAGGAACGGCCACGGCGAGCGGATGATCGGCTTCTCGACCAGTGTCGGCTTCCTGCCGGAGATCGATGGCGACCCTGCGCGTCGGACCCCAAACCCACCCGCGGCGGCCCGAGGCCACGGCGAAAAGTTGTTGACCATAACAGATTGGCGCTAGAAGGAGGGCGTCGCAAGGTCAGCCCCATCTAATCTCAAGCGAGCTCTGATTGCTTGGCAGCCATGTTCGGCGCCACTGCATGGTTCATCGTTGCCTTATCGTAGCTCGTAAATTTGAGCGAGTGCGGCTGCTTGGCAACACATCGCTGCGTCGCTGCCTCATGCAGTCGCTCGGCCAAATCTGAGTGCGCTGCTCGGCGGCGGAAGCCGAGCTACGGTCTTTCGGACCACCATGTCGACCCTTGCATGGTTAGCGATTACACCAAGCGTTGCTTTCGGCGTAGCCCGAGCTGCAATGCTCGGCAACACATCGCGGCGTCGCTGCCTCATGCACCGCTCGGCCAAATCCCGAGCGAGTGCGCCTGCTCGGCAGCGGAAGCCCGAGCTACAGTGCTCGGCAACCATGTTCAGCGCTTCGCTGCATGGTTCATCGTTGCCTCACGCAGCAGCTCGGCCAAATCTGAGCCCGAGTGCGCCTGCTCGGCAGCGGAAGCCCGAGCTACAGTGCTCGGCCACCATGTCATCGCTTCGCTGCATGGTTAGCAGTTGCACCAAGCAGCTGCTCGGCAGCGAAAGCCCGAGTGCGCTGCTTGGCAACACATCGCTACGTCGCTGCCTCATGCAGCCGCTCGGCCAAATCTGAGTCCGAGTGCGCTGCTCGGCAGCGGAAGCCCGAGCTGCGATGCTCGGCAACACATTGCTACGTCGCTGCCTCATGCAGCCGCTCGGCCAAATCTGAGCCCGAGTGCGCCTGCTCGGCAGCGGAAGCCCGAGCTACAGTGCTCGGCCACCATGTCATCCCTTCGCTGCATGGTTAGCAGTTGCACCAAGCAGCTGCTCGGCAGTGAAAGCCCGAGCTGCGATGCTCGGCAACACATCGCTACGTCGCTGCCTCATGCAGCCGCTCGACCAAATCTGAGTCAGAGTGCGCTGCTCGGCAGCGGAAGCCTGAGCTGCGATGCTCGGCAACACATTGCTACGTCGCTGCCTCATGCAGCCGCTCGGCCAAATCTGAGTCCGAGTGCACCTGCTCGGCAGCGGAAGCCCGAGCTACAGTGCTCGGCAACCATGTTCAGCGCTTCGCTGCATGGTTCATCGTTGCCTCAAGCAGCTGCTCGGCAGCGAAAACCCGAGCTGCGATGCTTGGCAACACATCACTACGTCGCTGCCTCATGCAGCCACTCGGCCAAATCTGAGTCCGAGTGCGCTGCTCGGCAGCGGAAGTCCAAGCTGCGATGCTTGGCAACACGTTGCTATGTCGCTGCCTCATGCAGCCGGTAAATCGAGCCGAGTGGACCTGCTCGGCGAAGCCAGCTCTGCGGCAACCATATCAAGCAGCGCGCTGCTGCATCGTTGCCTCATGTAGCGGCTCGGCCAAATCGAGCCGAGTGCGCTGCTCGGCGAAAGCCGAGCTGATGCTCGGCAACACATTGCTACTGCATCATGCATTGCTCGTCGCCCGAGCCCGAGTGCTGCTCGGCGGCCGGCCGAGCTCGATGCTCGACACACACGTTCAGCACTTTGCTGCGTGGTTTGCAGCTGCACCAAGCAGCTGCTCGGTAGCGAAAGCCCGAGCTGCGATGCTTGGCAAAACGTCGCTGCGTCGCTGCCTCATGCAGCCGCTCGGCAGCGAAAGCCCGAGCTGCGATGCTCGGCAAAACGTCGCTGCGTCGCTGCCTCATGCAGCCGCTCGGCCAAATTTGAGCCCGAGTGCGCCTGCTCGGCAGCGGAAGCCCGAGCTACAGTGCTCGGCCACCATGTCAACCCCTCGCTGCGTGTTTCATCGCTGCCTCACGCAGCAGCTCGGCCAAAACTGAGCCCGAGTGTGCTGCTCGGCAGCCGAAGCCCGAGCTACAGTGCTCGGCACACACGTTCAGCACTTTGCTGCGTGGTTTGCAGCTGCACCAAGCAGCTGCTCGGCAGCGAAAGCCCGAGCTGCGATGCTCGGCAACACATCGCTGCGTCGCTGCCTCATGCAGCCGCTCGGCCAAATCTGAGCCCGAGTGCGCTGCTCGGCAGCGGAAGCCCGAGCTCTGATGCTCGGCCACCATGTCGACCCTTGTTGCATGGTTAGCGATTACTGCGGCTGCTCGGCCGCTACGAGCTCCGCCTTGGCCATAAAGCTCTGAATATGCCTCGGTCACAAAGCCCGAGCTCCGCCTCGGCCAGAGAGCTCCGAGCAACGCCTCGGCCACAAAGCCCGAGTACTTCTTTGCGCAAATATGCCTGCGCACACCATCCTACAAAGCTCCGAGCGACACCTCGGTAGCCGAAGCCCGAGCTACAGTGCTCGGCCACCCATGCTCAACCACTGCTGCGTGGTTTATCGCTGCAACAAGCAGCTGCTCTGCCAACGCCCGAGTTGCGACGCTCGGCCAACTAATGCCCGAGCTGCGACGCTCGGCAATCCTTCGCTGCATGGTTCACAGCTGCACCAAACAAGCTGGCCAAAGCTTTGTGGCGGCTCGGCCACTCACGTTCGGCACTTCACTGCATGCATTGTAATTGCACCAAGCAGCTGCCCGGCCAAAAACTACCCGAGCCATGCTGCTCGGCCAACAGAAGCGATGCTTCGATTGTCGTTACTCCTTTGCAATATCTTATGGAATTCCCACTGAGTTGAGCAAGCCATGCAACTTAATCCTCATGGACCTCTCGAGCTGCAGCCTCAAAGGGAAAATATCGTAGCAGATCGGCAACCGGGTTAGCCGCGAAACGCTGCTTGTGCACTCCAACTGGTTGTCCAGGCGGATGCCACCACCTGGGTCTTGATCGGCGGCTCGACCCTTCATCCCGAATGGCGGTTCGGTTACATGGTCTTGAGCGGCGGCTCGACCACCGGCTTTCTGGGTCTTGAGCGGCGGCTCGACCCCTTATCCCGAACGGTGGTTCGGTTATCATGGTCTTGAGCGGCGGCTCGACCATTGGTCTTCTAGGTCTTGAGCGGGCCTCGACCCCTTATCCCGAACGGCGGTTCGGTTATCATGGTCTTGAGCGGCGGCTCGACCATTGGTCTTCTAGGTCTTGAGCGGGCCTCGACCCCTTATCCCGAACGGCGGTTCGGTAACAAGGTGTTGAGTGGCGCCTCGACCCCTTATCTCGAACGGCGGTTCGGTTATTATGGTCTTGAGCGGCGGTTCGACCATTGGTCTTCTGGGTCTTGAGCGGGCCTCGACCCCTTATCCCGAACGGCGGTTCGGTAACAGGGTGTTGAGTGGCGCCTCGATCCCTTTTTCCCGAACGGCGGTTCGGTTACATGGTCTTGAGCGGCGGTTCGACCATTGGTCTTCTGGGTCTTGAGCGGGCCTCGACCACTTATCCCGAACGGCGGTTCGGTAACAGGGTGTTGAGTTGCGCCTTGATCCCTTTTTCCCGAACGGCGGTTCGGTTACATGGTCTTGTGCGACGGCTCGACCCCTTATCCCAAACGGCGGTTCGGTTATTATGGTCTTGAGCAGCGGCTTGACCACTGGTTTTCTAGGTCTTGAGCGGGCCTCGACCCCTTATCCCGAACGGCGGTTCGGTTACAGGGTGTTGAGTGGCGCCTCGATCCCTTTTTCCCGAACGGCGGTTCGATTATCATGGTCTTGAGTGGCGGCTCGATCGCCGGTTTTCTGGGTCTTGAGCGGCGGCTCGACCCCTTATCCTTAACGGCGGTTCGGTTATCATGGTCTTGAGCGGCGGCTCGACCCCTTATCCCGAACGGCGGTTCGGTTACTATGGTCTTGAGCGGCGGCTCGACCATCGGTCTTCTGGGTCTTGAGCGGCGGCTCGACCCCTTATCCCGAACGGCGGTTCGGTTATCATGGTCTTGAGCGGCGACTCGATCATCGGTTTTCTGGGTCTTGAGCGGGCCTCGACCCCTTATCCCGAACGGCGGTTCGGTAACAGGGTGTTGAGTGGCGCCTCGATCCCTTTTTCCCGAACGGCGGTTCGGTTACATGGTCTTGAGCGGCGGCTCGACCACCGGTTTTCTGGGTCTTGAGCGGCGCCTCGATCCCTTATCCCGAACGGCGGTTCGGTTATCATGGTCTTGAGCGGCGGCTCGACCATCGATCTTACAGGTCTTGGCGGCGGCTCGACCCCTTATCGAATGGCGGTTCGGTTATCATGGTCTTGGCGGCGGCTCGACCGCCGATTTTAGGTCTTGGCGGCGGCTCGACCCCTTATCGGCAGCGATTCGGTTGTCATGGTCTTGACGGCGGCTCGACCATTGGTTTTAGGTCTTGGCGCGCTCGACCCCTTATCGAGCGGTTTGGTTGTCATGGTCTTGAGCTGGCGGCTCGGCCGAAGGTTTTCAGGTCTTGGCGCGGCGCTCGACCCCTTATCATCTGCCGCATGATTCAGATCAATGCCACGACAAGCGGAACCTCCGTGAGGGCTCGGCCGGTCACTCATGTGCAAGCGAAGTTTCTCCAAGCACCACCCCTACCTCGAGGTCCATCCCGCAAGAGTGGCTTTTTGAGGGGGGTAGTGTTAGGGGTATTAAATGTGACGTGACCCCGGCCCCTGTGGTTCCCGTCATGGTGATGTCTCAGCCTCTCCTGCGGCTGACTGTCGCGAGGGTTGACCAACAGACGTCCTCTCCCTCTACTCTTCCCCGGTTCCATGAGAGGCTCACGCCATCGATGCGACCTGCGGAGGGCCACATCACCAACAGTAATCTTCCCTATAAGACCTCTACGTTTAGAAAGAGAAAAGGGGGTGGGAGGGGCTGGAAAGAAGAGGAGAAGGGGGGTAGAAGGGGAGATGAACCAACACTCAGGAGGAGAAGGAGGAGGAGGAGGGGAAGAAGACTCTCTTAGCCACTCTCCCCCTCGCTGCATGGCAGCAGCCGAGCTCCCTCGCTGCATGGCAGTAGCCGAGCTCCCATCATTGCATGGCGGACACGAGCTCCCCATCGCCGCATGGCGATCGAGCTCCTCATTTGCATGGCGGCCGGTAGAGCTCCTCAGCATGGCAGACCGAGCTCCCATCACGCTGCATGACGGAAGCTCCCATCGGCGCATGGCGACCTGAGGCTCCCCCTGCATGGCGGCGGTAGAGCTCCCTCAGCATGGCGTGACCAGCTCTCATCGCGATGACACTCGAGCTCCCATCGTGCATGGCGCACCCGAGCTCCCCTCATTGCATGGTAGCGGTAGAGCTCCTCACCGCATGGCGGCCCGAGCTCCTCATTTGCATGGCGGCCATGAGCTCCCCTCATTGCTGGCGACACGAGCTCCCATCGTGCATGATAGCACCCCAGAGCTCCCATCATTGCATGGCGAACCGAAGTTCCCATCGCAGAGGCGCGGACGTGACCTCGAGACATCGGCAGCCAAAGGATCTCTCTCTCTACCTCTCTCTCTCTATGAAACACTCTACTCACTCCCCTCCCACACTGACTTAAGCATCAGAGGGGTCGGGATGGGACACCCCGATCCGACTGTGTCAGAACCGAGGGGCATCTGTGGTAGCCACGGATGAAGGAACCGACCACGGGTCGAAGCGGATGATCGACTTCTCCGACCAGTCGGCTTCCTGCCCGGAGATCGATGAGGCGACCCCTACGCATTCGGACCCGAACCCAGCCGCGACGGCCCCGAGGCCACGGCGAAAAGTTGTTGACCATAACAAGTACCAAGGATTTCATGATCTGGGCTGCCATCCATTTAATGCATGACTCAATATCTATTTTATCCCTAGGAGAATCCAGTTTTTGTGTACATCAACAATAGATGTTCCTGTAGATCATTGAGTAGATGCATCAAGAGGTCCCACACACCTACAGAAGCTGTAAGATTCCAACTGCTTGTGATCAAGTACAGAGTACCAATTATAACAGAGACCCACTGAGAGCTTTGTTCAATCAAATACTGTGACAAAAGAATGAAACTTCCCAACTTTCAAAAAAGACAAGGAAAACAACATTAGCTAGAGTTTTGTGAAGACAATATGTAGTCCAGAATTCATTACATGCCTTGGGTAGCTGTAATACACATTTAGCATTGCATGATATCTAAGACTCTTAACCATAAAAGGAGAAACCACTCAAGTATTGACACCTCCAGCGTTCTTGGACTGTATGCCTGTTTGTGCTTACTACACAAAGTCATGAACATTCTTGTTAACCGTGAACAAGCCTTGTTTGGATTCAATTATTAGATAAAAACTATCAAGAGCCATGTCAAATGTTCGAACTGCCACATGATGAATACTGAAAAGAAGCTTTTCTTGTGATAAATACATACTTTTTCTATTGGACTTGGGGGTCATGCCAACATGAGCAAACAGATTCCAACTGAGCTGAGCGCCAAAGAGTCATCATCAGCCAAAAAGTTGGGAATTCCACAAAATGGTAAGAATACCTCTGGCAAGGTCTAACCCTGTTTTCTTTGATTGCCAATGGTATCCACACCATTGAGTTGTGATGACGTCGACTGAAGCTTTGACAGTTTTAAAAGATTATATATTGTTGCCAAGAGATGACAGCAATAGTTGTAACTCTCTCTCCATCCATCCATCTTTGGAAGTGTTACAGTTACATTTGACCTGAACAAGATGTCGTAGTCAGCTAGAGAATCGATATGTTGAACTATATTCTATGTCAAGCAAGCAATTCTAACTAATATGATGAGTATGAAAATAAGGCAACAAACTTTTTACAAGTAAAATGTCAAGGGAGGGAGGGAGAGAGGAGAGAGAAATGGAGAAAGAGAGAGGCCCCCTAAAGAAATGATATTTCTTGTTTAACACCACAATCTTCTTTCCTACTGTGGAAAATATAAATGAAAATGAACCTTTATTCAGCCAACGTTTTCTTGGCCAGCGAACATAGGAAACGAATGAGAGGCTTCTTTGCACTGGTTAACATAGCATCATATCCCACCCCACTTTCATCAACCAGAATGCCTTCTCGAATTGATTGCACTCTCTTGAACAAGTTTTCGCAGTTCCTGATGGTAAAGTTGTTAACTGCATTTCAGATATGGGCCACCACATTGGATGTCACAGTAAATTTAAAACTCACTTGAAACTGAATTTATTAGAATGACATACAAAGCTAAATCTCAATGAACATGTCTTGGAGAAGGTAAGTTACATAAAAAGTTTAGCAGAATACAAGAAAGCAGTTTTAAGCAACTTGAGAATATATGGATGGGCAGGTGTTTTTTATTCAATAATTTTGAGTCCAAATGAAGTCACTTGTACTTCAGAAAACTTGTACCGATAAACAGACCAAAGAACTATAGGCAGCCAGCGGAAAAGCAAGGTGCTCTTTAGTGACACAAGTCTTCTTCCCAGATCTAAATTAGGATTTAATAACTATATAATTTGTTAAAAAGAAAATTTTAGACAGCAAACCATATATTTCTGGGCTTCAACTTCATATTACAATTTCCTAGTCGTGAAGTTTCAAGGTGCCAATAAAAATGACTAATTGAGTTGAGTTCAGCAGACTATAAAATGACAAAGGTAAAGCATTATCTGACAAGCTAATCATGACGTTTCAGTGAAGACAAAATTATAGTGGACAACGTAGCCCAGTAGTCAATGCCGAATATCATAGTAAATATTGGATTTAAGTGATGTAGATGGTACATAGAAG
Organism: Musa troglodytarum; assembly: GCA_023547065.1. NCBI lineage: Eukaryota > Viridiplantae > Streptophyta > Magnoliopsida > Zingiberales > Musaceae > Musa > Musa troglodytarum. The sequence goes on along the minus strand of CP097510.1, from coordinate 103,823,734 downwards.
GTCACTAAATTGTATGGCTGCTCCTTTGCAACTTAAAGTCACGTAAACAATCTCTATAATTGTAGGAGTTAGGATATATACACTGATTTTCCCAGATTCTGTGTTATCAGATGCCTCATGTACCAGGTCATCCTTGTAGATAGAATAGAAGGGCATTGACAAAAAATACACCAAGTTTTCAAAGTTCCAGAAGCAATTCAATTCTCTAAGAACATTTATGGGAATATGAATGTTCTTTTTACTTTTTCTAATTCCCATCGTTCATGCATTTAAATTCTTTGTACTTTTTAAATTAGGGAACCAAAGTGAAGTATATATACTATATGCTTAAATGAGAGAAAATAGAATAACATTTCATTGCATAACAAGCAAGTGGGTTGTGTTGCCAAGAAAATTGTTCAAAGAAGACCTTTAATTTCTCTCTAATTAAGAATTAAGATATTTAACTTCAATAAGCTAATCGTTGTATTAGTTTGAATAAGTATTTGTTTTGAATTCATCAAAGTTCTGCTTGAATTCAAACAAAGGCTATGCCACCTACTAACATAGAATTGCAGCTGGATAAAAAGGACATGCATGCAGTGGTTTACCTTGAATGGAGCAACTTTCAGATTCTCATTTCTAGCTTCTATCTAATTGTTATATCCATTTGTCCCCTTTTTTCCCAAAAATCCCTCCTTTATCTTAGTTATTATATATTATTTTAATACATTCTAGTTTATTCTATTTTAATCTTCACTCAGTTGCAATGATTGTAGTTGCATTGCATGATTGCTGCTGTTATATTATGAAATGATATGTTTCTCATACAACTAATATTAACTTGAAAAAAGCACGTCTCCTATCTTCAAGACACCTCTTATACCAAAAACGTCTAACAAAATATCTTCCTTTTTGAAGATACGCCACTTAGTGAAACTCAAATTCCCTTTCCAACTCCATCATAGTCTTTGCAAGCAATCCAATTAATTGATTCCAAAAGAAGCGTAAGTACAAATTAGACATATTAGGAAAATGAGACGAAGATCAAGAGGAGCTAATGAGAACCATGTTTTTTTCTAATGAAGTTGCCCTTAACAGAGTTAAATTATGTGACAGGATTCATGAAGGTGTCAGGAGTGATTTGTTTTTTTATAGCGATCAGGAGAGATTGCTTACAGAGGGCTTGACATTTTTATTCAAAACACAAAGCAACACTCCTCAGAATAAGAATACCATATTATAAGAAGCTGCATGCCAATCAACACTTGACTAGAAAAAAGAAAGACTTCCTATGGATAATGCTCCTCTTATTTGTAATAATGTAAATGGCAGAATAAAGAAACTTCAAGATTCAGTTCTGTACTGAATATATATATATATAAATTTAGAAGATAGTTATAGTCATACCTGACGATCAAACTCAACATTGTGAATTGAATACACTTCCTTCGTGATTAAAGCATCTTTATCAACAAGGCCATCGAACCACTTGGCAGCTATTTCTGCATGGTTTTCAGATACCTAATTGATATTCCCAATAATTTCATGATGTTAGCTCAGAAGTGATACTTATTTATATAGTGATAAAAAATAACTCAGAAGTTATGTAACCTCAACAGAGGCCCATGTGTCATAGACAGCCTCTTCCCAATATGTGTCTTCTTCTTCTTCTTCTTCTTCCTCTTCATCGTTTTCATCAGACAATGTCTGAGGACCAGCCAAAGCTAGCAATCTATCATTGTCACCATCTTTAGAAGCTTGAATTAGAGCATCCATCAAATCAGGTTGTGCTTGCATAAAGTCGTCCTAAAACATAACAAATGCATTATGAAATAGCCAGCAAAACCATGATTTCCACTGTGTGATCTTTTATGGCATCTAAATGTTCAAAACCTGTAGACAGAAGTTCGGACAAGCTTTTATGTACTATGATCCTCTAAGCACGATTTTGGTCTATAAGAAAGATAAAAGCTCCCTATTTGCATGCACCTACGGCATAGGAAAAAACCTCCAAAAGAGGCAAGACACATCAAGGAAAGAGCTTTGATATAAAGCTCATTCAGGACAGCAAAGAGGAGGAGCTTCTATAAAATTTAGTGCCATTGATAGAGCTAAGATTAACAGGCTGCTGCAATTTTCACTTTCTAATCTATAATTTGGCTTATCCTGATCTTCACAACCTAAAAATTGAGATTCAAGGGTTTAGAGACAATCAAAAGTTCAAAATATAGCCCATAATACAGAATGAGATTGATTGAAATTAATGCAGCAAGAAAAATTCTATTTTAACAAATACAACATTCATTGCTAAGTAGGCAAAAGAATACTTCCTATATTGTAGTTCCAAGAGCCAAGAGCAGTAGTTATTCAATGAAATGTTGAACAAAAGAAAACACATGCATTTAAGCTAGTGTATGTATCATAATCTTGTCACAAGGCTGACATTCGATGGTCCACATAATGCTAATAGAAGGTTATAATCTTTTCTATGCACTTACATATTGTCACGCCTGATTAAATAATCTCATTGTCCTTTGGCGTGGTTTTATTCCTTGATGTAAATCGCATGCTAAGAAAATCGCACTGGAAGTGTTAGTATGCACACCTCTTTCCGGTTTGCAATTCAGCAAATTCATGGTCACTGCTTGTTGTGGTTGATGTTCTTGATAACAAATGCTTTGGAAATTTCAGTAGCTAAATTTGAATTATCTATATCTAAGCATCTGGTCATAGTCATCCTCAATCACATTTTTAGTGATCTCAAGAAATCATTTCACGGATAATGTAACATTGAGCCAAGGGGAAAAAAAGTTGCTTTCTTTTCTGTAAAATCAATAACATGACACGCCAAGTAAACTCAAAATACCAATGTAATTGAACTGCCTCCTCCTCCCTTCGCGGACATCAGGACCTAATCTCTGGGAACAGCAAAATCCATGACCCCGGTAAGAACAAGCATCAAACAAGAATTATTTTTGATGAGGAAACATAGTAACAAAAGGGCCACAATGTAGAGACACTACCTTCACTAGCATTAGGGCGTCGAAGACCTCACGCTCAAGAGAGGCAATTCTGCAAACAGAAGAATCAGCATATAAAGCAAACAACGAAAACAAGGGGTGAGAACTCGGGCGGGAGGCAGCAAAAGCAAAAACCTAAGCACGCGCTTGATCTGCGGGTTGGAGAAGCTGGCGAGCTCCATGCCCCACTTGACGGCGCGGCGGGCCTCCCGCTTCAGCTCGTTCCGGCTCTTCCTGACCGCGGGCGCGTCCGGTCCGCCGTCCCCGTCGCCCTCGGGCGCCTGAGGGGCGAGAGGCCTGAGGGCGCGGGCGACAGAGAAGAAGAGGTGCTGTCGGTGCTTCCCGGAGGAGAAGAGGAGAGAGAGCCGCGGCCATGGCGAGTGCCGCAGCGGCGCCACCGCGACTGCCGCTCGGGCCATGTCCACGATAGCCTTTGCGTTCGGGGGCTCCTCGGAACGGCGCGGTTGGATTGGGGGAAAAGCCACATGATCCGATAAGAGCGGCTTTAAGATTCACAAATAGGTTGGGGTTGGATCGAGATCCAGCCGCACGGTTCCAGAGATTTGAAATTTGGGTTTAGCTTGTCGGATCACGATCTGGTCCGATTTGAACCCAAACCCGATTTAATCTGAAGCTATTGTGAACTCGAGCTAAGCACGGAGAGCGCACAGGCTCTGATGCCCTCACGATGAGGCCGGCCGCACCCGCAGCCGTCTCCCGATGCCCACCCATCCCGCCCCGTGCCTCCTCCAGTCCCTCCGCCGCTGCCTCGCCGTCGGCGACCTTGACCTCGCCGTCGACACCCTCCCCCTGCTCGCTCGCCGCGGCCTCCGCCCTGACTCCGCCACCCTCGCCCTCCTCCTCCGCTTGTGCCTCCGGTCCCCCGCCGCCCTTCCCTTAGCCGGCCGCGTCCACCTCTTCCTTCGCCTCACCGGCCTCCTCTGTGCCCCGCCCACCCCTCCTCTCGCCAATCACCTACTCGCCTTTCACTTCCTCCGCGGCCTGACGACGCTCGCCGCCTCTTCCGCCGGATGGCCACCCCCAACCTCTTCTCCTTCAACACCATGCTCGCCGGATACGCCCGCCTCGGCATGCTCCACCAAGCCAGGCGCCTCTTCGACCGCATGCCCCACCGCGACGTCGTATCCTGGAACACCATGATCCTCGCCCTCGCTCGCGCTGGCTCTTGCGGCGACGCCGTCGGCCTCTATTCCCAGCTCCGCCGCTTCTCACTCGGGTTCAACGCCCACACTTTCTCCGGCCTCCTGGTCGCCTGCGTCCGGCTCGGGGAGGCGCACCTCGTCCGCCAGGTCCACGCCCAGGTGCTCCTTGTCGGGTTCTTGACCAATATCATCATCTCCAGCTCGCTGGTCAACTCTTACACGAAATGTGGGTTTGTGGATGATGCCAGGAAGCTGTTTGATGAGATGCCTACCAGAGATGTGCTAGCTTGGACTACCTGGTTCACGGTCTTGCCAGCAGCGGCGACCTAGTTTCTGCTCGTAGGGTGTTTGATGAGATGCCGGAGAAGAATTCCATCTCCTGGACTGCCTTGATTGGAAGTTACACACGCCATGGCCACCCTTTCGAAGCTCTGGATCTGTTTAGAAACATGATGAAACTGGGAGTTGCGCCAGATCAGTTCACTTTCAGCAGTGCCCTTTGTGCCTGCGGTGCTATTGCTTCAGTGAAGCATGGAAAGCAGATCCATGCTCGCTTGCTGAGAACCCGTTTCAACCCAAATGCCATAGTCATCAGTTCTCTTGTTGATATGTATTCCAAGTGTGGGGATCTGGCAGGAGGTCAAAGGGTTTTTGACACGGATGCCGGCAGGTTGGATGCCGTGTTGTGGAATACACGATGTCGGCTGCTGGGCAGCATGGTGATGGAATAGAGGCCGTTAAAATGTTTGAGGAGATGATTAAAACAGGGACGAAGCCTGATGCTAATACTTTCATAGTTCTTTTGACTGCATGCAGTCATTCAGGCCTTGTAGAGCAGGGGTTACAGTTCTTCTGTTCCATGAGGAAACAACATGGTGTTGTTCCGGATGAAGATCACTATGTGTGTTTGGTAGACTTGCTGGGCCGAGCAGGGCGTCTTGAAGAGGCAACAGAATGCCTCAGGGAGATGCCTTGTGGGCCCAGTGCTCGAGCATGGAACGCATTGCTAGGGGTTTGTAGGATTCATGGGAACTTACAGCTTGGAAGGACGGTGGCACAAAGGGCTATTAAGTTGGATCCAGAATGTCCGACAGCGTATGTCCTGCTTTCAAATTTCTATGCAGATCTTGGACGGTGGGAATCTGTGGAGAAGGTCAGACACCTCATGCAGGAGAATAAAGCAATGAAAGAACGAGCTTCCAGCTGGATTGCGGTTGATAATGAGATCCAGTCTTTGGGAGCCCTGGATCAATTGCAGCCCGCGGAGGAGGTTGTATGTGTCGGGAACATTAGTTTGTCAGATGAAGCATAGTTCTCTGGTTCCCTGAGTTCTTAGCTCTAAAGAAGCACTTTTTTCTGTGTTATGTGCGTGAAGTAGAACCACAGTTCCTTTTGGATTCCATGGCCTTCAGCAATGACCAGCAAACTCAGTATTTTACAACTTAGTTTTTTTTTATACAAATCCATTACTTTTTGGTCATTCTATAAAAAAATTATGCTTGGCGGTTCAACTAACTTGCTTCAGCAATTGTCCCATAGGTCATTTTTTAATGTGCATCTTGACCATGTTGTGGTCTCTGTCTACTTGTTATCACTCAGATCAATTTAATATTCTAATTTACATATAATTCTGAAGCATGTGAGAATGTTCATGGTGGTCGCTCTTGATATAATATACCTTAGATTGCATCTTTTTCATTATATTCTCATACTTGTTACTGTTAAATATTTGAATTGATAGTACAGTTTGCAAAACTTTAATTTCGAGGTTACACCTTTTCAAACTATTGATAGTTTAGGCATAATCTAGGAGCTGTAATCTATTTCATTGTAGTTTAGACATACTGTTGGGGGGAAAAAAGGAGCTTGCATGTTGAACTGCTAGATCAGATTGGAATCGGCTGCTTGAGTGGACCATGAACAGTATGTCAGAGGTTTCAACATAAATGATGTTACAACATTGTTGTGTTGCATCGGGGAGGCTTTGGGTTTTGCTCCCGGTGAGCAAGCAACTCTAGAATGTGTAAGCAATCTAATTTACGCTATTTATGTATTGTGTACCATCAATAAGTTTGTTCATTTATCAACATGGTGTTTGCGGGTGCACCTAGGTAGTTTGTGGCTTTAGTTCACCTAAGAGTCCTTGCTCGGACCATCATGTGTACATATCAATAAATATTCATGTGTGAAACTGTAATCTATGATAGTATGGCTTGGCAGGTTCCTTTCCGTTTTCTTCTGTAGTGCCTAGGCAACAATCGCAAAAGACTTTTGACACGATTAGCCAGGTAATTGTAGAGATCTATGCTATGTTTCTTCTAGTTGTCATATCTAAAGACCGGATAGGTTTCTTTTTATGCTAAACTCAAATGCGGGAAGATGTAGTCTCAGATTTTGGGCCTTCATAAATATTCAACTTAATTGTTTATCTAGTATTTTATACTTTTTTTTTTTTAACAGAGACATTAGGATTTTACTCTTTCAATGTTGCAGATCGTGATTCAATGTAACACCTTTATGTGTTGCACCATATATCAACAGTACAAAAAATCCCTCTAAAGTAAACATCTTCCTCGAAAATTATAGGAGAAAATGAAAAAGAAGAGATTTGTTAGCATAACTAGTATAATGTTTACTTCAGATCCCCTCCATATCGCTTCCATCGGTGGATTAGCCAATGTTTCCTCTTTTCTAGAATTCTTTCCTGCAAATTAAACTAAGCTTGCAGTGTGGTTATGTCTATTACTTGTCACCTGCCTGATCTCATACTTATTTCCTTCCATTGTATCAAGAGCGGCATGCGAGACTGACTTCGTGCTCATTATGTTCTTGATAGGTCATGCAAAGCCGTACCCTGTCGTGCAGTTTGAATGTTAGCATGTAGTAAGGATACATGCTGAAGCCTTCGCCTCTGCTTGCCTCAGAAAAAATACATCAAAGCCTGTGCAAGGCATCAATTTGTGCAACATTTAAGACTGTGCCGTCGATATCGTAGCAAGATGTTGGAGAAGAACAAAGTCTCAGCGGTTGGATGGTAAGCAAGCAGGTTCCTTCAAAACTCTCCCACACCTCTCAGCATTCTTTCTGTAGCAACTTGCTGAAGGTTGAACTACTGATTCATACCGTTGGGCGAAGAGAAAACAATCTTGAAAGTTTGGTTCTTATGAATCAATTTATCGATAAAAATGGCCCGTTCAGTGTGAGAGATTTCGGCCGGTGTGGGGATCTCTGGAACTCGGGCTTTTTGATCATTCAGCTGCAAAGCAGTATCCGTTCGATAATATCGATCCTGATATTATTTGTATTTGTGTTTTTTCTTTATCAAGGCACATATTTTCATTGAGTTTTAGACAATGGTACAGAAATATATTTTCATCTGCATGTTCTCATGTCGTAATTTTTGGCATCAGATCATGTTCACTGATCTCTGATGTGAAAAAGTCACAACAAGGCAAGATATAATTCGATCATTATGATCCGATCCAAAATAGTTGTAAATTGAGTCAACCATTCGTTCTCATGTAGGCAAACCAGCAAATCTTGGTTCATCCAATTACGATCACGTATTAATATCATCATCGTCCCTGCGTTGACCAAACGCACTGCCTGCCGCCAACCCCAATATGGAATCGATTTGGTTGCACCGAACCCTCCTTTCCACGCCTTTAAAGTCGCTTCCTCTCCCTCCCATCGCAGCTCACTCTCACCATCGAGCGAAGCGGCGATGGATCTCCTCCTCTCCTTCCCCCTGCTGCCATCTCTTTTCCTGGTCCTACTACTCCTCTCACCAGCCGCGCATGCCACCGCCGTGGCCGGCACCATCGAGAGGACGACCAAGCAGCGAGTCCTGGCCAGCATCCCTCCCCACGCGGCGGACGCCTCCGTGCCCTTCCTCGCCTCCCCCTCCGGCAAGTACACCGCCTGCCTCCTGCGCCGCGAGACCGCCCCCGGGGCCGGTGGCTTCGGCAACGACTTCTGCTACGTCCAGGTGCGGGACACGAGCACGGGGCGGAGCATGTGGGAGTCGGAGTGCGGGCCGGTGAGCAGCGCCAACACCTGCGCCGCGGTGTTCACCGCGTACGGCCTGCAGGTGTTCGACGGCAGCACCCCGGTGTGGGACACCGGGGCGCAGTCCGCCGACGACAACTTCCTGCAGACGCTGGAGCTGGTCGACCACGGCGACATGCGCATCCGCGACAAGTACGGCGAGTTAGCGTGGAAGGCGAGCGACGATCCGCGGGCGAACCAGGGGTGTGGCCTGCCGGGCTCGCCTGGCCTGGCGCCCGCGTTGCCTCCCGTCGCGGTGCCGCTCGGATGCGACGATCAGAATCTTCCGTTCGGCCGGCCGGCGGCGGGCGGGAAGCAGCTGCCGCAGTCGAACACGATGTACGACCAGCAGCAGCAGCATCCGCTGGGCGGGGCGAGCCAGGCGTTCGGGTTCGACGGCCAGCCGCTCGTAGACAACTCGCCTTACGACAGCGGCTGCTACGGTGGAGGAGCGGGACGTTGGGTGGGAATAGGAGTCGCCCTCCTCCTCCTCCTCCTCCTCCTCCCGGTATTGGTTTAAGCGTTCGTTTCCCTCCCGACCGTGTGCGTTTCGATGTGAAACTTTGGAGTGTTTGGTGGTTGCTTCTCATGGATAGAATTCGTCAATTATTTCTCATCAATATGTACTTGTTGTTGATGATTCTAAAAGCTTGTCTTCCGCATTGTTGATGATTATTTAGCCTATCCACTTCTGCTAACTCCTCCATATCATATATAATCTCCTTCCTTAAAAGTATTAATATCAGATTAATGAAACAAGAAATTTTGTATCATCGTCCCTCTACGTATCAACAGAGATGATCTCAATTCATGCCTCTTTTCCTTGTTTGTCTATATTTCTGTTTTTTGTGTCCATCTTGAATGGATGGGGAGAAGGTCCCTCTACGTATCATCATCAACAGAGATTGTCTCAATTCATATCTCAATTCATATATATATATATATATATATATATATATATATATATATATATATATATATATATATATATATATATATATATATATATATATATATATATATATATATATATAAATATATATATATATATATTATCCTTCTTCCTGAATCGATGGAGAGAAGAGATATGATTATGATAAAAGGAAAAATGAAGATAGGACAAAAAAAATAAGAGAAGATTTTTGAAATCTATTTTCAATAATATTCGAAAGTTTAAAATCCATAAAAATAAGAAAAATTTTCATACGAGTCTTACAATACGTGTATTCCAACCCACTAAACATAGGCGGACGTATAACTGAATGACTCTCTAACATACCTGTTAGGGGAAATAACTTTTTACCGTGACCCCGGGGCGCGCGGCGCCGAATCCGGGAACCGGGGGGTCGTCTCGGTATGGTTCGGGCCCGTTGATGGCTCCCGCTCCCGCCTCTCGACCTCTCCGAAAGGCAGCTCCACGCTCAAGTCGTCGGGAACGAGACCTGCAGCAAGGCGGGTCGGATGCTCCGCCCGACCCCTCCGACGCCCAAGTCAGTCCTCGCCTGTCGGCCGAGCTCCCCCGAAGTGTGTCAGGGTGTTCGAGTCTACTCACCTCTCGGAGCGTTCCTTTTCCCCCTCCCCTCCTCTTTTTGCCTGTCTTACCCATTCGGCTTAAATAGGTCGGACGGATGGCATGCCTCCGGCTGCGTCTGAGTGGCGTGACGGGCTCGACCTCGCAGCGCGCTGTGGTCAACTTGGCGGGTAGTTGGGGCGATGCAGAGGAGAAGCGACGTCGGGCGATAAAATCGTAGGAGTAATGGAGCGCAGGAGGGGCGATGACGTCATCCGGGTGTACGACCCAGGACCAGGTGTCACGTCATACTTAATACCCCTAACAATACCGAAATACGCTATCTCTTTTAGATTTTAAACCAAATAAGAATGATCAAGCTCTGATACTAATTGTTAGAGGATCTAGGACGGCACTAAGAGGGGGATGAATTAGTGCAGCAGATAAATATTATAAATTTAAAATGATTACAAAAAGAGTTACACGTTGAAAAGTTTCGATTCCATGAAAGTGATTTCAATAAAATGATTCAAGAGAATACGATAGAAAATAGAGATAAGAAGATCGAGAGATTACAGCTAAGTAAAGATTGAAATACAGTAATTGTTGGGGGAAACAACTTTTTACCGTGACTTCGGCGCGGCGAATCCGGAACCGGGTCGTCTCGTGCAGTTCGGGCCCGTCGATGGCTCCTGCTCCCGCCTCCCGACCGCTCCTGGACGAAGGCACGCTCCGATCGCCGAGACCTGCAGCAAGGCGGGTCGGATGCTCCGCCCGACCCCTCCGACGCTCAAGTCAGTCCTGGCCCGTCGGCCGAGCTCCCCAGAGAGAATTGCAGGGTCTTCGAGTCTACTCACCTCTCGGAGTGTTCATCCCCTCTTTTTCTATGCCTGTCTTACCCATTTGGCTTAAATAGGTCGGACGGATGGCATGCTTCCGACTGCGTCTGCGGGTGGCGTACGAGCCTGACCTCGCAGGCCGGTGCCGTGGTCAACTTGGCGAGTAGTTGGGGCGTCTAGAGGAGAAACGGCGTCGGCGATCAAATCGTGGAGTAATGGAGCGCAGAGGGGCGATGGCGTCATCCGAGTGTAATGACCAAGACCGGTGTCACGTCATACTTAATACCCTAACACTACCCCTCAAAAAGCCACTCCTGCGGGCGATCTTGAGGCTTGGGGTGTTGCTCGAAAAACCTGGTTGCCGGCCCGAGATCTCGCGGAGGTTCTGCCGTGTCATGTCGTAATTGACCGCATCCCTGTGCAGGATAAGGGGTCGAGGCGCTCAAGACCCGGAAAACCGATGATCGAGGAAGCTCGAGACCATGTAACCGAACCGCCGTCCGGGATCAAGGGGGTCGAGGAGCCTCGAGACCTGTGAGAACTATAGTCATCGAACCGCTGTCGTTGGGATATAGGGCCGAGCCGCCACTCAAGGCCTAGAAAGCCGACGGTTGAGCCGTCGCTCAAGACCATGTAACCGAACCGCCGTTCGGGATAAAGGGGTCGAGGAGACGCTCAATCCCCCGTCGCCAATCCGACGTCCGGTAATCAGGGGTCGGGACCCGCGCAAGGCCCGTTGTTGTGGGAAATAACTTTTTTTACCCGGAGCGCGCGGCGCGAATCCGAACCGGGTCGCCGATGCGGTTCGCCCGTCGATGGCTCTGCTCCCGCCTCGACCGCTCTGGGCGAAACGCGCTCGGCCGCCGAGACCTGCAGCAAGGTGGGTCGGATGCTCCGCCCGACCCCTCCGACGCTCAAGTCAGTCGTGGCCCGTCGGCCGAGCTCGCCGGAGAGAATTGCAGGGTGTTCGAGTCCACTCACCTCTCGGAGTGTTCATCCGCCTCTCCTGTCTTACCTATTCGGCTTAAATAGGTCGGACGAAGGGCATGCTACCGGCTGCGTCTGCGGGTGGCGTACGGGCCTGACCGCGCAGGCCGGTGCCGTGGTCAACTTGGCGAGTAGTTGGGGCGATGCTGAGGAGAAATGACGTCGGGATGGAGCGCAGGAGGGGCGATGACGTCATCGGTGTCTGATCAAGACCAGTGTCACGTCATACTTAATACCCTAACACTACCCCCTCAAAAGCCACTCCTGGACGATCTTGAGGCTTGGGGGTGTTGCTCGAAAAAACACCGCCGGCCCGAGATCTCGGGCGGAGGTTCTGCCGTGTCGTGTCAGAATCCCTGTGCAGGATAAGGGGTCGAGGCGCCGCTCAAGACCCGGAAAACCGATGATCGAGGAAGCTCGAGAAACCGAACCGCCGTTCGGGATAAAGGGGGTCGAGGAGCCTCGAGACCCAGAAAACCATAGTCACCGAACCGTCGTTCGGGATATAGGGCCGAGCCGTCGCTCA
>CP097510.1:103735561-103811560 GCA_023547065.1 Musa troglodytarum | reverse complement strand
GTGCTCCCACAAGTCCCGCCGTGAACCTCGGCGAGAATCACTTCGCCATCGGGATCTAAACATCGCAGTAGGGGATGGGAAAACGACCTTTGTAGAGCCGGCCGCCAATCTCGCAGACCACGCTGGTTCGCGGAGCCGCCGTGCCTTGACCTCATCCTCAGCAGATCCCATCGCGCTTATACTTCAAAGACTTCCGAATCCACGAGGTGGAGAGGTCGGGACTCGGGTCCCCTATCTCCATGATGGCCACCGACCGTGTGTGAGCTCTTCGACTCGGATGTTCCTCCGATCGGCTCCCGAGGCTAATTTCGCGAGCTGGTCCGCCCGCCCGCTTTGGGACCTGGGCACCCTGGACAGAGTGAAACGAGGAAAGTTAGAGGTTTGGGCTTTTACCTTGGTCAGGTATTTGGACATGGTCGATCTCGCGCTCGATACTCTCCGCCAACTTGTTCGGGCGACGAGTTGGGAATCCGTGAGAACATGGATCGCTCTCACCGCATCTCGGCCGCCAAACGGAGGCCTCGCAAAGCGCCAGATTCCGCCTCATTGTTCGTGGCCTCAAACCGGCGAGGGAACGCCGACGCGTGTCCGTCGGGTCCTCCAAAATGAGTCCGCGCCGGCACTTCGAGCCGGAAGACCCATCCACGCAGGTCCAGCCTCGGTGGATTTGCTCAACGCACTCCGCTTCCTACCGTGTCAACTCCGAGATGAAATCGACTAAGGCCTGGGCCTTGATGGCTGTGCTCGACTTGTAGCAGAGGTCGAACTCGGATAGCTCCACCGACCATTTTAGAAGACGCCCTGCTACGCCAAACTTAGAAAGAACTTGACGCAGGGGTTGGTCGGTCATTACCTCAATCGTATGGGCTTAAGTAGGGGCGAGCTTCCGAGCCGCTTAGGACAAGTGCCAATGCCAACCTTTCAATGGGAGGATAGCGCCGCTCGCCCGCGCAACACATGGTCGATGTAGTAAACCGGATGTTGCGCTGGGGCTTCCTTCAAGAAGATCGAGCTCATCGCATGCCGAGATGCCGCCAGTAGAGGGTAAGTTTTTCCGCGCAGACACCGAGATAAGGCGGGAGCTGGATAAGTGCTGCTTCAGTTGTGAAAGCTTCCTCGCATTCGCCGCCCATTGGAAGTTCTTGGATCTTTGAGGACTCAAGAAAGGAAGGCACTTATCTCCGATCGACAAAAACCGACAGAGCCGCTATCCTTCCGTTAAGGCATTGAAGCTCCTTTATCGTTCTCGGAGATCTCATGTCGGTGAGAGCTCGGATCTTCTCGGGTTGGCATCAATTCCTCTCGTGTATGATGAATCCGAGGAACTTCCCCGATGTCACGCCAAGACGCACTTGGATGGATTAAGGCGCATCCCATATCTTCTCGCCAGAGAAGGTTTCCCGCAAGTCGTCAAGGTGTGCAGCCCCTGTGCGACTTTTCACGATCATGTCGTCAACATATACTTCCATGTTTCACCCTATTTGCTGGGCGAACACCTTGTTCACCATCCTTTGGTAGGTGGCGCCCGCGTTCTTTAATCCGAACGGCATGACCTTGTAGAAGTAAGCTCCTTGGGGCGTATGGAAGGTCGATGTTGTCGATCCTGGGGCCATCCGGATCTGGTTGTAACCGAGTAGGCGCCCATGAAGGAGAAACGGGCGTGTCTCAGCGGTTGAGTCGACCACGCTGGTCGATCCTAGGCAAGGGGAAGCAATCCTTCGCAAGCACGATTTAGATCGGTGTAGTCGACACACATCCTCCACTTCCATTAGGCTTCTGACGAGGACTACATTGACAGCCATTGAGGATACCGGATTTCCTCAATGAAGTCGACGCCAAGAGCTCGCCGACTTCCATTTGCATACCGTTGGCGCCGAGGGACCGAGGCCGGTCTCGCCTACCGAGCGGGCGGTCGGGGAAATGTGCGATGGTGTTGAGAAACTTCGAGATCGATTCCCGGAGGTCGGCACCGTCCAGCGAAGACATCGTGCTTTTCCTCGAGGAGGTCGAGCCGTGCCCGCTCTTGATCATCCAGTGTCCGGCCGATTCCGACCGTCCGATCGGGACGGTCATCTTGCAGCCGGAATATTAACCGCCGGGTTTGTTTCGGCCGATGCTCGGTCGGGCGCGCGCCCCGCTGGGTCTTCGAGGGGCTGCTTCCGCCTTTTCTCTTACCTGTGGAGGTCGCCGTCAAGTAACACCGCTCGACTCGAGGATCTCCCGACCTCCCGACCGCAAGACCGGCCTCGGGAACTTCAACGTCCGGTGGTATGTGGATATAATCGCCCTTAGCTCGCTGAGGGTGGGTCACCCAGTGATGGCATTGTACGGAGGGAGGTCGACCACCAAAAAGGTCACCAAAGAGAGTTTTTGCCTTCGAGAATCCCCGAGTCAACGGTAGGGTCACCGCACCGCGGCGAAATCGAGTCACGGTAAAGCCTGAGTGCCGAGTGCAGGGCTTCGGGGCTTCTTTCGGCAACCCTAGTTTCAAAAAGGCCTCGAAATAAAGGATGTCGGCCGAGCTGCCGTTGTCGCACCATAATCCTTCTGGACTGCGCTTGGCTATTCGGGCCGACACCACCAGCGTCATCATGCTCGTCGCCTCCCATGTCCCCGAGGGGAATGTGATCTTTGGCTCTGAGGGAGGGTGGTATTCCCCGGTCGCAACGGCACGGGCGTAAGCTCTTCGACCCGAAGCACTATGCCCTCCAGCGGCGGGCCCACCTGTAATCACGTCGATATGTTGCTCGACCGGGCCTTCGGGACGCAGGGATGGTTCCCGTGAATGTTGGAGGTACTGATCTAAGTGACCTCTTCGGATCAGCTCCTCAATTTGTCGCTTCAGTTCGTGGCATTGCTCCGTGTCATGTCCGTTTTGCCGATGGAAGCGGCAATACCGTGTGTGATCGGCCAGCTCTCGTCGGCCCTTCATCGCGGGCGGCTCGAGCATTCCCGCTCCTTTATCCGAGGAATATTTGCGCCCGAGACGCTTCAAGGGGGAGGTGGCGCGCGGCGCGTATGGGTCGGGTGCCCCATCCGCGCCCTCGGTGTGGGGACTCCCGCCTAGTTGTCGTTCCCGACGGATGGAGTAGAATGCCCCTGGCCGTTCTTCCTTTCTTCCCGACATCCGTGACTCCCGCCACATATTGACTTGCCCGCTGAAACATCTCCGCGATGGACGCGGGGTCGCTTCCACCAAGGACCAAAGAAACCTCGACGGCCGCAGCCCCATCATAAACGCCTACATCAATAACGATGGGTGAGCATCCGATAACTCCTGCATTCTCCGTGGTAAACCTTCGCACAAAGTGGGAGAGGGGTTCGCCTCTTTTGCTTCAAACCCGTGAGGAGTGCGATAGAAGGCTTTGGTCGCGCAAACGCCAAAAACGTAGCTCAAGTCCTTGGCGAGCTGTTCAAAGGATGTCACCGTCCCGCTTTTAAGGTGCTGTACCACGACGCAGCGGATCCTTTCAACGTGGTGGGGAACGCCCGCACATCAAGGCGCCCGAGGTTCCATATAGGCCATTTGAGCCCGAGCGCGACGTGATCCGCTGATCACCGACTCCATCATAAAAGTCGATGGAGGGGAGGCGGAAGTTCAAGGGCACCGGGTATTCCCGTATGTCGCTGGCGAACGGGGACTCCCAATGGGACACTTCCCTCTGCTCTTCTTTGGACTTACGGACGTCCCTTTGCACCTCATCCAGGCGCTGTGCGATGGAACGGATTTGAGCCCGAAATAAGTCTGTCGAATCTGAGGACACCGCCTCGGGTTCAGGCGGGACGTCCAGATTTTCGAGAGCCCGGGTTCCGTCCTGAGCCTGGCGGGAGGCTGGGGAAGATGGTACCGGTGGGAATGCCTCATGATGCCGGGGAAGGGGTTCCGGCCTTTGGAGGGTCGGTTCTGCCGCCTCCTGGAGTAGGCGGGGGAGGACGGCCTGGACAGTACTCGCCAGGGTTCGGACCTGTTGGGAAAGGTCCTGAAAAGCCTCCGCCGTGACGGAGGGAGGAAGCGGGGGAACCCGACTCGGCGGGTGGAGTCCGGCGTCGCTAAATATACTCCAATAGCGATCTGCGGTCGCGGCAGGGTCGTCCCTCCAGGGTTCAGAGGTCTGTGGGACCTCCGCCGAGGTGCCAGCCGGAAGCGATCTTTCGTCCATGTGTCGTTGAAGGTGGAGCAGGCAGGCCCTCGAGAGGCCCTCCTACTAGCGCCAATCTGTTAGGGGAGACAACTTTTTACCGTGACCCCGGGGCGCGCGAATCCGGGGGTCGTCTCGGTACGGTTCGGGCCCGTCGATGGCTCCTGCTCCCGCCTCCTGACCGCTCTGGCGGCTTCACGCTCGATCGTCGAAGAAGGCGGGTCGGATGCTCCGCCCGACCCCTCCGATGCTCAAGTCAGTCCTCGCCCGTCGGCCGAGCTCCCCAGAAAATGGCGTCAGGGTTTCGGGTCTACTCACCTCTCAAGTGTTCATCCTCCATGCCTATCTTACCCATTCGGCTTAAATAGGTCGGATGGATGGCATGCTTCTGGCTTCGTCTGCGGGTGGCGTACGGGCCTGACCTCGCAGGCCGGTGCCGTGGTCAACTTGGCGGGTAGTTGGGGCGATGCAGAGGAGAAGCGACGTCGGGCGATCAAATCGTGGGAGTAATGGAGCGCAGGAGGGGCGATGACATCATCCGGGTGTACGACCCAAGACCAGGTGTCACGTCATACTTAATACCCCTAACACCTCCAGAGTCAAACACTCCAATCACGCCTCCCCTTGGATGGCACACCGATCAAAAGCCCACCTGACAATCCTCACGGCCCAAAGCCAACCTCGGACCCCTCAACGAGCACCGAGGCAGGGCTTCCTTCGGGGGGGAGAATGATGTGGGTAATAAATGGGATGTGACGTAAGCTTATACCGCCTTAATCCAGATGACATCGCCCATCCCGCCCACCGATCAGAGCTTGAGTTGACCGACGGATATGACATGCTGCGCCTGCGGTCGCCGACGATTACCGAGATACGCCACCATCCAGGGTCAGTCCTCGGTGCGGCCGATGCAATCATAGGCGCAACGAGCACGTCAAAGAACATACAACCTGGTCCATATAAACCCAGGCAGGTGAGCGTAAGTGGGGGGGCTCTCTTCTTCTCAACTAGAAAAAATATCCTCCAAAGTCTAACTTGATCGTCGGAGGGATCGGGCGGAGTTCTTCCCGACCCGACCTTTGTGCAGGAACAAAAACAAGACGTGACTACCCGAGGAGCCCACGTCGTCGTCTCAGACTCCAAGGACGCAATCCGAAGATCTCTTCCACATCAGGGTTCGAACCCAACCGTGATGGCCCCGAGGCCACGGCTTAAAGTTGTTTATACTAGCACTTCCCATTCAAATTTTTTATATACACATCCAAACCAAATCGGATTAATTTTGATATCCCGGATATAATCACAATAGATTATTGTTATCATAAGAAATGCTCCTGTTGAGGTCGGTTTCCAACATGAGTTGTCGAGCTTAGTGGAGTTATAGATTTGACGTATAAGTTATTATAGTGTTTCAAAATATAAGTTATTATAGTTGTCTGTTGTCCCATCATTTGTTCATTCTAATCCTGCTACTGACAATTACGCTCTGCAAGCAGGCATAGGACAGCCGGGCACATGGAAACTCTAGCAGATTCTCGTGAAGAGAGAGAGAGAGAGAGAGAGAGAGAGGCAATGAGGACCGGGATAAGCACGAGTCACCTTGGAGTCATCGCATTGTTGCTGCTGTCACCGTAGTCAGCTGTCAGCAATCCATTCTTCCCGCAGAGAGAGAGAGAGAGAGAGAATTACCACTCTGCAAGCAGGCATAGGACAGCCGGGCACATGGCAACTCTAGCACAGAGAGAGAGAGAGAGAGAGAGAGAGAGAGGCAATGAGGACCGGGATAAGCACGAGTCACCTTGGAGTCATCCCATTGTTGCTGCTGTCACCGTAGTCAGCTGTCAGCAATCCATTCTTCCCGCAAGTGGGCGGCTGACACACCCGAACAACACCAGGCTTGCGTTACCAACGCCTGTTGAAACCTTGGAAGCCACATCACCAGAGCACCACATACCCCCGAGAAAACCGTTCCAAGCTGCGTGGTCCAGTCGCCCAGCGTCCGTATGTGCACACTGATGTAGTCGTCTTGCGGAGCCGAGGTGATGCAGAACGGGTGCCTGTCGCATATCTTGTTAGTACAATTAGTATATTTATTATTTGTTAAGCTTAATCGAAGCCATTTTACTTTTTGGCCAACAATTGCCGTCTCTTATAATTATCTTCTCCAATCTATCGCTCTTGCATTAGTCAAATTCCACCAACATGTCTTGACCTTTGTCAGATATTAGTGCAAACAACTTTTTACCATGACCCTGGGGCATGCGACGGGGGATCCAGGAACCCGGGGGTCGTCTCGGTAAGGTTCGGGCCCGTCGATGACTCCTGCTCCAGCTAGGTCCCGAGGGGTAGCGTGCGCCAATGTCGTCGGGAATGGAACATGCAGAAAGGCGGGTCGGAGGGTGCTCCGCCCGACCCTTCCGACGCTCAAGTCAGGCCTTCGCCCGTCGGCCGGTTCCCAAATAATTGAAGAGTTCAGAGTCCACACACCTCCCCCCTCACCCGACTTACCCCTTCGCCTTAAATAGGTCGGACGGGTGGCACGCTTCCGGTTGCGTCTGCGGGTGGTATACGGACGACCATGACCGGTCAGCGTGGTCAACCCTGCGTGTAGTTGGGGCGAGGCAGAGGAGAAGCGACGTCTGGTAATCAAACGTGGGAGTAAATGAGCGCAGAAGGGGCGGTGATGTCATCCGGCGTAATACCCAGGACCGGGTGTCACATCACATTTAATACCCATAACACTACCCCCCTCAAAAAGTCACTCCTGCGAGACGGTCTTCGAGGGTCGGGGGTGGTGTTCGGGGAAACCTGGTTGCATATGAGCGGTCGGCTGCGACCCCGGGCGGGGGTTCTGCCTGTCGTGACATACTTGACTGCACCATTGCGCAGGAGGAGGAGTCCGGGTGCCGTTCAAGATCCAGGAAACCCATGGTCGAGCCGCCGCTCAAGACCGTGATAACCGAACCGCCGTTCGGGATAAGGGGTCGAGCCGCCGCTCAAGACCCAGAAAACCGGTGGTCGAGCCGCCGCTCAAGACCTAGATAACCGAACCGCCGTTCGGGATAAGGGGTCGAGCCGCCGCTTGTTAGGGGTATTAAGTATGACGTGACACCTGGTCTTGGGTCGTACACCCGGATGACGTCATCGCCCCTCCTGCGCTCCATTACTCCTACGATTTGATCGCCCGACGTCGCTTCTCCTCTCGTGACGCCCAACTACCCGCTAAGTTGACCACGGCACCGGCCGCGAGGTCGTGCCCGTGACGCCACCCGCAGACACGCCTAAGCATGCCATCCGTCCGACCTATTTAAGCCGAATGGGTAAGACAGTAAAAGGGGGAGAACCTCCGAGAGGTGAGTAGACTCAACACCCCGACGCCATTTTCTGGGAGCTCACCGACGGCGAGGATCGACTTGAGCGCCTGAGGGGTTTCGCGGAGCATCCGACCCGCTTTGCCGCAGGTCTCGCTCCCGACGACTTGAGCGCAGCCGCCGAGGGGTCGGAGGCGGAGCAGAGCCATCGACGGTCCCGAACTGCATCGAGACGCACTCCTGCCTCCGGATTCCACGCCGCGCGCCGGTCACGGTGAAAGTTGTTTCCCCAACAGATTGGCGCTAGAAGGAGGGCCTTCTGCCGAGGGTCCGCCGCCCGCTTCGACATGGACGAAAAGGTCGCCTGGCCGACACTCTACGAGGTCCCATGCACTCAACCCCCGGAGGGACGATCCGCCGCGACCGCAGATCGCCATCGAGTATATTTAGCGACGCCGACTCCACTCGCCGAGTCGGGTTCCTCGCTTCTTCCCCGCCACGGCGTGAGGCTTTTCGTGACCTTTCCCAACAAGTCCGAACCCTGCATCGCCTGTGCCGCCCTCCCCGCTTACTCCAGAGGCGGCAGAGCCGACCCTCCAAAGGCCGGAACCCTTCCCCGCATCATGAGGCATTCCCACCGCACCATCTTCCTAGCCTCCCGCCGGTTCAGACGGAACCCGGCTCAAAACTCGACGCCCCGCCAACCCGAGGCGGTGTCCTCGATTCGGCACTTATTTCGGCTCAACCGCTCCATCGCATACCGGATGAGGTGCAAAGGGACGCCCGTGAAGTCCAAAGAAGAGCAGAGGGAAGTGTCCCACCGAGTCCCCATTCGCCAAATGACATACGGGAATACCCGTGCCCTTGAACTTCCGCCTCTCCATCGACCTTTATGATGGAGCCGCGATCCAAATGGATCACGCCGCCGCTTTCCGGCTCGATGGCCCTATATGGAACTCCTGACGCCTTGATGTGCCGGGCGCTCTCACCACGCTGAAAGGATCCGCCAGACGCGGTACAACACCTAAAAAGCGGACAAGAATATCCTTTGAACAGCTCGCCAAGGACTTCGAGCTACATTTTTGGCGCTTACGCCGACCAAAGCCTTCGGCCGCACTCCTCCCGGGTTTGAAGCAAAAGAGGATTTAACCCCTTTCCCACTTTGTGCGAAGGTTTACCACGGAGGTACGGGAGTTATCGGATGCTCACCCATCGTTATTGATGCAAAGCGCTTATGATGGGGCTGCGACCGCCGAGGTTTTGCTGGTCCTGGTGGAGCGACCCGCGCCCATCGCGGAAATGTTTCAACGCGGCAAGTCAATATGTGGCGCCGAGTCCCGGATGTTGGGAAGAAAGGAAGAACGACCGAGGGGCGCCTACTCCACATCCCGATCGAACGACAACTAGGCGGAGTCCCCACACCGGCGCCGATGGGCCACTCCCGACCCATACGCGCCCGCGCCGCCACCTCCCTTGAACGCGCCTCGACGCAAATATTCCTCCGCATAAAGGAGCGGGAATGCTCGTGCCGCCCCGCCACCGATGAAGGGCCGACGAGAGCTGGCCGATCATACCCGGCATTGCCGCTTCCATCGGCAAAAGGACATGATACGAGCAATGCCACGAATCAAGCGACAAATTGAGGAGCCGATCCGAAGAGGTCACTTAGATCAAGCACTTCCAAAGATCCACGGAACCATCCTACGCCCCGGCCCCCGTCGAGCAACACATCGACGTGATTACGGGGGCCCGCCACCGGAGGGCATAGTGCTTCGGTCAAAGAGCTTACGCCATGCCGCGCATCGAGGGAATACCACCTTCCTCCGAGCCGTAGATCACATTCTCGGGGGACATGGGAGCGACGGAGCATGATGACGCTACCGTGGTGTCGGCCCAATAGCCAACGCGCAGTCCAAGGATTATGGTCGACACCGCAGCTCTACCACATTCCTTTATTTCGAGGCCTTTTTGAAGTTAGGTTGCCAAAGAAGCCCTCAAGCCCTTGCACTGCACTCACCGCTTTACCGGCGACTGATTTCGCCATGGCGCGCGTGACCCTACCGTTGACTCTCGGGATTCTCCAAGGCAAAACTCACGTGACCTTCCGTGGTCGACCTCCTACCGCTGCATAATGCCATCCTCGGGCCGACCCACCTCAACAGCTAAGGGCGATTATATCCACATACCACCGGACGCTGAAGTTCCCGACCAAAGGCCGGATTCGGGAGGTCCGGGAGATCTCAGAGTCCAGACGTGTTACTTGACACGACTCCCGGGTAAGAGAAAAGGCCGAGCACCCTCAAGACCCACGCGGACGCAACGCCCGACCGAGCATCCCGAGCCGACAAACCCGGCGTGAATATTCCACGCAAGATGACCGCCCCGACGGATACCGGAGTCGCCCGACTCGATGATCAAGAGCGCACCTTTATCGCCTCCTCCAGAAAACGCCATGTCTTCGCCGATACCGCCACCTCCCGAATTGATCTCAAGTTTTCAACACCATCCGCACATTTCCGACCGCCCGCCGCAGAAGACAGAGACCTCGCCTCGCCTCGAGCGCCAACAGCCGTGGTAAATGGAAGTCGACAGTTTTGGCGCTCGACTTCATTGAGGAAGTCCAGATCCTCGTGGCCGCCCAATGTAGTCCTCGCCAAGAAGCCTAATGGAAGCTGGAGGATGTGTGTCGACTACACCGATCTAAATCGTGCTTGCGAAGGATTGCTTCCCCTTGCCTAGGATCGACCGGTTAGTCGACTCAGCGCGAGGCACGCCGCTTCTCCTTCATGGGCGCCTACTCGGTTACAACGGATCCGGATGGCCCCAGGATCAGCAACATACGGCCTTCCATACGCCCCAAGGAGCTTACTTCTACAATGTCATGCCGTTCGGATTAAAAAACGCGGGCGCCACCTACCAAAGGATGGTGAACAAGGTGTTCGCCCAGCAGATAAGGCGAAACATGGAAGTATATGTTGACGACATGATCGTAAAAAGTCGCCGAGGCTGCACACCTTGGCGACTTGCGGAAACCTTCTCTGGAAGATATGGGATGCGCCTTAATCCGGCTAAGTGCGTCTTCGGCGTGACATCAGGGAAGTTCCTCGGATTCATCATACATGAGAGAGGAATTGATGCCAACCCCGAGAAGATCCGAGCTCTCACCGACATGAGATCTCCAAGAATAGTAAAGGAGCTTCAATGCCTTAACGGAAGGATAGCGGCTCTATCCCGGTTTTGTCGTCGGAGATAAGTGCCTTCCTTTCTTGAGTCCTCAAAGATCCAAAGAACTTCCAATGGGCGGCGGAATGCGAGGAAGCTTTCACAAGCTGAGCACTTATCCGAGCTCCCCGCCTTATCTCGGTGTCTGCGCGAGAAAAACTTACCCTCTACTGGCGGCATCTCAGCATGCGATGAGTTCGATCTTCTTTGAAGGAAGCCCCGACGCGCAACATCGGTTTACTACATCGACCATGTGTTGCGGGCGGGCGCTATCCTCCCATTGAAAGGTTGGCATTGGCATTTGTCCTAGCGGCTCGGAAGCTCGCCCCTACTTCCAAGCCCATACGATTGAGGTAATGGCCGACCAACCCCTGCGTCAAGTTCTTTCTAAGTTTGGCGTGGCGTCTTCTAAAATGGTCGGTGGAGCTATCGAGTTCGACCTGCTGCTGGCCGAGAACGACCATCAAGGCCCGGGTCTTGGCGATTTCATCTCGGAGTTGACACGGTAGAAAGCGAGTGCGTTGAGCAAATCCACGAGGCCCGGACCTGCGTGGATGGGTCTTCGGCTCGAAGTGCGTCGGACTCATTTAGAGGACCCCAGCGGACATGCTTTGGCGTTCCCTCCGCCGGTTTGAGGCCACGAACAATGAGGCGGAATCTGGCGCTTTGGCGAGGCCTCGTTTGGCAACGAGATGCGGTGAGCGATCCATGTTCTCACGGATTCCCAACTCGTCGTCGAACAAGTTGGCGGAGTATCGAGCGCGGGATTCGACCATGTCCAAATACGACCAAGGTAAAGCCCAAACCTCTAACTTTCCTCGCTTCACTCTGTCCGGGGTGCCCGAGTCCCAAAGCGGCGGCGGACTAGCTCGCGAAAATTAGCCTCGGGGCCGATCGGAGGAACATCCGAGGTCGAAGAGCTCACTGCCGATCGGTGGCCATCATGGAGATAGGGGACCCGGAGTCCGACCTCTCCACCTCGTGGATTCGAAGTCTTTGAAGTATAAGCGCGATGGGATCCTGCCTGAGGATGTGGTCAAGGCACGGCGGCTCCGCCGAACCCAGGCGTGGTACTGCGAGATTGGCGACCGGCACTACAAAAGGTCGTTTTCCCATCCCCTACTGCGATGTTTAGATCCCGATGAGGCGGAAGTGATTCTCGCCGAGGTTCATTGCGGGACTTGTGGGGAGCACATGGGCGGCCGAACTTTGGCCTTCAAAATACTATGCCAGGGCTGTGCGGCCTCTCGTTGCCGAGGCGCCAAGGCTTTCGTGCGGCGGTGCGACACTGCAGCGCCGGGCCGTGCCTGCGGCTCCTGCGGTCTCGCTCACCTCCATGGATTGCGCTTGGCCCTTCGCTCAATGGGGAATGGACCTTTTGGGGCCGTTCCCCCCGGCGTCCGGCCAGCGGAGACATATCATCATGGGGATAGAGTATTTCACTAAGTGGGTGGAAGCGAGCCACGGCAACCATTACGGCCGAGCGGGTCGAGCGGTTCGTATGGAAGAACGCCGTGACTCGATTGATGCGCCCAGCGTTATCATCGCGATAGCGGAACCCGGTTCGCCCGGCACTCGGTTTACGGAGTTACGTGCGACTTATCACATCGATTGAGGTTTAGCTCGGTGGCCCAGGACCAGCGGACTCGTTGAGGTGACCAACCGATCTATCACAGATGGACTTAGGAAAAGGACTTTGGAAGCCCGATCGGTGGGTCGGCGAGCTCCCGAACATCCTATGGTGTTTGCGGACTACCCAGGCGGCAGGCGAGTCCCCTCTGACTGGCATTCGGCGTGGAAGCGATCCTACCCGGCCGAGTTGGTCATTCCAACATTCGGGTGGAGAACTATGAGAATCCACCTCGGCCCGGGGAGTTCGGGCTGGCCTGCTGGAAGAAGAGCGGGGCAGCGCGCGTAAAGATCTTTGGCATACAAAGTGTTGCGGAAGTTATAACAAGAAGGTGCGCCCTCGACCTCTCGGGATGGGAGACTTAGTATTACGCGAGGCGGAATGGCGACCCGCCAACTCAAGGGGCAAGCTTGCACCTAAGTGGGAAGGCCCTACGCGTAATCAAAGTTGTCCAGGCCGGGGGCGTTCGACTCGCGACTATGGCCAGGGCAGCAATTCCCAGGACACAGGCGTCGGAACCTTAAGAAGTACTTTGTTTAAGGACCAAGCAGAAGCAGGCCAATATTTGACTTGGGCTATTGGAATGAAGTTGGAAATTGTATTGCCATAAAAAAGGAAATTGTATTACCAAAAGCTTTGGAGTACAAAACAAGCCCCTAGAGGGGAAAGAAGGATTACAAAGGCAAGGGAAGGCCCTCCAAAAAAGAAGAAAAAAACTCTTCAAGCCGCAGCTCCGGGAAGGCTGTCGTCGAAGGGAACCTCGCCGGGCATGTCGACCCCCTGGTCCTCGGGGCAGGAGGTGAAGGGATCCTCCTCGACCGCCGAGCCTGGAGGGCACGCTCGGAATCGGGCCAGGGCAACCTTGTACCCATACTCGTATGATACCCTACCCGTCCGGTCCAGCCGAGAGGAAGCCCTCCGACTTCTTATGCGCCTCGGCGCCTCCGGTCCCTCTCCCGGCGGCTGCCTTCCGCGGCAAGAGCTTCTGGCGGCCTTCACCTCGGCCTCTCGAAGTCAGCTTGGCGGCCAACTCGAGGCCTCCTTGGAGCGGGCGGTTCTCGGCTTCTCCGTCGGAGAAGCTTCTGCGGCTGGCCTCCGGCGCGGCCTCGAGCTCAGCGGTCGATGCGCGACTTCGCGCCCATGTCGCGCCGCTCGGCGTGCGGCAACGCCTCGAGTCGGACCCGCTCAGGCCTCTTCAAGCTGGCGGTGCAACTCGACGGTGCGCCCGCCCAGACCACCCACCAACCGACCGGCGTCGTGCACCCGGTCGATGAGGGTCGTGGTGTAGTGGAGATTCTGCATAAAGAGGAAAAGGCTGAAAATGATGAGCGATTGCTTAGCCAGAGAATACACGCAGGCGGTGCTTACCCACAACACCGACTTGGTGACTTGGCGATGAGTGCTTCGAGGAGCGTGTATAGGTCGGCGATGTCGGGATGGAGCGCCCGAGGTAGCTGGCGAGGCTCTCCCGACCCACACCTTGTCCCTCGGGAGACCATGCCATGCCGGGCCACGGAGGTCGCTCGGCCCGAAGGACCTCGCCCATCATACGGGAAAGGAATGGCTGATCCTTCCCCGGCGTGACTCGGCATAAGTCCTTCATGGCGGAGGCGCTGACCCTTCCCGGTCGTTCCCTGGCTGGGCCCGGCGCTCGGCAGGAGCGGAAGCGCCCGGTCGTTCGGTCGTCTCGGCGGATGGAGCCACAGGCACCTCCAGGTCCACCACGTCCTTGGCCTTGGCCCTCTTCTTTGGGCGCCCCTCCTCGGTAGTGCGCGGGGAGCCACCCCCCGCCCGCTTGGGAACCCCCGGAGAGCGCGGAGATGGTCCTGTCGGAGCACCCGAATCATGGAAGAACCGCAGGTTCACCATTTCTGCAAAGAACAAGGATGAGTTAGAACTAGAGTGCGGCGAGCCCCAAAGCGAGACAAAAAATAGCCTACCCGTGGCGCGCGGACTTAGTCCGGCCTCCACAAGCCACTTCTCGAGCATGTGCGGATGGCTTGCGAGGAAGGAGGATTACCCTTAACCGCTCGAGGTGCGCGCTCCTCGGCATTGAGTTTCGGGCGGTGTTATCAATGGTCCGCCAGCGACCACCGAATCAAGCCCAGTCCTTACGGCGCTGGGCGAAGAAGCGCCTCTTCCACCCTTTGTTATTGGTGGGGGCGCCGCTAACCCGGAACCCTGTCCGGGCGGCAAGGAAGTATCCCCCCGACCCCTTGAAAAGGCGGAAATAGGAGAGAAAGAGGTTGCGGGTCGGGGTGATGTTGGCGTAATGGCATTCCCCCAGGAAGGCCACCAGATACCGCCAAGAGTTTGGGGTTATTTGTGAAGGCGAGATACGCCACAAGGATATGCAGGATACTATGATTGGGTAAGGGGTCGAGGCCCGCACAAGACCTAGAAGACCAATGGTCGAGCCGCCGCTCAAGACCGTAATAACCGAACCGCCGTTCGGGATAAGGGGTCGAGCCGCCGCTCAAGACCCAGAAAACCAATGGTCGAGCCGCCGCTCAAGACCGTAATAACCGAACCGCCGTTCGGGATAAAGGATCGAGGCACCACTCAACACCCTGTTGCCGAACCGCCGTTCGGGTAAGGGGTCGAGGCCCGCACAAGACCTAGAAGACCAATGGTCGAGCCGCCGCTCAAGACCGTAATAACCGAACCGCCGTTCGGGATAAGGGGTCGAGCCGCCGCTCAAGACCCAGAAAACCAAAGGTCGAGCCACCGCTCAAGACCGTAATAACCGAACCGTCGTTCGGGATAAGGATCGAGGCGCCACTCAACACCCTGTTGCCGAACCGCCGTTCGGGTAAGGAGTTGAGGCCCGCACAAGGCCTAGAAGACCAATGGTCGAGCCGTCGCTTAAGACCGTAATAACCGAACCGCCGTTCGAGATAAGGGGTCGAGCCGCCGCTCAAGACCCAGAAAACCAATGGTCGAGCCGCCGCTCAGACACAGGCGGTGGACACGTCACATCTTCATTAATATTGCGTCGGCATTTGGACTGCCCGATGCGATGCCGTTGGGCGGTATGTGCGGCGTCATGCTGTCGCCCACCTTGGAAGGCGAAAGGGCGAGGCCCTTTTTCTCTAAATAGTATGCTCCGCGACACTCTATCACTTTTCATCAGCGGAGTTTTTCTGTCTCTCGAGTCCTGCCGTTGTCTTCCTCCGAGTTTTCTTCCTTGGCCCCGGTGTCTCTTGCCACTCTTCAGTCGATCCCCTCCGCTGTAGGTCAGTGCACAATGGCTCTCCCTTCCACCTCCTCCTCTTCTACTTCTTCCTCTTCCTCCCCTTCTGTTACTACTCGTGTCGTTGCCTCCCCATCATTTCCTCCTTCGAGCCCTTCCTCAGGTGTGGAAGCGGCGCGTGCACTAGAGGCCATAATGTGGCCGCACGACCAAGATTCCACCCTGGATGAGTCCTCGGTAGGGGTCCTCCGGAGGCGCTATAGCATCCCGGAAGAATACGCCATTGCGGCCCCCGAAGCGGGGCAGCGGGCCTTTGATCCGGTTCCCAAGGGCTTTGCCTTGACGGTCGATGCCCTGGAGGCCGGCCTGCGTCTCCCCTTACATCCAGTCATCGTGTCCTGTATATCTTTGTGGCGGATCTCGCCTTCACAAATAACCCCTAACTCTTGTCGATATCTGGTGGCTTTCCTGGGGGAGTGCCATTACGCCAATATCACCCCGACCCGCAGCCTTTTTCTTTCCTGTTTCCGCCTTTTCAAGGGGTCGGGGGGATATTTCCTTGCTGCCCGGGCAGGGTTCCGGGTTAGCGGCGCCCCCACCAATAACAAGGGGTGGAAAAGGCGCTTCTTCTTCGTCCAGTGCGAGAAAGATTGGGGTTTCGGGGTTCGGTGGTCCTCGAGGACCATTGATAACACCGTCCCGAAACTCAACGCCGAGGAGCGTGCGCACCTCGAGAAGCTGAGGGTAATTCTTCCCTCTTCGCAAGCCATCCGCCAGATGTCGGAGAAATGGCTTGTGGGGGCGGGGCTTAGCCCGCGTTCTCGGGGTAGGTTATTGTTGCTTCACATCTTCAGGATTGCTGCCACACTCTCGTCTCTAACTTATCTTTGTCTTTTGCAGAAATGGTGAACCTGCGATCGTTCCATGGTTCGGACACTCCGGTAGGATCGTCCCCGCGCGCCCCGGCTGTCCCCAAGCGAGCGGGGGGTGACTCCCCGCGGACGACCGAAGGGGGGCGCCCGAAGAAAAGGTCCAAGGCCAAAGACGTGGTGGACCTTGAGGTGCCAGTGGCTCTTCCTGCTGGAGCAACCGACCGTCCGGACGCGTCAGCTCCTGCCGAGAGCGCCGGGCCCAGCCAGGGGGCGACCGGGAAGGGTCAGCGCCCCCCGGCCATGAAGGATCTATGCCGAATCCCACCGGGGAAGGATCGGCCCTTCCTTTCCCGTGTAATGGGTGAGGTTCCTTCCGGGGCGATGAGCGACCCGCTGGTGGCCCGGTGGAACGGTTTGTCCCGGGGGGACAAAGTGTGGACCGGGGGAGACCCCTTGGCCACCTACCTCCGGGGGGCGCTTCATCCCGACATAGCTCGGGATCTATACACGCTCCCCTCGGAGGCTCTTATCGCTAAATCGGCCAAGTCGGTGCTGTGGGTAAGCACCGTCTCGCGTGTATTCCCTTGGGTAAACACCGTTCATCATTTTTTACTGTTTCCTTTCTGTGCAGAATCTCCACTACACCACGGCCCTGATCGACCGGGTCCACGACGCCGGTCGGCTAGTAGGCGGGCTGGGCGAGCGCAACCTCGAGTTGCGCCGCCAGCTGGAGGAGGCCCGAGCGGGGTCCGGGCCCGAGGCGGTTGCTGCCGCCGAGCAGCGTGCGGCCGACATGGGCGCGGAAGTGTCGCGCCTGACCGCCGAGCTCGAGGCCGCCTCGGCATCGCAGGCCAGCCTACAAAAGCTTCTCCGGACGGAGAAGTTGGAGAATCGCCTCCGCACAAAGGAGGCCTCTGAGTTGGCGGCGAAGCTGTCTTCGCGAGAGGCCGAGGCAAAGGCCGCCCGGGAGGCCCTCGCGGCGGAAGAAGGCAGCCGACCGGAAAGGGACCGGGAGGCGATCGAACGATACAAGAAGTCGGAGGGCTTCCTTCTCGGCTTAGACCGGACGGGTAGGGTGTCCTATGAGTATGGGTATAAGGTCGCCCTAGCCCGATTCCGAGCGTGCCCTCCGGGTTCCGCGGTTGAGGAGGATCCCTTCACCTCCTGCCCCGAGGACCAGGGGGTGAACATGCCCGACGAGGTCCCCTTCGACGACAGCCTTCCGGGGGCCGCTTCTTGAGGGACTTTGTTTTTATCTTTTTGGGAGGGGCTTCCCTTACCCTTGTAACACTTTTTCCCCTCTAGGGGCTCATTTTGTACTTCAAAAACTTTGGCAATACAATTTCCATTTATGGCAATGTGATTCCAAGTTAACTCCAATAGCTCGAGTCAAATGCTGACGTACTTCTGTTTGGCCCTTAAACAAAGTATTTCTTGAGGTTCTGGATGTTCCAGGTCCTCGGCACTTGCTGTCCGGTCATAGTCGCGAGTCGGAACGTGCCCGGTCGGACGACTTTGGTAACACGGTAGGGGCCTTCCCACTTAGGTGCAAGCTTGCCCCTTAAGCGGGCGGGGTCACTTACTTCCGCCTTGCGTAGTACCAGATCTCCCATCCCGAGAGGTCGAGGGCATACCCTCTTATTATAGTTTCTGGCGATACTTCGATTGTACGCTAACATCTTCATGTGCGCGTCGGCCCTGCGCTCTTCGAGCAGGTCTAGGCCAGCCCGAACTCCCTGGGTCGAAGTTGACTCTTCATAGTTTTCCACCCGGAAGGTCGGAATGACTAACTCGGCCGGCAGAACCGCCTCCACGCCGAATGCCAGGCTGTAGGGGGACTCGCCCGAAGCCGTCTTCGGGGTAGTCCGCAAAGACCACAGGATGTTCGGGAGCTCGTCGACCCAGCTTGATCGGGCTTCCGAAGTCCTTTTCCTAAGCCCGTCTAGGATAGATCGGTTGGTCACCTCGGCGAGCCCATTGGTCTGGGGGTGGGCCACCGAGCTAAACCTCAACTGGATTTGGTAACTTGCGCAGAACTCCTTAAACCGAGCGCTGGAAAACTGGGTGCCGTTATCGGTGATGATAACGTTGGGAAGGCCGAATCGGGTCACAATGTTTTTCCATATGAACTGTTCGACCCGCCCGGCCGTTGTTGGGGGTATTAACTATGACGTGACACCTGGTCTTAGGTCGTACACCCGGATGACGTCATCGCCCCTCCTGCGCTCCATTACTCCCACGATTTGATCGCCCGACGTCGCTTCTCCTCTGCATCGCCCCAACTACTCGCCAAGTTGACCACGGCACCGGCCTGCGAGGTCAGGCCCGTACGCCACCCGCAGACGCAGCCGGAAGCATGCCATCCGTCCGACCTATTTAAGCCGAATAGGTAAGACAGGCAGAGGAGGAGAAAAGAGAGACAAAAAAGGAACACTCCGAGAGGTGAGTAGACTCAAACACCCTGACACCATCTCTGGGGAGCTCGGCCGACGGGCGAGAACTGACTTGAGCGTCGGAGGGGTCGGGCGGAGCATCCGACCCGCCCTGCTGCAGGTCTCGATGACCGGAGCGTGCCTTCGTCCAGGAGCGGTCGGGAGGCGGGAGCAGGAGCCATCGACGGGCCCGAACCGTACCGAGACGACCCCCCGGTTCCCGGATTCCGCGCCGCGCGCCCCGGGGTCACGGTAAAAAAGTTGTTTCCCCTAACAGATTGGCGCTATAAGAAAGGGCTCGTCATCGTAAGGCGTTTATGATGGGGCTGCGACCGTCAAGGTTTTGCTGGTCCTTGGTGGAGCGACCTCCCGCGTCCATCGCGGAGATGTTTCAGCTGGCAAGTCAATATGTGGCGGCCGAGTCCTGGATGTCGGGAAGGAAGGAAGAACGACCGAGGGGGCATTCTAATCCATCCCGATCGGGAACGACAACCAGGCGGGAGTCCCCGCACCAAGGGCGCCGCATGGGCCACCCCGACCCATACGCGCCCGAGCCGCCACCTCCCCCCTTGAAGGCGTCTCGGACGCAAATATTCCTCCAGATAAAGGAGCGGGGAATGCTCAGGCCGCCTCGCCCGATGAAGAGCCGACGAGAGCTGGCCGATAGCACCCGGTATTGCCGCTTCCATCGGCAAAACGGACATGACACGGAGCAATGCCACGAGCTGAAGCGGCAAATTGAGGAGCTGATCCGAAGAGGTCACTTAGATCAGTACCTCCAGCATCCACGGGAACCATCCTTGCATCCCGAGGGCCCTGTCGAGCAACACATCGACGTGATTACAGGGGGGCCCGCCGGAGGGCATAGCGCTGGTCGAAGAGCTTACGCCGCGCCGTTGCGGCCGGAATACCACCCTCCCTCCGAGCCAGAGATCACATCCCCATCAGGGGACATGGGAGCGAGGGAGCACGATAACGCGCTGGTGGTGGCGGCCCGAATAGCCAACGCCCAGGCCCGAAGGATTATGGACGACACAGGTAGCTCGGCCGACATCCTTTATTTCGAGGCCTTTTGAAGTTAGGGTTGCGAAGGAAGCCACGAAGCCCTTGCACTCGGCACTCACCGGCTTTACCGGCGACTCGATCTCGCCGCGAGTGCGGTGACCCTAGATTGACTCTCGGGGATTCCCGAAGGCAAAAACTCTCAGTAACTTTTACGGTGGTCGACCTCCCTCTGCGTACAACGCCATCACTGGGCCGACCCACCCTCAGCGGTGAGGGCCATTATATCCACATACCACCGGACGTTGAAATTCCCGACCAGTGCCGGAGTCGGAGAGGTTCGGGGAGATCCTCAGGAGTCCAGACGGTGTTACTTGACAGCAACCTCCCTGGGTAAGAGAAAAAGGTCGGAACAGCCCATCGAAGACCCACGCGGGACGCAGCGCCCAACCGAGCATCCCGAGCCGACAAACCTCGCGGTTTATATTCCGCTGCAAGTAGCCGTCCGATCGGACGATCGGAATCGGCCGGACTGGATGATCAAGCGCGGCAGCCTGCCATCGCCTTCTCGAGAAAGCACCGATGTGTTCGCCTGGACAGCTGCCGACCTCCCTGGAATCGACTCCGAAGTCTCTCAACACCAGCTCCACATTTCCCCGACCGCCCGCTCGGTAAGGCGAAACCCGGCCTCGGTCCCTCGGCGCCAGCGGTGTGCAAATGGAAGTCGGCGGGCTCTTGGCATCCGACTTCATTGAGGAAGTCCAATATCCTCGATGGTTGTCAATGTAGTCCTCGTCAAGAAGCCTAATGGAAATGGAGGATGTGTGTCGACTACACCGATCTAAATCGTGCTTGCCCGAAGGATTGCTTCCTTGCCTAGGATCGACCAAGTCGACTCAACGCATGAGCACGCGCGTTTCTCCTTCATGGGCGCCTACTCCGGTTACAACCAGATCCGGATGGCCCCAGGATCAGCAACATACGGCCTTCCATACGCCCCAAGGAGCTTACTTCTACAAGGTCATGCCGTTCGGGTTAAAGAACGCAGGCGCCACCTACCAAAGGATGGTGAACAAGGTGTTCGCCCAGCAAATAGGGTGAAACATGGAGGTATATGTTGACGACATGATCGTGAAGAGTCGCACAGGGGCTGCACACCTTGACGACTTGCGGGAAACCTTCTCTACGCTAAGAAGATATGGGATGCGCCTGAATCCAGCCAAGTGCGTCATCGGTGTGACATCAGGGAAGTTCCTCGGATTCATCATACATGAGAGAGGAATTGATGCCAACCCCGAGAAGATCCGAGCTCTCACCGACATGAGATCT
This sequence comes from Musa troglodytarum, assembly GCA_023547065.1. Classification (NCBI taxonomy): domain Eukaryota; kingdom Viridiplantae; phylum Streptophyta; class Magnoliopsida; order Zingiberales; family Musaceae; genus Musa; species Musa troglodytarum. The sequence continues at coordinate 103,790,430 of CP097510.1, read as the reverse complement.
CCAAGAACAGTAAAGGAGCTTCAGTGCCTTAACGGAAGGATTGCGGCTCTGTCCCGGTTTTTATCCCGGTCGGGAGATAAGTATCTTCCTTTCTTCAGAGCCCTCAAAGATCCGAAGAACTTCCAATGGACGGCAGAATGCGAAGAAGCTTTCGCAGGCCTGAGGCAGCACTTATCCGAGCCCCCCCGCCTTATTTCGGTGTCTGCGCCAGAATAACTTACCCTCTACCTGGCGGCATCTCGGCAATGAGTTCAGATCTGAAGGAAGCCCCGACGCGCAACATCCGGTTTACTACATCGACCATGTGTTGCGCGGGCGGGCAGCGCTACCTCCCATTGAAAGGTTGGCATTGGCACTTTTCCTAGCGGCTCGGAAGCTACTCCCTACTTCCAAGCCCATACGATTGAGGTAATGACCGACCAACCCCTGCGTCAAGTTCTTTCTATGTTTGACGTAGCAGGGCGTCTCCTAAAATGGTCGGTGGAGCTATCCGAGTTCAACCTCTGCTACAAGCCGAGAACATCCATCAAGGCCCAGGCCTTGGCCGATTTCATCTCGGAGTTTACGGCGGGCGGAATGCGTTGAGCAAATCCACCAAGATTGGACCTGCACGTGGATGGGTCTTCCCGGCTCGAGTGCGGCGCGGACTCATTTTGGAGGACCCCGACGGACACGCATTCGGCGTTCCCTCCGCCGGTTTCGAGGCCACGAACAATGAGGCGGAATCTGAGGCGCTTTTGGCGAGCCTCCGTTTGGCGGCGAGATGCGGTGAGCGATCCATGTTCTCACGGACTCCCAACTCGTCGCCGAACAAGTTGGCGGGGAGTATCGGGCGCGGGATCCGACCATGTCCAAATACCTGACTAAGGTAAAAGCCCAAACCTCTAACTTTCCTCGCTTCACTCTGTCCAGGGTCCCCAGGTCCCAAAACGAGTGGGCGGACCAGCTCGCGAAATTAGCCTCGGGGCGATCCAGAGGAACATCCGAGGTCGAAGAGCTCACACCGCCGGGTGTGGCCATCATGGAGATAGGGGACCCCGGAGTCCCGACCTCTCCACCTACGTGGATTCAGGAAGTGCTGAGATACAAGCGCGAGGGGATCCTGCCTGAGGATGACGTCAAGGCGCGGCGGCTCCGCCGAACCCAGGCGTGGTACTGCGAGATTGGCGACCGGCTCTCCAAAAGGTCATTTTCTCATCGCCTACTACGATGTTTAGATCCCGATGAAGTGATTCTTGCCGAGGTTCACGGCGGGACTTGTGGGGAGCACATGGGCGGCCGAACTTTGGCCTTCAAAATACTACGCCAGGGCTACTACTGGCCAACGTTGCACCGAGACGCCAAGGCTTTCGTGCGACGGTGCGACACTTGCCAGCGCCAGGCCCGTGTCCCGCAGCTCCCTGCGGTCCCGCTCACCTCCATGGATTGCGCTTGGCCCTTCGCTCAATGGGGGATGGACCTTTTGGGGCCGTTCCCCCCGGCGTCCGGCCAGCGGAGACACATCATCGTGGGGATAGATTATTTCACTAAGTGGGTGGAAGCCGAGCCCCTGGCAACCATTACGGCCGAGTGGGGCGAACAGTTCGTGTGGAAGAACATCGTGTCCCGATTCGGTCGCCCAAGCGTTATCATCAGCGATAACGGAACCCGGTCGCCCGGCACTCGGTTTTACGGAGTTACGTGCGACTTATCACATCGATTGAGGTTTAGCTCGGTGGCCCACCCCGGACCAGCGGGCTCGCCGAGGTGACCAACGATCTATCTGGATGGACTTAGGAAAAGGACTTTGGAAGCCCGGTCGAGTGGGTCGGCGAGCTCCCGAACATCCTGTGGTCTTTGCGGACTACACCAAAGGCGGCTCCGGGCGAGTCCCCATACAGCCTGGCCTTCGGCGTGGAAGCAGTCCTACCAGCCGAGTTGGTCATTCCAACATTCCGGGTGGAGAACTATGAGGAATCCACCTCGGCCCAGGGAGTTCGGGCTGGCCTAGACCTGCTAGAAGAATGCAGGGCCAGCGCGCACATAAAGACGCTGGCGTACAACAGAAGTGTGGCCAGAAGTTACAACAAGAGGGTGCGCCCTCGACCTCTCGGGATGGGAGACTTAGTATTACGCAAGGCAGAAGTAAGCGACCCCACCAACTCAAGGGGCAAGTTCGCACCTAAGTGGGAAGGCCCCTACCGTGTAATCAAGGTTGTCCGACCGGGAACGTTCCGGCTCGCGACTATGACCGGGCAGCAATTCCCGAGGACCTGGAACGTCCAGAACCTTAAGAAGTATTTTGTCTAAGGACAAAACAGAAGCAGGCCAATATGTGACTCGGGCTATTGGAACGAAGTTGGAGATTATATTGCCACGAAATAGCAAATTGTATTACCAAAAGAGTTAGAGTACAAAAATGGGCCCCTAGAGGGGAAGCAAGGATTACAAAGGCAAGGGAAGGCCCTCCAAAAAAGAAGAAAAAACTCTTCAACCCGCAGCTGCGGGAAGGCTGTCGTCGAAGGGAACCTCACCGGGCATGTCGACCGCCTGGTCCTCGGGGCATGAGGTGAAGGGATCCTCCTCGACCGCCGAGCCTGGAGGGCACGCTCGGAACCGGGCCAGGGCAACCTTGTACCCATATTCGTATGATACCACTGCCGTCACGGTCGGCGAGGAGGAAGCCCTCCGACTTCTTATGCGCCTCGGCGCCTCCGGTCCCTCTCGGCCGGCCGCCTTCCGCCGCGGCGAGCTTCTGGCGGCCTTGGCTCGGCCTCTCTTGAAGTCAGCTTGGCGGCCAACTCCGAAGCCTCCTTCGTCCGGAGGCGGTTCTCCAGCCTCTCCGTCCGGAGATGCTTCGCAGCCTCCAACGCCCGAGCGCCTCGAGCTCGGCGGTCGCGTGACTTCAGCGCCTCGTCGGCGCGCAGCTGCTCGGCAGCAGCAACCGCCTCGGGTCCAGACCCCGCTCGGGCCTCTTCAAGCAGGCGGCGCAACTCGAGGTTGCGCTCGACCAGACCGTCCACCAACCGACCGGCGTCCTGCACCCGGTCGACAAGGGCGGTTGTGTAGTGGAGGTTCTGCATAGAAGGGAAAAGCTGAAAAAGATGAGCAAGTGCTTAAGCCAAGAGAGTACACGCAAGACGGTACCCACAACACCGACTTGGTGACTTGGCGATGAGTGCTTCCGAGGAGCGTGTATAGGTCCCGAGCAATGTCGGTGGAGCGCCCGAGGTAGCTGGCCGAGGGCTCTCCCGACCCACACCTTGTCCCCTCAGGGGCCAGACCATGCCACCGGGCCACCGGTCGCTCGGCGGCGAAGGAACCTCGCCCATCACTCGGGAAAGGAATGGCTGATCCTTCCCGGACGTGACTCTGCATAAGTCCTTCATGGTCGGAGGACGCTGGCCCTTCCCGTGCCGTGGCTGGGCCCGGCCTCGGCGAGAGCGGGCGCCCGTCGTTCGGTCGTCTCGGCGGATGGAGCCACGAGCATCTCCGGGTCCACCACGACCAGGCCTTGGCCTCTTCTTTGGGCGCCCCTCCTCGGTGGTGCTGGGAACCAGCCCGCCCGCTTGGGAACCCCCGAAGAGCGCGGGGACGGTCCTGTCGGAGCACCCGAGTCATGGAAGGACCGCAGGTTCACCATCTCTGCAAAGAATGAGGATGAGTTAGAAACTGGAGTGCGGCAAGCAAGCCTAAAGATGTGAGGCAACAATAGCCTACCCCGTAAGCACGGACTAAGTCCGACCTCCACAAGCCACTTCTCCGACATGTTGCGGATGGCTTGCGAGGAAGGGAGGATTACCCTTAACCGCTCGAGGTGAGCACGCTCCTCGGCATTGAGTTTCGAAGGCAGTGTTATCAATGGTCGCCAGCGACCACCGAACCCCAAAACCCCAGTCCTTCGCCTTTGGGCGAAAAAGCGCCTCTTCCACCCTTTATTGTTGGTGGGGCGCCGCTAACCGGAACCCTGTCCGGCGGCAAGAAAGTATCCCCGATCCCTTGAAAAGCGGAAGCAGGAGAGGAAGAGGTTGCGGGTGGCGATATGGCGTAATGGCATTCCCGGAAAGCCACGAGATACCGCTAAGAGTTGGGAGTTATTTGTGAAGGCGAAATCGCCACAGGAGATGCGAGGATACTATGATTGGGTGCAGGGGAAGGCGCAGGCCGGCCTCTAAGGCATCGGCGGTCAGGGCAAAACCCTTAGGAACTGGGTCAAAAGCCCGCTGCCCGGCTTCAGGGGCCGAAAGGCTATATTCTTCCGGGATGCCGTAGCACCGCCGGAGAATCCCTACCATGCGCTCATCCAAGGTGGAATCCTGGTTGTGCGGCCACATTATGGCCTCTAGCGCCGCGCACCCTTTGAGGAAGGGCTGGAAGGAGGAGATGAGGAGAGCGACACGGGTTGTAGCAGAGGGGGAGGAAGAGGAAGAAGCAGATGAGGAGGTGGAAGGAAGAGCCATCACACACTAACCTATAGTGGAAGGAATCGATTGGAAGAAGTCAAAGAACCCCGGAGCCAAGGGAGGAAACTCGAAGGAAGATGACGGCAGGACTAGAGAGAAAAACTCCGCTGATAAAAAGTGACAGAGTGTCGCGGAGCTCGCTATTTATAGAAAGGGGAGCCTCGGCCTTTCGCCTCCCGAGGCAGGCGACAGCATGACACCGCAACACCGCCCAATAGCATCGCATCGGGCAGTCGAAGCGCCGGCGTCATAATGAAGAGGTGACGTGTCCACCGCCCAGGTAAATAACTTACCCAACACGCCAGCGGCTCCTCGATTCCAGCAACCGCACTATCGCGAGCCGTTTTTCGAAGCGGCACGGCGGCGGTTCGATTTTCCAGGTCTTGAGCGGCGGCTCGGCCCCATGTCCCGAACGGCGGTTCGGCGATATCGGCTTTCCAGGTCTTGAGCGGCGGCTCGACCACTGGTCTTCTGGGCCTTGGGCGGCGGCTCGGCCCCATGTCCCGAACGGCGGTTCGGCGATATCGGCTTTCCAGGTCTTGAGCGGCGGCTCGACCACTGGTCTTCTGGGCCTTGAGCGGCGGCTCGGCCCCATGTCCCGAACGGCGGTTCGGCGATATCGGCTTTCCAGGTCTTGAGCGGCGGCTCGACCACTGGCTCTCTAGGCCTTGAGCGGCGGCTCGGCCCCATATCGAAGCAGCGGTTCGGCGATATCGGCTTTCGAGTCTTGGCGGCTCGACCAGGTCTTAGGCCTTGGCGGCTCGGCCCCATATCGAGCAGCCCGGTTCGGTTATTATAGTTTCCAGGTCTTATGCGGACCTCGACCCCTTATTACCAAAGCGGCGAATTCGGTAACGGGGAAGTTGGGCGTCGCTTGCCGCTTTTACGACGGCGGTTGATTGGTTACATGGTCTGAGTACCTCAACCATTGGTTTCGAGGGCCTTAAGCGTGGGTCTTGACCCGATTACCGAGCGTTGGATTGGCGGATTGGCGTCGCCTCGATCCTTATCGAGCAGCCCGGTTCGGCGGGTGGTATCAGTCTTGGCGGCTCGACCACTTTGGTCTTACAGGCCTTGGCGGCTCGGCCCCGTATGTCGAGCAGCGGTTCGGCGATATCGGCTTTCGAGTCTTGGCGGCGGCTCGACCACTGGTCTTACAGGCTTTGGCGTGGCTCGGCCCATATCGACGGCAGTTCGGTTATTATAGTTTCAGGTCTTTTGCGGACCTCGACCCCTTATTACCAAGCAGCGGGTCGTGCGGGAGATTGGGCGTCGCACGCCCTTTACCCCGAGCAGCGGTTCGGTTACATGGTCACGAGTACCTCAACCATTGGTTTCGGGGCCTAGCGCGGGTCTCGACCCACGATTACCCGAGCGTTGGATTGGCAGCGGGGTGATTGGCGTCGCCTCGATCCTTATCCCGAGCAGCGGTTGGCGAGGTGATCCCGAGTCTTGGCGGCGGCTCGACCGCTGGTCTTACGGGCCTTGAAGCGGCGGCTCGGCCCCATATCGACGGCAGTTCGGTTATTATAATTTCCCGGTCTTATGCGGACCTCGACCCCTTATTACCAAGCGGCGGGTGTAACGGGGAGTTGGTCGTCACCTGCCCTTTACCCCGAACGGCGGTTCGGTTACATGGTCCTGAGTACCTCAACCATTGGTTTCCAGGGCCTAGCGCGGGTCTCGACGCCTGATTACCGAACGTTGGATTGGCAACGGGGGATTGAGCGTCGCCTCGATCTTTATCCCGAATGGCGGTTCGGTTACATGGTCCTGAGCGACGGCTCGACCATCGGCTTCCTAGGCCTTGAGCGGCGGCTCGGCCCTATACCCCGAACGACGGTTCGGTGACTATGGTTTTCTGGGTCTTGAGGCTCCTCGACCCCCTTTATCCCGAACGGCGGTTCTGTTACATGGTCTCGAGCTTCCTCGATCATCAGTTTTCCGGGTCTTGAGCGGCGCCTCGACCCCTTATCCTGCACAGGGATTCTGTCAATTATGACATGACACGGCAGAACCTCCACAGGATCTCGATGCGACAACGGGTTTTTCCGAGCAACACCCCCCAACCCTCAAGATCATCCCGCAGGAGTGGCTTTTGAGGGGGGGCAGTGTTGGGGGTATTAACTATGACGTGACACCTGGTCTTGGGTCGTACACCCGGATGACGTCATCGCCCCTCCTGCGCTCCATTACTCCCACGATTTGATCGCCCGACGTCGCTTCTCCTCAGCATCGCCCCAACTACTCGCCAAGTTGACCACGGCACCGGCCTGCGAGGTCAGGCCCGTACGCCACCCGCAGACGCAGCCGGAAGCATGCCATCCGTCCGACCTATTTAAGCCGAATAGGTAAGACAGAGGGAGGGAAAAAAACCAAAAAGGAACACTCCGAGAGGTGAGTAGACTCGAACACCCTGACACCATCTCTGGGGAGCTCGGCGACGGCGGCGACTTGAGCGTCGGAGGGTGGGCGGAGCATCCGACCCGCCCTGCTGCAGGTCTCAACGACCGGAGCGTGCCTTCGTCCAGGAGCGGTCGGGAGGCGGGAGCAGGAGCCATCGACGGGCCCGAACCATACCGAGACGACCCCCCGGTTCCCGGATTCCGCGCCGCGCGCCCCGGGGTCACGGTAAAAAAGTTGTTTCCCCTAACAGCCGTAATGGTTGCCAGGGGCTCGGCCTCCACCCACTTGGTGAAATAGTCAATCCCCACGATGATATATCTCCGCCAGGGGGGAACGGGCCCAAAAGGTCCATTCCCCATTGCGCGAAGGGCCAGGCGCAATCCATGGAGGTGAGTGGGACCGCGGGAAGCTGCGGGGCACGGGCTTGGCGTTGGCATGTGTCGCACCGTCGCACAAAAGCCTTGGCGTCTCGGTGCAACGTAGGCCAGTAATAGCCTTGGCGTAGTATTTTGAAGGCCAAAGTTCGGCCACCCATATGCTCCCCGCAGGTCCCGCCGTGTACTTCGGCGAGAATTACTTTCGCCTCGTCGGGATCCAAGCATCGCAGTAGGGGATGAGAAAACGACCTTCTGTAGAGCCGATCGCCAATTTCGCAGTACCACGCCTGGGTTCGACGGAGCCGCCGCGCCTTAACATCATCCTCAGGCAGGATCCCCTCGCGCTTGTATCTCTGTACTTCCTGAATCCACGTAGGTGGAGAGGTCGGGACTCCGGGGTCCCCTATCTCCATGATGGCCACCGACCGGTGTGTGAGCTCCTCGACCTCAGGATGTTCCTCGGGTTCGGCTCCCGAGGCTAACTTCGCGAGCTGGTCCGCCCGCTCGTTCTGGGACCTGGGCACTCTAGATAAAGTGAAACGAGAGAAGTTAGAGGTCTGGGTTTTTACCTCGGTCAGGTATTTGGACATGGTCGGGTCCCGCGCCCGATACTCTCCGCCGACTTGTTCGGCCACCAATTGGGAATCCGTGAGAACATGGACTGCTCTCAGCTGCATCTCGGCTGCTAAGCGGAGGCCTGCTAAGAGTGCCTCGTATTCCGTCTTGTTGTTCGTGGCCTCGAAGCCGAATCGGAGAGAACGCTCGAAAGTGTGTCCCTCGGGGTCCTCCAGGATAAGTCCTGCCCCGGCACCCCTTGAGCTAGACGACCCATCCATGTGCAAGACCCAGTCTTGTTCCGTGCCGTCTGTTTCCGGCTGAGTCAACTCCGAGATGAAGTCGGCCGGGGCCTGGGCTTTGATGGTCATTCTTGGTTTATAGCGGAGGTCGAAGTCGGATAGCTCCACCGACCATTTTAGGAAGCGCCCTGCCACGTCAAATTTAGAGAGAACTTGACGCAGGGGTTGGTCAGTCATTACCTCGATCGTATGGGCCTGGAAATAGGGGCGTAGCTTCCGAGCCGCCAGGATGAGCGCTAATGCCAACCTTTCGATGGGTGGGTAGCGTTGCTCTAGCCCTCGCAGGACATGGCTGGTGTAATAAACCGGATGTTGTTTGTCGGAGGCTTCCTTCACCAGTACTGAGCTCACTGCATGTCGAGACGCCGCCAGGTAGAGGCTAAGCTTTTTCGGCGTAGACACCGAGGTAAGGCGAGGGAGTTCGGATAGGTGCTGCTTCAGGCGTGTGAAAGCTTCCTCGCACTCCGCCGTCCATTGGAAGTTCTTCGGATCTTTGAGGACTCGGAAGAAAGGAAGACACTTATCTCCCGACCGGGACAAAAACTGGGACAGAGCTGCTATCCTCCAATTAAGGCATTGAAGCTCCTTTATTGTTCTCGGGGATCTCATGTCGACGAGAGCTTGGATCTTCTCCGGGTTGGCATCAATTCCCCTTTCGTGTATGATGAATCCTAGGAACTTCCCTGATGTCACGCCGAAGACGCACTTAGCTGGATTAAGGCGCATTCCATATCTCCTTAACGTAGAGAAGGTTTCCCGCAGGTCCTCGAGGTGTGCGGCTCCTGTGCAACTTTTTACAATCATGTCGTCGACATATACTTCCATGTTTCGCCCTATTTGGTGGCGAACACCTTATACACCGACCTTTGGTAAGTGGCCCTAGCATTCTTCAATCCGAACGGCATGACCTTGTAAAAATAAGCTCCTTGGGGTGTAAGGAAGGCCGTGTGTTGCTGATCCTCGGGCGCCATCCGGATCTGGTTGTAACCGGAGTAAGCGTCCATGAAGGAGAAGCGGGCATGCCCCGCGGTTGAGTCGACCAGCTGGTCGGTCCTAGGCAAGGGGAAGCGATGCCGGACAAGCACGATTTAGATTGGTGTAGTCGACACACATCCTCCACTTCCATTAGGCTTCTTTACGAGGACTACATGGACAGCCATTGGGGATACCGATTTCAATGAAGCCTGACGCCAAGAGCTTGTCGACTCCACTTGTATCGCTTGTTGGCGCCGAGAGCCCGAGCTCTGGTTTTGTCTTACCGGGCGAGCGGTCGGGGAAATGTGCAGATGGTGTTGAGAAACTTCCGGATCGATTCCCGGGAGGTCGGCCGTTGTCCAGGCGAAGACATCGGTGTTTTCCTGGAGGAGGCTAATAAGTTGGGCCTGCTCTTGATCGTCCAGGTCCGGACCGATCCCGACCGTCCGGTCGGGACGGTCATCCCGCAGCGGAAGGTTGATCGCCGGGCTTGTCGGCTCGGGACGTTGGGTCGGGTGTTGCATCCCGCGCGGGTTTTCGAGGGGCTGCTCCGGCCTTTTTCTCTTACCCAGGGAGATCGCTGTCAAATAACACCGTCTGGATTCCTGAGGATCTCCCCGGACTTCCCCAACTCCGGCGCTGGTCGGAAACTTCAAAGTCCGGTGGTATGTAGATATAATCGCCCTTAGCCTATTGAGGGTGGGCCGGCCTAGAATGGCGTTGTACGCGGTAGGGAGATCGACCACCAGAAAAGTCACCAGCATCGTTTTTGTCTTCGGAGAATCACCGAGAGTTAACGGTAGGGTTACCGCTCGGCAAATCGAGTCGCCAAAGTGAACCTGAGAGCTGAGTAAGGGCTTGTGGCCTCCTACGCAATCCCAACTTCAGAAAGGCTTCGGTCAAAGTGATGTCGGCCGAATCGCCGTTGTTTCCACTCATGATCCTTCTGACCCGCGCATTGGCTATTCGGGCCGACACCACGAGCGCGTCGTCATGCTCCGACGCTCCCAGGTCCTCCGAGGGGAAAGTGATCTCTGGCTCGGAGGGAGGGTGGTGTTCCCCGGTAGCGACGGCACATGCGTAAGCCTTTCGTCCCGAGGCGCTATGCCCCCCAGAGGCGGGCCCCCCCACAATTACGTCGATGTGTTGCTCGATCGGGCCTTCGGGATGCAGGGAGGGCTCCCGCGGACGCTGGAGGTATTGGTCTAGGTGACCCCTCCGACGCCTCCTCAATTTGCCGCCACCGTGGCATTGCTCGCGTCGTGCCCGCTTTGCCGATGGAAGCGCAATATCGTATGATCGACCAGCTCGCCGCCCTTCATCGTGGGGAGGCTTGAGCATTCCCTGCCTTTATCTCGAGAAATATTTGCGCCCGCGACGATTCAAGGGGGAGGTGGCGCCCGGACGCAGATGGGTCGCGATGCCCCGCCCGGGCGCCCCTGCAAGTGGATCGCCGCCAGTCATTGTTCCCGCCGATTGAGTCGAATGCCCCTTGGTCGTTCTTCCTTCTCCCCGACATCCGTGTCTCGCCGCCACATATTGACTCGCCGCTGAAACATTTCCGCGATAGACGCGGGGTCGCTCCACCAAAGACCAACAAAACCTTGAGGGTCACAGTCCTATCATAAACGCCCAGGAGGAGCGCGACCGAAGGCTTCGGACGCGCAAACGCCAGGAAATGTAGCTCAAAGTCCTTGGTGAGCTGTTCAAAAGATGTTATCGTCCCGTTTTTTAAAGTGCTGTACCAGGCACGTGCGGGCCCTTTCAACGTGGTGGGGAACGCTCAGCACATGAGGGCGTCTGAGGTTCCATATAGGGCCATTCGAGCTGGAAAGCAGCGACATGGTCCACCGGATCGCTGACTCCATCATAAAGGTCGGCGGAGGGGAGACGAAGTTCAAGGGCACCGGTATTCCCGCATGTCGCGAACGGGGACTCCTGGGGCTCCTCCTCCGCTCCTCTTGACTTACGAACGCCCCTTTGCACCTCGCCCAGCGCTGGGAAATAGAGCGAAGTTGAGCCCGAACAAACTGGCTGACCGAGGACACCGCCTCAGTTCCGCGGATGCCTGTGTTTTCGAGAACTGGTTCCGCTCGAACCGGCGTGAAGTCGGGAGGATGGTGCCGTGGGGCGCCTCATGAGGCCGGGGAGGGTCCTGCCTCGAGGCTCGCCTCCCGCCTCCCGGGCGTACGAGGAGGACGGCCTAGACGGCAGATTTCTGCAGAGTTCTGACCTATTAGGATAGGTCTCAAAGGCCTCCGCGGTGACAGGGGGAGGAAGTGGAGGAACCCGACTCGGCGGGTGGAGTCCTGAGTCGTTGAATAAACTCCAGAGCGGCGCGGCGCGCGCAGATCGCCCTCCAAGGTTCAGAGGTCAGTGGGACCTCCGCCGAGGTGCCACCTGGAGGCGACCTTTCGTCCATGTGTCGCTCAGTATGGCAGTAGACCTTCGACAAAAGGCCCTCCTTCTAGCGCCAATCATAGTGGAAACAACTTTTTACCGTGACCCGGGTCGCCTCGTAAGGTTCGGCTCGCGAGGGCTCCTCGCCCACCGGATCCCGAGGGGTATAATGTGCCGATGTCGCCGGGAACGGAACCTGCACAAAGGCGGGTCGGAGGGTGCTCCGCCCGACCCCTCCGACGCTCAAGTCAGCTCCTCTCCCGTAGGCCGGTAAAATGATTGAAGAGTTCAGAATGTACCTCCCTTTTTTTCTTTCCTTCTCCTGCCTTACCCCTTTGCCTTAAATAGGTCGGACGGACGGCACGCTTCCGGTTGCGTCTGCGGGTGGCGTACGGACCTGACCCCGCAGACCGGTGCCGCGGTCAACCCCGCGTGTGGTTGGGGCGAGGCAGAGGAGAAGCGATGTCGGGCGATCAAATCACGGGAGTAAAGAGCACAGGAGGGGCGATGACGTTATCCGAACGTAATACCTTGGACCGGGTGTCACGTCACATTTAATATCCATAACAATTTTGTACACTGCTTTTGTTGGTAGCATATGAAGATTCTTATTCTTCGAAGGAGGAGTACCTGAATTTCTCAAATAGAGGTTCGTGCGCAAGAAACACGATATCCTTCATGTGATAATATGTCTTGTGGCTCCCTTCCACCTTCTTCTTCGGATCTCGAGGAAAGATACCTTTGAGAATGCACAGTTTCCTTAACCAAATACCAAGACGATGGAATAAATATATTCGTTTACAATCAAAACAGAGAGACATCGAGAAGAAAGGAAAGGAAAAAGGCAGCGAAGTGACGAAACCATAGCTCACCCGAAGGTGGACAGACTGACTTGAAGATAGTGAACAGCCTTCGTCCTCGTGATGTATTTCGCCACGTTTCTTTCCTCCTTCCCCTAAAACGGAACAAAAATAGGACTTTGAGCAAAAATTACGGATTCGAAGCGGAAAGATTGAGAAGGACAGAGATCGAACGCGTCGTGGGGATTACCGGGGGCCCGTAGTGCTTCGGCATCTCGAGGAAGTCAAATGAATAACCGGGAAGACTCCTCCTTAGACGCCGCCGCTGGTGTGGTCGCGGGTTAGTTCGAAGTGGATTACGAACCAGGAGAGACGAGAGACGTCCCCGTGTTTGAGCGTTCTCGAGGAAGCACCAGAGGTAGAAAATTAAATTCGACAGGTTAAGGTTTCTTTCGATGAGCTTCCGACGATCTTCTGACGGACTTTCGATAAACTCTCGAACATTTCTAATGAACTCCCGACAAGCTCCTTGACTTTATGACGATCTTTTTGACAAGTCCCGACGACCTTCTCTGGCAAGCTTCGATCTTTTTTGCGAGCTTCACGAACTTCCAATGAACTTTCCGGCAAATTTCTGACAAACCCTTTGGCAAGTTCCTAGTGCATTCTTAGTCAATTCGATAAAGACTTCGATGAACTTTCGAACTTCCGATTTAACTCTCGAACTTTCAACGAATCGATTCGATTGTACTTAACTCCGGCACTTCGTTTTGCTTTATGCCTTCATCACTATCATAGTTACACTTTTCTCAACATATAAATTAGATCAAACAATATACCAATTGATTTCATCAGGTCCATCTCGAGTGAATCAAGAGGATCCCATGCCCGAGCATTTCCGGCTCCATCGTCGAGCCTACACCAAATACTACCTTCCAAAATTTTGAACCCTAAACCTTTTGTCACCTTTTCCGGACACAACAACTAATATACCACCACTCACCTAACAGCCGACCCCCTCTATAATTGTCCTTGTTGAGAAGATGAACAATAGGAATACAAATCACAATGAAGACGATGAAGTGGATTCTAATGATGTTTGATGTTAATCTTATTTTATTTTATCATTTTTTTTCTTGTATCAGACAAGGACATTTTAAATGTATAATCTTAATGTGTTGTTTTTGTTATAGTTTATTTTTATTAATTATGATACATAAATTTAAAATTATAATATTCGAGAGCTTCGAAATGAAATTTTTAAATCATAATATTTGAAAGGAATGATCTTTAAATTATTCCTCTGACTACACTACCATAACCCATACATAAGTGGTTGCTAATTTGGATTATAGCCGGACATAAACCACCTACTTAACAATTTCCCAAGACTTCCGCTTGGTAGAATAAAAGGAATAAGCTATCCTTTATCAACCCTAATCAAAAGAACCTACATATTAATACATTAAAAAAATAAGTAGCTCGATCACTTCTCGAGAACTAAATAATAATACATTAAAGATAATAGAACTTCAAATGGTGCAAAAGATTATTTAAGGGAAGGCACTGACTGAGATATCCAACTGGCATTAAAAAAAAAATATTATTTGATTACTTGATTATATTCTCCAGATGCAACACTCCAACCAACCTCAAAAAGAAGGAACTATAATACTTCTGCCACATTGTCACAAGCGTTTTCAAGATATATACATAAAAAGAGACCAAATTGAAATATATATATATATATATATATATATATATATATATATATTACTTTTCTTGATCTAGGAAATTTGAAGAACAGCTAAAATTATTGACTGAGATGGGACAGCAGCAATTTTAAAAGGAATTGGTGGATCATAGAGGCTGGTTATCGAAAGAATCAAATGGCAAGCATGACATGAACATAAAATTCTTCCCAGTTGCTGCTTTCAGTCATCCTGCTCGCAGCTACAGTAGAGCGGCTGATCCAACGCGGGAGGAAGAAGACGGTGGAAGCCATTAAATGTGCCCAAGTGATGGAGAGAAGGAGAGATGCTGCATGTCACTTCCACACGGCAGAGACAATAAGTTCGACAAGATGGGCGCATGGATTGCTCGCTGTTATGGTGGCGCGTCAGACACCGATTCCCTGCAAGTCAACCCCATGCCTCCTCCTTTACTTGCCCCCCACTGCCATTCCACGCCTTTGTCTCTTTCCGTGGGCTTCAGTCATTCATTGACTTTTCTGTGTTCGATGTGCAGCATAATTGTGATACATCAGTCTACTGCCCTCTCTCTCTCTCTCTCGCGCTCTCTTTCCCCGCATTCTTGGTTTGAGATTTGACAGCATGAGTAACTACAGCTGCTTTTGTAGGTCTTTTCGTTCATTGATGGAAGAGATGGTTGTTTATTTGATTTCCTGGGTAGTGGACGCAGCATAACGTGATGTTAGCCATGCCATTCCACATCACTCGTTTGTGCAATCCGCATGCAGATGAATCATAACGTGATGTAGCTGCAAATTTCCAAGCAGTGTACTCTAAAGCGTTTCTTGTTCATTGTTTTAAGAATACTTGATATTATGTGTTTTTCTTGATCATAATGTAGATATCAACACATACTTCAAATGCCAAGAACGATTGAATTGCAACTCACTATCTCATCCGGAAGACTTATACCCATTGTTTCTACGGACACCCAACGAATTTACCGCCCGCTCTCTCTCTCTCTCTCTCTCTCTCTAAAAGTTACAGACACACATACACATGTTGCTGCCTTCGTTGGTCATAAGGCCGCCATCAACGCCCGAAGAAGCTAAATCTAGAAAGCTGTTGGTGGAGTGACAACAAATGTACCATTTGGATGTTCTTGTGCAGATAAAAGAACAAGAAGAACCTCCTGGTTCTCATCACACATCCGTTATGTAAATAATACCAGAGAGAGAGAGAGAGAGAGAGATGAGGTTTACCATTAATGCTGCAGCGTGCCTTTCTCCTTTGGTTGTCGGGAGCTTTAAATGCCAACCCCACACCTTCAACCTCCTTAAATTCCAACACATTCCCTTTCTCCACCACCACTCTCTCATCCCATCTCTGTTCCTCTCGCTATCCTCTCCATGTATGTAGGTAGCCATTCCACTTCTCCGCAGAAGAGAGATCGTTGTGTTCTCCACAAATCTCTTATCTTCTTGCTTCTTTCCTTTGGCTTTCGCTTCTCGACAGCAGAAGCAGTGATAAATCACCTTGAAATAGTTACTGTGATGCTGGCTCGGTTCACTCAGAGTTCACTACAAAGGCACCGCAAGGAATGTCTTCAGACCTTTTCTCTGATTGAGCCGTGCCAATATCTTAGTACTCTTTCACCCATGTAACTCCTCCCCTTCAAGAGTGACCGCTATCTTCCCCTTTCCCACACTCGACTGCTTGCAGTGATTGGCCACTGTGAAAGCTGTGGGCGACATCGAAGCTGGATTGCACCAAAGCAGGAAGCACCAGAGGTAGATGTGTAACTGAACACTTGCATGACATATGAGTCTCTCGATCTCCTCTTTGTTTCATTCCATTGCTTCGAGTTTCTATCGAGTCATCTACACCATACATTGTCAACTAGGCATCCATGACCTACCATCACAAACAATGCGAGATGAGAAGACTGCTCCCCATATTCGAGGTGCTATCTTACAATCTGAGCACATTGCCTGGCCTATTTGCCGGTTCGGATTTATTTCTTGCAGGACTGCAACTCTTTGGGCAGATCACAAGCATGGAGAAGAAGAAGCAGCATTTGAAGACTCGAATGCCTCAAGGATTAATTCCCACAGTAACACTTAGTTTCCCACACTTGGCCCCTTCATTACTGCATGCCTTCAGTTCCAAACTTTCTCTTTCCTCTTTTTTTTCCCCCAAGAATTTGTAAGTACTTTTAGTATTGTTGACACCCAGAGACTGGAATACCCAACGATGCATATGGACTGGAGATATCTTCCACTAAAATAGGAGAGAATAATCAATTTTAGGAAGTGTTAGGAGAAACAACTTTTTACCGTGGTCCGGGTCGCCCTTGTAAGGTTCGCTCGCCGAGGCTCTCGCTCCAGTGGATCCCGAGGGGTATAGTGTGTCGATGTCGCCGAACGGAACTCGCACAAAGCGCGGCCTGAGGGTGCTCCGCCCACCCTCCGACGCTCAAGTCCGCCTCCTCTCCGTAGGCCAGAAATGATCAAGAGTTCAGAATGCACCTCCCTTCCCCTTGTCTTACCCCTTCGCCTTAAATAGGTCGGACGGACGGCACGCTCCGGCCAAGGCTCGCGGGTGGCGACGGACGACCCTACTGCATCGGCCGTGGTCAACCCCGCGTGTGGTTGGGGCGAGGCAGAGGAGAAGCGACGTCGGGCGATCAAATCACGGGAGTAAAGAGCGCAGGAGGGGCGATGACGTCGTCCGGGCGTAATACCCTGGACCGGGTGTCATGTCACATTTAATATCCATAACACTACCCCCCTCAAAAAGCCACTCCTGCGAGACGGTCTTCGAGGGTTGGGGTGGTGTTCGGGCAACCCGCCATATGAGCGCACGAGATCTCGCGAAGGTTCCGCTTGGTCGTGAAATAATTGACTGAACCATTATGCCGGTAGAGGAGTCCTCGCGCTGCTCAAAATCAGTAATAACCGAACCGCCGCCGATAAGGGGTCGAGCCCGCCAAGACCTGTAAAACCGGAGGTCGAGCCGCCAAGATCGTAATAACCAACCGCTGCTCGATAAGGGGTCGAGCCGCCAAGACCTCGAAAACCGAGGTCGAGCACCGCCAAGATCCGTAATAACCAACCGCCGTCGATAAGGATCGAGGCACCACTAACACCTCGCTGCCGAACCGCCGCTCGTAAGGGGTCGAGGCCCGCACAAGACCTAGAAGACCAATGGTCGAGCCGCCGCCAAGATCGTAATAACCAACCGCCGCTCGATAAGGATCGAGGCGCCACTCAACACCCTGTTGCCGAACCGCCGTTCGGGTAAGGGGTCGAGGCCCGCACAAGACTTAGAAGACCAATGGTCGAGCCGCCGCTCAAGACCATAATAATCGAACCGTCGTTCGGGATAAGGGGTCGAGCCGTCGCTCAAGACCCAGAAAACCGGAGGTTGAGCCGCCGCTCAAGACCGTAATAACCGAACCGCCGTTCGGGATAAGGATCGAGGCGCCACTCAACACTCGCTTGCGAACCGCCGTCGTAAGGGGTCGAGGCCCGCATAAGACCTAGAAGACCAATGGTCGAGCCGCCAAGATCGTAATAACCAACCGCCGTCGGGATAAGGATCGAGGCGCCACTAACACTCGCCAACCGCCTGCTCGTAAGGGGTCGAGGCCCGCACAAGACCTAAAGACCAATGGTCGAGCCGCCGCTCAAGACCGTAATAACCGAACCGCCATTCGGGATAAGGGGTCGAGCCGCCGCTCAAGACCGTAATAACCGAACCGCCATTCGGGATAAGGGGTCGAGGCGCCACTCAACACCCTGTTGCCGAACCGCCGTTCGGGTAAGGGGTCGAGGCCCGCACAAGACCTAGAAGACCAATGGTCGAGCCGCCGCTCAAGACCGTAATAACCGAACCGCCGTTCGGGATAAGGGGTCGAGCCGCCGCTCAAGACCCAGAAAACCGGAGGTCGAGCCGCCGCTCACAACCGTAATAACCGAACCGCCGTTCGGGATAAGTGGTCGAGCCGCCGCTCAAGACCCAGAAAACCGGAGGTCGAACCGCTTCGAAAACCGTTCGCGCTAGTGCGGTTGTGGGAATCGAAGGGTTGCTGACGTGCAGGGCAAGTTACTCACCTGGGCGATGGACACGTCACATCTTCATTAATATTGCGTTGGCGTTTGGACTGCCCGATGCGATGCCGTTGGGCGGTATATGCAGCGTCATGCTGTCGCCCACCTTGGAAGGCGAAAGGGCGAGGCCCTTTTTCTATAAATAGTGTGCTCCGCGACACTCTATCACTTTTCATCAGCGGAGTTTTTCTGTCTCTCGAGTCCTGCCGTTGTCTTCCTCCGAGTTTTCTTCCTTGGCCTCGGTGTCTCTTGCCACTCTTCAGTCGATCCCCTCCGCTGTAGGTCAGTGCACAATGGCTCTCCCTTCCACCTCGTCCTCTTCTATTTCTTCCTCTTCCTCCCCTTCCGTTACTACTTGTGTCGTTGCCTCCCCATCATTTCCTCCTTCGAGCCCTTCCTCAGGTGTGGAAGCGGCGCGTGGACTAGAGGCCATAATGTGGCCGCACGACCAAGATTCCACCCTGGATAAGTCCTCGGTAGGGGTCCTCCGGAGGCGCTATAGCATCCCGGAAGAATACACCCTCGTGGCCCCCGAAGCGGGGCAGCGGGCCTTTGATCTGGTTCCCAAGGGCTTTGCCTTGACGGTCGACGCCCTGGAGGCCAGCCTGCGTCTCCCCTTACATCCAGTCATCGTGTCCTGTATATCTTTGTGGCGGATCTCACCTTCACAAATAACCCCTAACTCTTGGCGATATCTGGTGGCTTTCCTAGGGGAGTGCCATTACGCCAATATCACCCCGACCCGCAGCCTTTTTCTTTCCTGTTTCCGCCTTTTCAAGGGGTCGGGGGGATATTTCCTGCCGCCCGCAGGGTTCCGGTTGGCGCGCCCCACCAATAACAAGGTGGAAAAGGCGCTTCTTCGCCCAAAGGCGAAAGATTGGGGTTTCGGTTCGTGGTCCTCGCGACCATTGATAACTCCGCCCCGAAACTCAACGCCGAGGAGCGCGGCGCACTCGAGAAGCCGAGGGTAATTCTTCCTCTTCGCAAGCCATCCGCCGATGTCTGAGAAATGGCTTGTGGGGCGGGCTTAGCCCGCGTTCGGTAGGTTACCGCTGCTTCACATCTTCGTGATTGCCGCCACACTCTCGCCTCTAACTTATCTTTGTCTTTTGCAGAAATGGTGAACCCGCGATCGCTCCATGGTTCGAACACTCCAGAGGATCGCCCCGCGCGCCGGCCGTCCCAAGCGAGCGGGTGACTCGCGACGATCAAGGGGGCGCTCAAGAAAAGGTCCAAGGCCAAAGACGTGGTGGACCTTGAGGTGCCAGTGGCTCTTCCTGCTGGAGCAACCGACCGTCCGGACGCTGCGCCTACCGCCGAGAGTGCCCAGCCTGGGGGCGACCGGGAAGGGCCGGGCGTCTCAGCCATGAAGGATCTGTGCGATCCCACCGGGAAGGATCGCCCTTCCTTTCCCGTAATGGGTGAGGTCCTTCCGGGCGACGAGCGACCCTCTGGTGGCCCGGTGGAACGGTTTGTCCCATGGGGACAAAGTGTGGACCGGGGGAGACCCCTCGGTCACCTACCTCCGGGGGGCGCGTCATCCCGGCATAGCTCGGGGTCTATACACGCTCCCCTCCGAGGCCCTTATCGCTAAATCGCCAAGTCGGTGCCGTGGGTAAGCATCGCCTCGAGTGTATTCCCTTGGGTAAACACCGTTCATCATTTTTAATGTTTCCTTTCGTGCAGAATCTCCACTACACCACGGCCCGATCGATCGGGTCCACGACGGCCGGCTTAGTGGGCTGGGCGAGCGCAACCTCGAGTTACGCCGCCAGCTGGAGGAGGCCCGAGCGGGGTCTGGGCCCGAGGCGGTTGCTGCCGCCGAGCAACGTGCGGCCGACATGGGCGCGGAAGTGTCGCGCTTGACCGCCGAGCTCGAGGCCGCCTCGGCATCGCAGGCCAGCCTGCAGAAGCTTCTCCGGATGGAGAAGTTGGAGAATCGCCTCCGCACAAAGGAGGCCTCTGAGTTTGCGGCGAAGCTGTCTTCGCAAGAGGCCGAGGCAAAGGCCGCCCGGGAGGCCCTCGCGGCGGAGGAAGGCAGCCGACCGAAAAGGGACCGGGAGGCGATCGAACGATACAAGAAGTCGGAGGGCTTCCTTCTCGGCTTAGACCGGACGGGTAGGGTGTCCTATGAGTATGGGTATAAGGTCGCCCTAGCCCGATTCCGAGCGTGCCCTCCGGGTTCCGCGGTTGAGGAGGATCCCTTCACCTCCTGCCCCGAAGACCAGGGGGTGAACATGCCCGGCGAGGTCCCCTTCGACGACAGCCTTCCGGGGGCCGCTTCTTGAGGGACTTTGTTTTTTTCTTTTTGGGAGGGTCTTCCCTCACCCTTGTAACACTTTTTCCCCTCTAGGGGCTCATTTTGTACTTCAAAAATTTTGGCAATACAATTTTCATTTATGGCAATGTGATTCCAAGTTAACTCCAATAGCCCGAGTCAAATGCTGACGTACTTCTGTTTGGCCCTTAAACAAAGTATTTCTTGAGGTTCTGGATGTTCCAGGTCCTCGGTACTTGTTGTCCGGTCATAGTCGCGAGCCTGAACGCGTCTTGCCTCGGACGACTTTGGTAACACGATAGGGGCCTTCCCACTTAGGTGCAAGCTTGTTGCTTAAGCGGGTCGCTTACTTCCACCTTGTGTAGTACCAGATCCCCCATCCCGAGAGGTCGAGGGCATACCCTCTTATTATAGTTTCGGGCGACACTTCGATTGTACGCTAACATCTTCATGTGCGCGTCGGCCCTGTGCTCTTCGAGCAGGTCTAGGCCAGCCCGAACTCCTTGGGTCAAAGTTGACTCTTCGTAGTTTTCCACCCGGAAGGTCGGAATGACCAACTTGGCCGACAGAACCGCCTCCACGCCGAATGCTAGGCTGTAAGGGGACTCGCTTGAAGCCGCCTTCGGGGTAGTCCGCAAAGACCACAGGATGTTCGAGAGCTCGTCGACCCAGACGGGCTTCCAAGTCCTTTTCCTAAGCCCGCCTAGGATAGATCGGTTGGTCACCTCGGCAAGCCCATTGGTCCGGGGTGGGCCACCGAGCTAAACCTCAATCGATTTGGTAACTTGCGAGAACTCCTTAAACCGAGTCGCCGAAAATCGGGTGTCGCACGCGATGATAACGTTGGGAAGGCCGAATTGGGTCACAATGTTTTTCCATATGAACTGTTCGACCCGCCTGGCCGTAATGGTCGCCAGGGGCTCGGCCTCCACCCACTTGGTGAAATAGTCAATCCCCACGATGATATATCTCCGCTGGCCGGACGCCGTGGGGAACGGCCCAAAAGGTCCATTCCCCATTGCGCAAGGGCCAGCGCAATCCATGGAGGTGAGTGGGACCGCGGAAGCTGCGGCACGGGCTTGGCATTGGCATGTGTCGCACTGCCGTCACAAAAGCCTTGGCGCCTCTGGCAACGAGGCCGCACAACCTTAGCGTAGTATTTTGAAGGCCAAGGTTCACCACCCATATGCTCCCCAGTGTCTCGTGTACTTCGGCGAGAATTACTTTCGCCTCGTCGTGATCTAAGCATCACAGTAGGGGATGAGAAAACGACCTTCTGTAGAGCCGGTCGCCAATTTCGCAGTACCACGCCTGGGTTCGGCGAAGCCGCCGTGCCTTAACGTCATCCTCAGGCAGGATCCCCTCGCGCTTGTATCTCTGTACTTCCTAAATCCACGTAGGTGGAGAGGTCGGGACTCCGGGGTCCCCTATCTCCATGATGGCCACCGACCGGTGTGTGAGCTCCTCGACCTCGGGATGTTCCTCGGGTTCGGCTCCCGAGGCTAACTTCGCGAGCTGGTCCGCCCGCTTGTTCTGGGACCTGGGCACTCTAGATAAAGTGAAACGAGAGAAGTTAGAGGTCTGGGTTTTTACCTCGGTCAAGTATTTTGACATGGTTGGGTCCCGCGCCCGATACTCTCCGCCGACTTGTTCGGCAACCAGTTGGGAGTCCGTGAGAACACGGACCGCTCACCGCATCTCTGCTAAGCGAGGCTCGCCAAGAGCGCCTCGTATTCCGCCTCGTTGTTCGTGGCCTCGAAGCCGAATCGGAGAGAACGCTCGAAAGTGTGTCCCTCGGGGTCTTCCTGGATAAGTCCTGCCCCGGCACCCCTCGAGCTAGACGACCCATCCACGTGCAAGACCCAGTCTTGTTCCGCGCCGTCTGTTTCCGGCTGAGTCAACTCCGAGATGAAGTCGGCCAGGGCCTGGGCTTTGATGGCCATTCTTGGTTTATAGCGGAGGTCGAACTCGGATAGCTCCACCGACCATTTTAGGAGGCGCCCTGCCACGTCAAATTTAGAGAGAACTTGACGCAGGGGTTGGTCGGTCATTACCTCGATCGTATGGGCCTGGAAATAGGGGCGTAGCTTCCGAGCCGCTAGGATGAGCGCTAACGCCAACCTTTCAATGGGTGGGTAGCATTGCTCCGACCCGCGCAGGACATGGCTGGTGTAATAAATCGGATGTTGTTTGTCGGAGGCTTCCTTCACCAGTACTGAGCTCACTGCATGTCGAGACGCCGCCAAGTAGAGGCTAAGCTTTTCCGGCGTAGACACCGAGGTAAGGCGAGGGAGTTCGGATAGGTGCTGCTTCAGGCGTGTGAAAGCTTCCTCGCACTCCGTCGTCTATTGGAAGTTCTTCGGATCTTTAAGGACTCGGAAGAAAGGAAGACACTTATCTCCCGACCGGGACAAAAACCGGGACAGAGCCGCTATCCTCCCGTTAAGGCATTGAAGCTCCTTCACTGTTCTCGGAGATCTCATGTCGACGAGAGCTTGGATCTTCTCCGGGTTGGCATCAATTCCCCTCTCGTGTATGATGAATCCTAGGAACTTCCCTGATGTCACGCCAAAGACGCACTTAGCTGGATTAAGGCGCATTCCATATCTCCTTAACGTAGAGAAGGTTTCTCGCAGGTCATCAAGGTGTGCGGCTCCTGTGCGACTTTTTACAATCATGTCGTCGACATATACTTCCATGTTTCGCCCTATTTGGTGGGCGAACACCTTATTCACCGTCCTTTGGTAAGTGGCCTCAGCATTCTTTAACCCGAATGACATGACCTTGTAAAAATAAGCTCCTTGGGGTGTGAGGAAGGCCGTGTGTTGCTGATCCTCGGGCGCCATCCGGATCTGGTTGTAACCGGAGTAAGCGTCCATGAAGGAGAAGCGGGCATGCCCCGCGGTTGAGTCGACCAGCTGGTCGATCCTAGGCAAGGGGAATCAGTCCTTCGGACAAGCACGATTTAGATCGGTGTAGTCGACACACATCCTCCAGCTTCCATTAGGCTTCTTTACGAGGACTACATTGGACAGCCATTGGGGATACCTGACTTCTGTAATGAAGCCGGACGCCAAGAGCTTGTCGACCTCCACTTGTACTGCTTGTTGGCGCTCGAGGGCCTAAGCCCGGGGTTTTTGCCTTACCGGGCGAGCGGTCGGAGAAATGTGCAGATGGTGTTGAGAAACTTCCGGATCGATTCCCGGGAGGTCGGCCGTTGTCCAGGCGAAGACATCGGTGTTTTCCTGGAGGAGGCTAATAAGTTGGGCCTGCTCTTGATCGTCCAGGTCCAGACCGATCCCGAGTGTCCGGTCGGACGGTCATCCCGCAGCCGGAATGTTGATTGCGGGCTTTGTCGGCTCGGGGCGTTGGGTCGGTGTTGCGACCCGCGTGGTCTTCGAGGCTGCTCGGCCTTTTCTCTTACCGTGGAGATCGCTGTCAAGTAACACCGTCTGGATTCCTGAGGATCTCCCTGGACTTCCCCAACTCCTGCGCTGGTCGGAAACTTCAAAGTATGGTGGTATGTAGATATAATCGCCCTTAGACTGTTGAGGGTGGGCCGGCCCAGAATGGCGTTGTACGCGATAGGGAGATCGACCACCAGAAAAGTCACCAGCATCGTTTTTGTCTTCGGAGAATCACCGAGAGTTAACGGTAGGGTTACCGCGCCCCGCGGCGAAATCAAGTCGCCGGTGAACCCAGTGAGCGCTGAGTGCAAGGGCTTCAGGGCCTCCTTCGGCAATCCCAACTTCAAAAAGGCTTCGAAGTAAAGGATGTCGGCCGAACTGCCAGTGTCGACCATGATCCTTCTGACCCGCGCATTGGCTATTCGGGCCGACACCACGAGCGCGTCGTCATGCTCCAACGCTCCGAGGTCCCCCGAGGGGAAAGTGATTTCTGGCTCAGAGGGGGGGTGGTGTTCCTGCGGCAGCACGCAGCGTAAGCCTTTCGTCCCGAGGCGCTATGCCCCCCCAGAGGCGGGCCCCCCCCATAATTATGTCGATGTGTTACTCGATTGGGCCTTCGGGATGCAGGGAGGGCTCCCGCGGACGCTGGAGGTATTGGTCTAGGTGACCCCTCCGGATCAGCTCCTCAATTTGCCGCTTCAGCTCATGGCATTGCTCCGTGTCGTGCCCGTTTTACCGATGGAAGCGGCAATATCGGGTATGATCGGCCAGCTCTCACCGGCCCTACATCGGGCGGGGAGGCTTGAGCATTCCCCGTTCCTTTATCTGGAGAAATATTTGCGTCCGCGACGCGTTCAACGGGGGAGGTGGCGACCCGGACGCGTATTGGTCGGGATGCCCCGCCTGGCGTCCTCGGTGCGGGGACTGCCGCCTAGTCATTGTTCTCGCTCGGGATTGAGTCGAATACCCCCTTGGTCGTTCTTCCTTCTCCCGACATCCGGTCTCGACCGCCACATATTGACTTCGCCATTGAAACATTTCCGCGATAGACGCGGGGTCGCTCCACCAAGGACCAACAAAACCTTGAGGGTCGCGGTCCTATCATAAACGCTGCATCAACGAAGGGTGAGCGTCGATAACTCCGTACCTCCGTGGTAAACCTATGCACAAAGTGGGAGAGGAGGTTCGTCCTCCTTTGCTTCAACCCGTGAGGAGTGCGAGAAGGCTTGGCCGTGCGCGAACGCCAAAAATGTAGCTCAAGTCCTTGGCGAGCTATTCAAAGGATGTCACCGCCTCCGCTTTTTAAAGTACTATACCATGCACGGGCGGGCCCTTTCAACATGGTGGGGAATGCTCGGCACATCAAGGCGTCCGAGGTTCCATATAGGGCCATCTGAGCTCGGAAAGCGGCGACATGGTCCGCCGGATCACTGACTCCATCATAAAGGTCGATGGAGGGGAGGCGAAAGTTCAAGGGCACCGGGTATTCCCGTATGTCGCTAGCGAACGGGGACTCCCAGTGGGGCTCCTCCCTCTGCTCCTCTTTGGACTTACGGATGTCCCTTTGCACCTCGTCCAAGCACTGGGAAATAGAGCGTAGCTGAGCCCGAAACAAATCCGTCGAATCTGAGGACACCGCCTCAGGTTCGGGCGGGATGCCCAGGTTTTCGAGAACCCGGGTTCCGCCCTGAACCGGGCGGGAAGCTGGGGAGGATGGTGCCGTGGGGGGCGTCTCATGAGGCCGAGGGGAGGGTCCCGGTCTCTGGAGGCTCGGCCCTCCGTCTCGGCGACGAGGAGGACGGCCTGGACGGCACTTGCCAGAGTTCGGACCTGTTGGGATAGGTCCTGAAAGGCCTCCGCGGTGACGGGGGGAGGAAGCGGAGGAACCCGACTCGGCGGGTGGAGTCCTGAGTCGTTGAATAAACTCCAGTAGCGATCTGCGGTCGCGGCAGGATCGTCCCTCCAGGGTTCGGAGGTCAGTGGGACCTCCGCCGAGGTGCCACCTGGAGGCGACCTTTCGTCCATGTGTCGTTCAGGGCGGAGCAGGTAGACCTTCGACAAATGGCCCTCCTTCTAGCGCCAATCTATTAGGGGAAACAACTTTTTACCGTGACCCGGGGGTCGTCTCGGTAAGGTTCGGACTCGTCGAGGGCTCCTGCTCCAGCTGGATCCCGAGGGGTATAGTGTGCCGATGTCGCCGGGAACGGAACCTGCACAAAGGCGGGTCGGAGGGTGCTCCGCCCGACCCCTCCGACGCTCAAGTCAGCTCCTCTCCCGTAGGCCGGTAAAATGATTGAAGAGTTCAGAATGCACCTCCCTTCCCCCTGCCTTACCCCTTCGCCTTAAATAGGTTGGACGGACGGTACGCTTCCGGTTACGTCTGTGGGTGGCGTACGGACCTGACCCCACAGACCGGTGCCGTGGTCAACCCCGCGTGTGGTTGGGGCGAGACAGAGGGGAAGCGACGTCGGGCGATCAAATCACGGGAGTAAAGAGCGCAGGAGGGGCGATGACGTCATCCGGGCGTAATACCCTGGACCGGATGTCACGTCACATTTAATATTCATAACATTTATGAAGAAGCTCAACTCCTCAGTCATGTCAACAGAAGTAAGCCACCAATTCAAAAGAATATTAGATGGTCAAGCATTAACCCAAATATCGATGATAGTTTTCCTACCAATGAGCTCCATGAAGCCGTTTTAAGGCTGCTTATGAGACGAAGCAAACCTTTTCAAACCAAAAACTCTCTTTAGATGCATTCGGGCTCCAAAGGAAAGGGAAGCCATGCATGACGATAGGCAGACGAGCGCAAAGGTTATCATCACAATTACGAAAAGGAAGACCCGCTTGGCTTGGCTCCCACAGCGAGCTTAACTTGGAGGGAGGTCGCCAATGTATGATCATATTACTACGTGTCATATAGGTAGAATGCAAAGAGTAGTATATTGTGGTTGGCACGGAAGACTAGCAGCTAACACTTTTTGGCAATGCAAGGAGGAGAGCAGCTTCTGATGTTTCCCCACTCAGCACCTGAATAGAAAAAAGGTTTCCACAGTTTCGATTCTGGTGTTTGATTTGCATGCAGAATGTGACAAAAGATTCATATCATTTCTTTGCATGTTTTGTGACTCTGCAGTTTGGTCGATTGATGTACAGGAACAGTAGTGTTAGTGTCAACATCTTTACGTCGTGACCTCAGGGTCGACGCAGTTGGGTTCGAGTCCGAATGCATCGAGATCTTCCTTGATCGACCCTGGAGTCTGCCGGCGTCATCGGGGTGATTGCGCTAGGTTCCCCCGTTCTTTTCGGGAGGAGATTTCTCGCCTGGGGGCTCTCCGACGTGCGCTCCGTCTTCATTCCTGTACACATGTCGGGTCGGGAAAGTTCCGCCCG
This sequence comes from Musa troglodytarum, assembly GCA_023547065.1. Lineage (NCBI taxonomy): Eukaryota > Viridiplantae > Streptophyta > Magnoliopsida > Zingiberales > Musaceae > Musa > Musa troglodytarum. Next base: position 103,763,289 of record CP097510.1, on the reverse strand, counting down.
ACCTCTCTAACAATCAAGTTAGTTGATGGTTTCAGAGGGGGTTTTGCTGGTCCGAGGGGCCTCTCATCTCTTCCCGAACGCAGAGGCTTATATAGGGAAGGTTACTATTTCCTGATGTGTCCGCTTGCAGAGAGCAGGGTCGTACCTCTGATAGCGCCTGACGTTGTGTGGAGGACCTGGCTCCTGTGAGATGGCAACATGCCTCGGTCAGTGTGTGGGATGACGACGTGCCTCGATCGGCGTCGACTGCTGGCCGTGACGCTGTCGGGCCGGATGGACAACCACCGTAGCTCTTCGCCAAGCACGGTCCAGGGGACGTCACCTAGGAGCAAGTGACATCGGCTCATTATTACCCACATCATTCTTCCCCCGGTTTATCCTCTGGTCGGTGCTAGGAAGGTTTTTCAGAAGGTCTCGGTGGATGGCTGTTGGCTCGGCGTCCTGGGCGAAATGCGACCAAGGTGTATGACTTGAGCGTCCTTCGATCGAGGTAGAAGGGTCGTGCGATCAGGTCACGTCGAAGTGTAGGACTCGGGCAGTCCGCGATCGAGGTACACGGCTCAGACGAGTAGGCCACGCAGACGTGTAGGACTCGGGCTGACTACAGCCGAGGTACACGGCTCAGGCGGGCAGGCTGCGCAGAGGTATAGGACTCGGGCAGATCACGATCGAGGTACACGGCTTAGGCGGGCTGGCCGGGTAGAGGTGTAAGACTCAGGCAGACTATGGTCGAGGTACACAGCTCAAGCGAGCAGGCCGCGCAGAGGTGTTGGACTCGGGCTGACTGCGGCCGAGGTACACGACTCAGGCGGGATAGTCGCGCAGAGGTGTAAGACTCGGATAGACTACGACCGAGGTACACGGCTCAGGCGGGCTAGTCGTGCAGAGGTGTAAGACTCGGATAGACTACGACCAAGGTACACGGCTCAGGTGGGCAGGTCGCGCAGAGGTGTAAGACTTGGGTAGACTATGACTGAGGTACATGGCTGTGCAGCAGTCGCGTAGAGGTGTAGGACTTGAGCTGACTGCGGTCGAGGTACACGGCTCAGACGGGCTAGCCGCGCAGAGGTGTAAGACTCGAGCGCGCCGAGGTACACGGCCAGCGCGGAGCCGCGCAGTGGAGTAGGACTCGGGCAGACTACGGTCGAGGTACACGGCTCAGGTGGGCAGGCCGCGCAGAGGTGTAGGACTCGGGCAAACTGTGGTCGAGGTACACGGCTCAAGCGAGCAAGCCGCGCAGAGGTGTAGGACTCGGACAGACTACGATCGAGGTACACTGCTCGCAGGCCATGCAGAGGTGTAGGACTCGGGCAGACTGCGATCGAATAGTTACTTGGGGCGGTGATGACTCCACACAACTATCTGTCGGACGTGGGCGACCGAGTAGCCCCTTGCTTGCGTGAGGCTTCGAGGAATGATCCCACGTGTCCGGGCCGCAGCTCTCGGTCGATCTCTCGCCCCGCCGCGATCAGAGCTGTGGTTGACCGACGGTATGACACCATCTCTCCCCCTCACAGACCGCACGGCCGCCGAGACACATCACCATCTTGCAGGGGCCAGGTTCTCGACGCAATGTCATACGCAATCAAAGGCACGACGTCACAAGCACGTCGAAGAGCAGCAACCTGGCCCATATAAACCCGAGCAGACGAGCGTAAAAAGGGAGGTCTTTCTTCTTCTCGACCAACGAACACCCTCTAAAAATAACCTTGACTAACTTGATCGTCGGAGGGGTCGGGCGGAGTTCTTCCTGACCCGACCTTTGTGTAGGAACAAGGGCGGAGCGTGGCCGTCAGAGGAGTCCTCATCGGCACCACGGACCCCAAGAACGCAGACTGGAAATCTCTATCGCATTCGAGTCTGAACCCAACCGCGACGACCCCGAGGCCACGGCATAAAGTTGTTTACATCAACAAGTGCTACATTTGTCTCAGCTGACATCTAATTGGTCTATCATCTCTGCGTCGATCAACTGCTACTCATAAAGTACATCACCGTGAGTTGAGTTCAGATCAAGATTTGCCTTGATCCACCCCATCATCCTGTAGTGTTGGAGCCAGATCGAAGGTGCTTGATCCACCATTTACTGTAATAATAATAAATAAACAGAGGGTGGACCGGGCGTGTAGCATAACGAGGCACCGGTCGTCCGAAACCCACGACACCTGTTCCGCCACCTTTGACTTGCGACGCGAGGAAAGCGAGCCGGGAACGCTGCCGCCCTCGCCATCGTCATCTGCGCTTCCATCCTCGGCGGGGCACGTCTCCACCACGGTCGGTGCTGCTCACCCCCCGCAGTCCGCCCCTCCAATTTGAGGGGCCATATATATACACACACACACACACACACGTGTATTATGATTTGGTTTGCTGACGAGACTCTGCGTCCCATTTTGTACGTTCTAAATCTCTCCGTGGGCACCCTTCCTACACTTGGTGCCTTCCTGAACCCCTCTTCCCCTTCTATGTCTCTAAGTTCAGCTTCTCCTTCCCTTCTCCTCCTCCTCCTCCACCCCACCCGTGTTCCCTCCTCCATGGATTCTCTGAGTCGGTCCTTCAAGTCCCACGGCTCCAAGTACACCTCTTCCCGCAACTTCTCCTACGGGCTGGAGGAGCGGCCCATCCTTCTCGACAACGACGATAGCGACCACCATGGCGAGGTCGTCGTCAAGATCGACGGTAACAGCCACGACGCTGGCATATTCGACCAGCACGCCCCTCCCCGACCTCGGCGGCAGCAACAGCGACGGTGTCAGGGTGTGGAGGGACTCCAGCTACGAGTTCTGGAAGGAAGATGGCGGCGACGGCCACAGCAGCGGCACGAGGAGGAGGTAACGACGCTGGAGGGTTCAGCTTCAAGAACCCCGAGGCGGAGAGCGCCGAGGACCCGCCGTCGCGGCTGATCAGAGCCTTTCTCCGCAAGCAGCGGGCCTCCGGCGCCGAGCTGGCCCTCGACATGGACCTGGACATGGAGGAACTCAATAAGCAGTTCTCCTCCCCCACCTCCGTCTCCGGCTCCAAGGAGCTCGGCGTCTCCTTCCAAGGGCCCTCCGCCGAGACCCACCTCTACCGGTCCTCCTCCAACGATGACGATGACGATGACGACGACGCCGGCGCCAATCTCCGCCGGCGAAAGCCTTCTGCGAGCCCGAGCTTCGGACCTGACGAAGGCGGTGGGGCCGAGGTGCTACGGTGCACCTCCAACGCTTCCATCTGCCGTAACTCCACGCTGCTCCTCGCCAAGACGCGGTCGAGACTGATGGACCCGGTGCCTCCGCCGACGGGAACGCCCTCGGCTGCCGGCAATGACGATATCCCCAGGTCGGGGATGTTCCCCAAGTCGGGCCAGCTCCGGTCGGGGCAGATCAAGTCCGGGTTCCTCAGCAAGTCGCTGCGGCTGGACGAGGACGATGAGGACCCGTTCATGGACGACGACATCCCCGAGCAGTTCAAGCGGGCCGACTTCAGCTGGATCACCGTCCTCCAGTGGCTGAGTCTCTTCCTCATCATCGCCGCGCTCGCCTGCAGCCTTGCCCTGCCTCGCCTGAAGCGCATGACGCTGTTGGACCTCCACCTCTGGAAGTGGCTCCTCCTCCTCTTCGTTCTCATCTGCGGCCACCTCGTCTCCGGCTGGTTCATCCGGTTGATCGTCTTGGGCATCGAGCGCAACTTCCTCCTCCGCAAGCGCGTGCTCTACTTCGTCTACAGCCTCCGGAAGCCCGTCCAGAACTTCCTCTGGCTCGGCCTCGTCCTCCTCTCGTGGCAATGCATGTTCGACAACAAGATGAAGCGCCGGACCACGAGCAACGTCCCGCCTTACGTCACCAAGGTCCTGTTCTGCCTCCTCGTCGCCACCGGGTTCCGGCTCGTCAAGACTCTGCTCGTCAAGGTCCTCGCCTCCTCCTTCCACGTGAGCACCTACTTCGACCGCATCCAGGAGTCGCTGTTCAACCAGTACGTGATCGAGACGCTGTCCGGCCCTCCGCTGATTGAGATCCAGAACATCAGGGACGACGAGGACCGGACGATGGCCGAGGTGCAAAAGCTACAGAACGCAGGCGCCCGGATCTCCAAGGAGCTCCAGGCGGCAGCACTTACAAACAAGAGCGGCAGGGTGATCGGAAGCGGGCCCAATCTGAGGAGCAGCGCGCGATGGGCAGAAGCGTCAAGGCCACGGGTGTCAAGCACCAGGAGGAAGGGATCACGATCGACGAGCTGCACAAGCTCAACCCCAAGAACATATCGGCTTGGAGGATGAAAAAGCTGGTGAGGATCGTGCGGCGTGGGACTCTGACGACGCTAGATGAGCGGGCGCTGCAGGGGAGCGGGGAGGATGATTCGCTGATGCAGATACGCAGCGAGTACGAGGCCAAGGCTGCGGCCAGAAACATCTTCAAGAACGTCGCCAGGCCTGGTGCCAAGTAAGTCTCCTTCTGCTTCACAAGGTGTTCGACGAATTGCATTCTATTGTTCTTGCCGGAACCAGTTGTCTCTATGGTTAATTAATCGCCCTGTTTACCGGAGAGGATTACAGTGGACAGTCATACAGTCCAAGCCTCGAAATGCATGATTTCTCACCTGTGGCATGGATGCAGCACCTGAGGTGGAATCAAGAACAATTAACATCTCCTAACCCAAAAACCATCGAGGATGCAGCACCTGCAGGCAAGATGTACAATGGCATTTCATCTCCATAGATGAGAACTCCTCCGTTGATAACTCGGTGGCTGGTAAATCCGGCTTTGCCAGAATCACATCGGACTCCATCATGCTAGGATTCCATTGGCCTACATATATATGCACTAGAACAGAACTATGACGTCGCACACCTAGTGCAAACGTATTGTTGATCATGGATGCAGCGAATCAACTGAATGCTTTGAGATTCTGTAGGTACATCTACCTGGTAGATTTAATGCGTTTCATGAATGAGGATGAAGCCATAAAGACGATGAGCTTGTTCGAGGGAGCACAGGAGAAAAATAGGGTCAACAGGAAGTCTCTCAAGAACTGGGTGGTAACGATCTCCTCTTTTTTTTTCCCCAAGAGAAGCATAGTCGAATGCGAATTTGATTCGTCTCTACGCTGCAGATCAATGCGTTTAGGGAACGCAGAGCGCTCTCTTTGACGCTGAACGACACGAAGACGGCCGTAAACAAACTCCATCAGATGGCGAATGTTGTGGTGGGAATTATTGTGATCGGCCTCTGGCTTCTGATCCTGGGAATTGCCACCACCCATTTCTTCGTTCTTCTCAGCTCTCAGCTTTTGGTAGCAGTTTTATTTTTGGCAACACCTTGAAGATGATCTTCGAAGCTATTATTTTCTTGTTCGTGATGCACCCCTACGACGTCGGTGATCGCTGCGAGGTGGATGGAGTTCAGGTACAAGAGAAAGAAGTCGGCGCTGATCATCTTATCTACGTAAATTAGCAGCAGTTAATCTGACTTCATGTTTCTACTTCTCAGATGATCGTCGAGGAGATGAACATCCTGACAACAGTTTTCTTGAGGTTCGACAACCAGAAGATCACATATCCGAACACCTTGCTGGCTACTCTACCGATCGGCAACTTCTACCGGAGTCCAGACATGGGGGAATCGATCGACTTTTGTGTTCACGTTGCGACTCCGGTGGAAAAGATCGCCCTCATGAGAGAGAGAATCATAGGGTGAGAAAGTTAACTTTCACGTTGTGTTCACTGTGCCTGAAACGTAGGGTTACCTGTCATCCGACCATTGCAGGTTCATGGAGAACAAGACGGAACACTGGTACCCTAATCCCGCGGTGGTGCTCAGGGATGTGGACGACATGAACAGGCTGAGAGTCTCGATCTGGATGAGGCATCGGATCAACTTCCAAGATATGGGGGAGAAGTGGACGCGAAGAGAGCTCGTGCTGGCGGAGACGATCAAAGTTCTAAGAGAGCTTGACATCGAGTATCGCCTGCTTCCTGTTGATCTGAATGTCCGCAACATGCCCACCGCCAACTCCGCCCGGCTGCCGTCCACCTGGGCGACCTTCAATTGCTAGACCGGTTTAGGTCACGCTGCCATGCATGCTGTGACGTGAACTTTTTTTGTGTGTTTTTGACTGATACAACAAATGATGACGAAGAAGGGTTCGAGACATGTAGAATATGTGCCATTGCGTTGACCTTTTTCCTGAACAGCTATGTCCGCCTTCGTTAGAGTTGCGAGTTGACAGACTCTGTAATCATCTTATGTGGTGTTGATCCCTGGCAATCGTCACTGTCGGATCATCTCTTCTTTTAACTTTCCATCTGTTTGTTCTAAATTGGTTTGGTGTCATGCTTTTAGATTTGATGTGATATGTTGATTCAGCAAAATGTACGAGCCATCATCGTCTTCGTGAAGACGAGTGGATTCTTCTCCAGAATCAACCCCGCCCCAAAAAAAGCAAAGAAACAAGTACGGAACAAGCAATTGTATGATCTCCAAAGCATCAAGACGTTCTGCTCTCACAAAAGAACAAGATAGGAAGAAAGTCGAACACAGGAACAAGATCAACTGTATGTGTGTTGACTTGGTCAAAAAGATCAAAAGAAAAAGGGAGAAGTCAGTGGAGTTTTAAGCTCTTGATCGATGAGCTACCGGAGCCAACGTCTGCCGATCCATCCAGTAGCTGCCTCGCCCGCACCCGCACCTGCAACCGCACGAGAGCCTGCATGCAGTGGATGGCGATCCGCGCCTGCCGCCGCACGCACGCGCCCCGCACCACGGCCTGCAGCCTCACCAGGCTCCTCAGCGCCCGAAACGCTCGCCGGGCCTGCCCACCACCACCACCACCACCAAGCACGATGATAACCACTGCAACCCAAACGAGACATGCACGCAAAGGGGAAAGAGTTCACTCACGCACCAGATGGCACCTGAAGCAGGCTTGGATCGTGATCGCCGCGAGGTCCTCCCTGGAGAACGCGTCCCGGTACGCCACGCTCTCGTCTTCCCTGGGGTGATGGCTGGAGTTCTTGCTCGCGGAAACCTCGGCTTCTCCTTCTGCTGCTGCTGCTGTTGGCACCGTCATGGGGTTGTAGATGCTGGTGGTGGTGTTCCTGATGGCATCGAGATGGGTGGCGTTGGTGCATGAGGACCTCGCCAGCGCTCGACGGGCCGCGCCGAGCCATCGCCAAGCTCTGCCCATCGTTCTTGCCTTCCGAAGGTGGCCTCTTGTTGAAGTAAAGGGAGGGTTGTATAGTGGTAGAGTCAGCTGTGAAAGGGATAAAGAGATGTGCTCACATGTCATGGCAGGGTTGGTGTAGAGAGAGAGAGAGAGACTTTTCCTCTTTATGCGATGGCAAAGATCGCAAGAACGTGGTGGGATGGAGGAGGAAGATGACATGCATGGCTGACCCAAAGTGCACTGCACCACAAACTTGCGTGCATTGCACGACTGGGTGGGAAGCTGGTAATATGTCAGAAATGTATACAAACATGGATCTAAATAATCATAACAAGTATTCAACACCATTAGAAATTAATCCATGTAAAGCATCAGCAAATGATGGAGATCCAAGGAAAACATTTTGATGGATGCTTCTGATCCGATTCAGCTCTAACAGACATGCCAAATATCTTCACAAGAACAAAACATTTTGATGGTGTTTGATCCAAAAACAGTGATGTTGAAGAGCATATTTAGGATAACAAAAGCAATCCAAAGCCACAAGGAATAATTAGGAACAGAGGTTTTAGATCCCAAACAATGGAAGGATGTAGATTAAACCTTCTCATGGAAGCATTAATCCTCGTTCACGTTGCAGCCATACCTCATCCTGTGTTGGTTGGAAGCACATTGGCCATTCTGATTTAGTTATTTATGTGTTGGAAGTCCATTCTCCACCCATGCTGAATACCCACCAGAAACATCTGTGATGCCAGTAAAACCCTGCAAAAAGGCTTCTACGGTTAATATGATTGTAAAGTAAATGAAAAAAAAGAAAAAAAACAACTATGGTGCTAACATCAAAGCATCAACTGCAAATATTAGAGAATTTGTGGTGATCATGTCATCGCAAAAAACTCCCATGGATTTGTATGTCCGACAATGGAACTTGGTAAATTTCTTCAATACGATTAGAAGCATATCATGAACTACTTACAGCATTCGAAAGCTCAGTTGCAGCCATAGATGACCGTTTTCCACTTAAACAACCCTGCCAGAAACAAGATAACATAATAAGATGGCAAGACCAGAAGAATGTGTTTTGATTAAAATCTAGGATCTAATAAAGGTGAAGGTAAGACAACGCACAACAATTATCTCATCATCCTTTTTGAAAGTTGATAACGCTTCCTGCATGAAGTTAGGGTTCTTTGACATTCCTGTATCCGGATGTGAGAGTATACCGATTGTTAGATAAGATAAAACAGAAACAATGAGATACAAAAGAAGTATTTAGGAATATAGTACGAAGTTTCTTATTAGGTCAACTAACAGAAAAGGGTATAATGACTCAGAAAAGTGTCAAGACAATTTGTCAGTTAATATGGTACTGGGAGGAGATCATTGGTGGATGACTGTTCTAATTTTGTTTCTCCCAGAACCTAAAATTCACTAAAACTTCTGTGGGAACTAAAAAGAATGACTCACAATACAAAAGTTATTAGTTGAAAGGTCCAAGTCAGGTTGTTCGATCAACTATTATCGGTCAAGCTTTTCCACGGACAATGCAGCTTGTCTTCAAAACAGAACTTTCTTAGATTTATATCCTCATGTTCTCTTGCAAAGAATAAATATTTAGCTGCTCCAAGATGATTGGTTGCTAGTGTTTGTGCAATCACACTAAAGCATACCGACAAAATGCAAGTAATTATGTGTTTGTTTATGCAGTATCACTGAACAGCCTGAGGGGAAACCTAAAAGATTTTATCTTAGAAATTGATGGAGAATAACTTGAAGGGCTCACTCAATCAGCTAACCTGAGCTCGACATATGTTAGTATGTGGGAACTGACTCAAATTGAATCAAAGTTGGGCTAAGCCAGAGATGAACCGAACCGGTTCAATCCATGTGAGAAACCCTCATGTGTATCACCCTCACGCCGCTGCTGTCTTCCTCACTGAGCGGGCCCCATTGCTGTGTGTGTGCTTGCATTCACACAGTGCACCATCGCCCTCATGCGGGGCGTTTCACATTGTGATCCTATCGCCATAGCCACCCTCGCTGCTTTGCCGCCTGCCTATGGTTTCGTGGCTCACTGCAGCCGTACACAATCGCCCGCCTACATTGCCTGTGGTCATCACAGCCCACGCCGCCGCCTCGCCCAATAGCTGCAGCCCTTGTCACATGCGAGTGCACTTGCCCATGGCACTCGCTGCAGCTGCCCATGTGCAACTGCTCGCCACCCATGATGCTCCCCGCTATAGTCTTCATCACCGCAATCACCGTAGCCGCAACCCACCCGTGTGCTGCTCACCGCAACCACCCGCATGTTGCTTGCCCTCCACCTTCCCTCACTCTTGTAAATGGAGCTTTAGGGGATGGCAAAAAGATATGGGAGATCTTCCACTTCAGCCCAAATCCAACCAAGACGTCAAAGCGTCTTCTTCGGTGAGTCTTTCACTGGCCTGCCATTGTCCTCTTGGCAGCAACCGCAAAGAGGAGGAAGAAGCTGGCCATTGACTCCGGTCAACATTGGTCAAATCTTGGTCAATCAGGGTATTTCTATAATTTCTGTTACTTCTTGTTTTTGTTGTATTTGGGCAAATTTGTTTTGGGTTTTTCTCCAAGAGAGAACGTCATTGTGTTGTGACTCCCCTATCGTTGTATGGTTCAAGTTCTTTATCGAGATTTTCTTCCTTGTGGATGTAGGAATAATGTTTGTGTCATAATCTGAACCACGTTCAATCGCTTATGTTTGTTTTGTGTTTTTGTCGTTCCATTTTTTCACCAACTCGATCTATATCTCATGACTATGTAACCTACTAATTCCCTCCCAACAAGTGATATCAGAGCCAGATTACAAAGTTACCAAGCTTTAATGGCCAACACGAGATATAAGATCAAAAAATTGGATCAAAACATCAACTGTTCTTTGTGGACGGTGAAGATGAAGGCTATCTTAACAAAGGAGAAACTTCAGAACACACTCATTGGGAAAGAGATAATGACAGGCACCCATGAAGAGAAAGTAGAAGCTGATCAGAATGCCGTGGCAACCGTATTCATGTGTATATCCAATGAAGCACTCTGGGAGGCTATCGTAGAACAAACAATAGCAAATGTTTGGGCCAAATTAGCAACCCTATATCAAGACAAAACCGTCAGGGAAGATGGCCCTCAAGTAGAGGTTGTTTCTATTACGAATGACATAAGGAACCTCAATATACCAGTACATTAGTGTCTTTGAACCATAATCATGAATCTAGAGAATATGGGCATCATCATCGAAGAAGATGGTACAAAGGAGGAGGAACCACAACCAACCGAGAAGGAGTGCCCCTATAACATTGCCCTTGGCCGGCTACGTGGCAGACCACATCCAAACCCAAAGTACGCAAACATCATCACCTACGCACTCACTATTGTTGAGGAGTTACAGAGTACAAAAGAGCTAACTTCATATAAGGAGACTCTTGATAATCCAAACTTGAAGAAGTGGCAACAAGCAATGACAAAGGAGTTTCAATTACTATTAAAAAATCATAATTGGGAATTAGTGAAGCCCCACCCAACAAGAAGCTGTTTAGGTGCAAGTGGCTCTTTAAGATCAAGGGAGAAGCTACAAGGCTCGTTTGGTGGCTAAGGGATAATATAGCCAGATTGCAGGTATCGATTACAAAGATACTTTTTCTCCGATTGTTAAACATACTTCTATTCGAGTCCTACTGGCCTTGGTAATAACACTCATTCAGGAGTTAGAGCAACTAGATGTGAAGATAGCATTTCTTGAGACTTAATAGAAGAGATCTACATGGAGCAAATGTAAGGGTTTAAGGAAAAAGGGAAGGAAAACCATGTTTGCTCCAAGGCAATGGTATAAATTATTTGGTCAGTTTATGCTTAATTCTGGATACAATAGAACACTTAGTATATCTAAAAGGGACAAGCAATTTCATAGAATATCTACTGTTTTACATTAACGATATGCTTGTTGTTGTAATAGACAAGTCTAAAATAGACAAGCTTAAGTATCTGCTCAAGGGAGAGTTTGAAATGAAGGACTTGGGAGCAGTGAAAAGAATTCTCGACATGAAGATTCATCATAACAGATCTGTCAGGAAGTTGTACTTATCCTAGGAGACGTACATAAAGAAAGTAGTGGAATAATTTGTCCTCCACTAACCGCACACTTTCGATTGTCAGAGTCCTTGTGTCCCCAAGACAAGAAAAAAAAAAGAAATAAAAGAGGTTCCTTATGCAAGTGCAGTGGGCAGTCTAATGTATGCCATGGTCTGTGAGCACCTTGATCTTGCTCACGTTGTCAGCGTAGTGAGCCAGTACATGGCAAACCTTGAAAGGGTTCACTGGGAAGCTGTTGAATGGAATCTTTGGTACCTTTTAGGAACCCAAAAGAATTGCTTAGTATTTGGAGGAACTAATGTCTCATTTGTAGATTTTTCAGATTTTGATTATGCTAGGGATCTCAACAAAAGGAGATCCATTACCGCTTACGTTGTCACCATAGAAGGGATCGCAGTAAGTTGTAAAACTGAGCTCCAATCTACTATTGCACTTTCAACGACCAAGGCGGAATACATAGCGATAACTAAAGAAATAAAGGAAGAAATTTGGCTAGGAAATTTGGTAAAGGAATTTACAAATCATAGAGCAGATGTCATTGTGCACAACGACAGTTAAAGCACGAATTTTCTATTCAAGGATCAGATGTACCATGATAGAACCAATCAAATCGGCGTCAGGTATCATTTTATTAGTGAAGTAATCACTAAAAAGGATGTTCTTCTTCGCAAAATTGATTCAGCTCACAATCGAGTGAACACGCTAACAAAGCCACTTCCTTTGGTGAAATTTGAGCACTGCTTGAATGTGGTCAACCTGTATCAAGCTTCAGTTTAATGCCCAACAGGATTTTTTGGGAGAAGAGAAGATAAAGTTTCTGAGCTAAACCAACACCCAATTTTCATCAAGGAGGAGAATTTGTGAGAACTGACTCAAATTGAGTCAAAGTCAGGCTTAGCCAAAGGTGAACCAAACCGATTCAACCTGCATGAGAAACCCTCACACGTATCACCCTCATGTCATCGCTGCCTTCCTCATCGAGCGGCCCCACCACTGTGCCTTCATTCACACAACACACTGTTATCCTCACATTGGGCATTTCATATCGCACTCCTCATCGCTGCAGCCATGCTCATTGCTTGCCACCTACCCATGGGCCTGCACCGCTCATTGCAACCGCACATAACCGCCTGCCTGTGTTGCCTGCGGTCCTCACCGCAGCCCACGCCACCACCTGCACTCACAACTATAGTCCTTGTCACACGCGACACTCACTACATCCGCCCATCACCCATGATGCTCCCGTTGCGGCCTTCATCACTGCAACCACCCACGTGCAGCTCGTCACAACCGCCCGCCGCCTGCATGTTGCTGTCCCTCCACCTTCCCTCATTCCCATGAATGGAGCTTTGGGGAATAGCAGAAAGATTGGGAAGGAAGAAAAAAGATGCAAGAGATCACCCACTCCAACACAAATCCAACCAAGACGTCAAAGCTTCTTCTCTGGTGAGCCCTTTATTGGCTTGCCACTATGCTCTTGATAGCAACCATAGAGAGGAGGAAGAAGTTGACCGTTGACTCTGGTCAACTTTGGTCAAATCTTGGTCAACAGGAGTATTTCTGTAATTTTTGTTGCATCTTGTTTTTGTTATATTTAGGCAAGCTTGTTTCGGATTTTTCTCCGGGGGAGATTGTCATCATGTTATGACTCCCCTATCGTTGTAGGGTTCAAGTTCTTTATTGGAATTTTCTTCTCCCTATGGATATCAGAACCATGTTAAATCGTTTGTGTTTGTTTTGTATTGTTTTTCTCATCCGATTTTTTTGCCGACTCGATTTATATCTGGTGACTGCATAACCTACAAATTCCCTCCCAACATAGCATTTAACAACAGCATTAATGAGCCACATCATCATCAAAGTTGACCAATAGTGTCACTCAATCAAGCCATTGGTGAGCCCATCTCATAGCATTAATGAGTTGTATGATCCATTCACACACTTCAACTTTCTTTCTCCCACTGCACATCTATGATGCTTCTCAACTCAAGTTCTAACTTAGGCACCGAAGGCTCTTCTGTCTTCTTGCATATCTAACCTCTGAATTCAAAGTCACTTCCCAATTTTAGTATGCCACTCGCATTAACTCAGTTCTAAGATGCTGCTTAGCTCAGCATAAGGACACGGACTAGGTCAGATCCACCATTCCTCATCAGCTAGATGATGAAAAAGTACATAAAAAGTTTGAAGTAAAGAAAGAACAAATAATGGAAATTGACAAAAAAAAAATAAAAAAAATTCAGAGACAATGCAAAAGGATTAAGATTTCAGTCTAATGGTTCGTTACCTGAGCTAGACTTGAACATGTAAGGAATGTTAACAGCTCCCACTGCATGCCCGCCACTGAATTCCTCTTCCGTCCTACAAATCCATCGAAATCCAAAAGACATTTATTAAACCAATGTCAAATTTCTACCATATCCAAACGGAGTCATTGCAGCGCCTTACAAGTTGCACTGCAACCAACCTGACATCGAGGTAGCGATGTCCCGCTTTGAGGAGCTCATGGGCGACGGCGACGGGGACAGATCTCGGCACGCCGGCTTCTTCGGCACTCACATTGGACGCCATCGACCTAATGCAACTGCAAAATCCATTTACAACGATTGTCACAACAAAGCAAGAGGCACAACATCTCGGAACCAAAACCAACCATTTGATCAGAACACCTCAAATGATTTGGTCGCGGAATCGTGGCACTGGATAGCAAACGCGGATGCATAGACCGGTAAGGTGCCAAAGAACGGATTGCCACCATCGGCACATTTCTGCAACAAAGGCGTTCGACGAAATGCCGTAACGCGTCAACCGCCGATAAGGTGAACACATAGCGAAATCCTTTTACCTCGTGAGGAGAGGAAAGAGGGGCAGAGGGAGGGATGAGCGGGAGAAGCAAGTAGAGGCCATGGATGCTTCCTCGGCGACGCTGTCGCAGCGGAGGCGATGAACGGCGGCGTTGCGACACGAGACACGGCGCTCCGTTCCGTCGACACCTCGTGGCCACGCAAAATAGAGAGAGATTTATCGTTGGACCCCGGAAACTACTAGGTGCACATCACCTGTTTTGGCCAAAACAGGGAACACGGTTCCTTGAAATGACGCCAGAATCGAGTGGCGTTTGGGGGGGGGCCACAACCTCTTCTGATGGAATAAACCGTGCCTCCTGCTTGAGAGAAGACAGCAAATCCCAACAATCTGCTACTCAAATAAAACGAGGGATTAGAAAAGCATTGAATAAATGATCTGTTTCTGATACTGCAAACAGCACAAATCACCTTCAGATTGAAGCAGACTTCCACATAGATCGACAAAACCTTCTCAGTTCTACTGACAACTCTGATTCAACATCAACAAAGAACAAAAGATCAACATGCACGGAACCTGCAGCACTATGCTGCGTACATCAATCTATAGCACCACAGTTGTGACCAAAAACACAATGAATGAATCAGGTTTATCAAGTAATTCCATCATACAGACCGAGAACATAATGACTTGTGTTAAGCCCTAATGAAGCATGACAAATGCCCACCATAAGAGTGTGTCTTTTCCATGCAACTAGAGAAGGTTCGCATCTGATAGATGCCGCAAAACAGGCAGCAACGCTCCAACTCAGCCATCAGTCAACCTGCTGGAGCCAATTTACTGGGGCATTAGTTGCAACACATTTCCGTAACACGAACACACAAAAACGAAAAGAGAAGACGAATGACACAGTACACATTTAATCGGAGGCTTAGAGAGCAAAGAAAGATTGGATTTTGTTACTGTTGCAGCTTTCCTGGAATCAATAGCAGTGGTCTCCTCTCTTACTCATGGGAAAGAGAAGTATACGGAGAAGGTGCTAACGTCGTCCCTCGTGTCCGACACTTGATCTGTGAGGAAGTGATGGACTTCTGCAGCCTTCATATTAACAAAATGCAATACATCATGAATGTGTTTCTTGATCAATTTGCCCAGAGCTTTAGTTTCTCCTTTTGTAATACAAGTTCACAACACCTGCTTGCAGTCTGGTAGCAGCTTGTCCCACATTTCACCCTATTTCCAATCTCCTCCATTATATATTGAAAATTTATTCCATCTTTTGATCAAATTTCCATCATTGATGAGAGCGAGAGAAGAGCTTGAAACCAAAAGAGAACCCCAGAGATCGACAAAACATAGCAAAACGTGAATGCAAGACTTAATGTGGTTCGACACACCCTGCCTATGTCTATGAAAAATATTAATTTTTTCTATAAGAAAAACCAGATACAAGGAAAACTCTCTCTTAAGTTATCTCAAATCCAAGAATGAAACCTTTGTAAATCCTCTCACATAAACTGCTCTTCCCAATGAGCATCCACAATTTCGTTCTCTGCCTCTCTCTCTCTCTCTCTCTCTCTCTCTCACCAAAACCTTGAAACTCATGATGTATTCACAAAACAAATCTTAATTCTCTAACGGCTTCTCTTCCTACTTGGATCCCTAAAATTTCGTTTTCTGTGCTTCTCTCTCTCTCACCAAAACCTTGAAACTCATGATATATTCACAAAAACAAATCTTAATTCTCTAATGACTTCTCTTCCTACTTGGATCCCTAATCCAAATACTTAGAATAGAATTAAGACTCCTAAAATACACATCAATCCAAACAATCTACTATTAAAACCTTTGAAGCAAATATAAGTCTCTTGTAGATGTTGGCCTCTTTTTTTTTTGCACTTCTCTACATACATGATAATCATGAACTACCAGATTGTATGCATACATTAAAACATTAAAACCTACAATCCAATTAATCTAGTCAAAGGACAGAATAAGGTTTTAGCTTCTTAAAACATTAAAACCATGTATATGCAGATAAATCATAATATATTAATATGTCTATGTGAGAAATTTACTGAATAATCACAAAACTCTATTAAGGAACCTGACTTCACTGAGACTCTGGATTTGCAAAATGACTAATTGCAGTAACATGCCTCTTCTTCCTAACTTTCTCTTTGCCCAACCTTGACCAAGAATTTTCCGCAAAGGACAACAATATGATCTAAAGCCTATTCGAACAAAGCTACAGATACCTGATCATTAAAAAGGTTGGGAAAATATCACGAGGATTGCAGCATTTTTAGATGGTGACGAACATACATTTGTTATTAAGAAATCTAATGGCTATTGTATTTGCTACAGTGTTTCCATTAGCGAAAAGAGTTTCATAACCAGATGCATGCCACAGTTTGAAGGGACCCAAACAATCGGGCATAGTTTAACACTTAGCTACAAAGCATTGAAGACCTTGGTGGAATTCAGACAATAAGAAGTTGTTCATTTCTGCATATAGATCAGAATATAGGACTTACAAAATGAGCTTTTATTCCACTTAAATTTGGCAGACTTCCCACAAAGAAGATTCATTTATTTATGCATACTGATCAGAATATAAAAGGACTCAAAATGAGCTTTTGTTCCACTAAAGTAGAGCAGAATTCGACAACGAGGCTTCATTCAACTATGCAAACAGATCGGATTATAAAAGAACTTCCAAAACGAGCTTTTTTCCACTGAAGTTGATAAGAATTCAACAATGAGGCTTCGTTCAAGCATGCAAATAGATCAGAATGTGAAAGGACTCACAGAATGAGCTTTTGTTCCACTACAATTGGGCTGAATTCGGCGTCCTATCAAGAAGCTTTGCTGCTCGCAGCCACATTGGCACTGCTATCGACCACGAAACCCCTCTCCACAGCATAATCTACAAAACTAGACAAAGGCTGCACCTTGTCCCCGTACTTGTCCCCAAACCTCTCCAGCTCCTGCTTGGCCTTCGTCCTGAGCTCCTCCACCATCTCCAATGCCCTCTCCATCCCCAGTGCCGTGACCACGCTCGCATTGCTCCTCAACTTCCCGGCCCCTCCGTTCGACTCCATCAGCACGTCGTCCACCAGTTGGTACAGCACCCCCATCGTCCGGCCGTACCGCCTCAGCGCCCCCAGTTCCTCATCACTAGCGCTGCCCAGCAGCCCCCCGCACACCGCGGAGCACTCGGCCATCTGACCGAATTTCTTCTCCAGGACGAGGACGACCTCCTCCTCGCCTCCGCAGGAGGCGCCGGATAGGTCGAGGAGCTGGCCGGCGGCCATGCCGGTGGACCCGACGGCGCGGGCGATCTCGGCAAGGACGCGGAGGACGGCGAAGTGGGAGACGAGGTCGGGCGACGGGGTGCGGGGGATGATGTACTGGTAGGCGAGGGAAGAGGGCGTCGCCGGCGAGGACAGCCATGTCGACCCCGAAGAGGGCGTGGGTGGAGGGGCGGCCGCGGCGGAGAGGGGCGGCGTCCATGCAGGGTAGGTCATCGTGGACGAGCGAGGCGGCGTGGATCATCTCGAGGGCGCAGGCAGCGCGGAAAGCAGCGGAGCGGTGGCCGCCGACAAGCTCGCAGGCGGCGATGCACATGATAGGCGACGCGCGCTTTCCGCCGGAGAGGACCGAGTGGCGCATGGCCTTGTGGACGCTCTCCGGGTAGCGGATCGGGACGGTGGAGTCGAGCTCTGCCTCGATCTCGGAGATCAAGGACGTCCAGTAGCCGCGGAGGTCGAAGGCAGCGGCGGCGGCGGAGCAGCGGAAGGGGAGGGAGAGGGGGCGGGGTTTGGGGACTAGGAGAGAGGATGGCGGCGGCATTTTGGGACTGGAGACCTTGGGAAAGAGGAGCAAGGGAAAGGCGGAGGCCATGGAAGGACGTGATCGCGATGACGACGATAAAGAAGACGATTGGGGATAATTTGTTTGCTTCGCTTATAATTGTCAACGTTACTATTTGTGGACCCCCTCTTTTCACTATTGATTTTTTTACTGTTTATGATCATCTCATTATTATTATTATTATTATTATTATTATTATTATTATTATTATTATTATTATTATTATTATTATTATTATTATTATTATTATTATATTTTAGGATAGCTTTGAATACAACACAGATAGATATATGTTGTTGGTTTTCTATTTAAAAAAATTAGATATTTTTTCTAAAATTTTCAACATTGCCTTCTTCTTCTTCTTCTTCTTCTTCCATTCCGAACCTTGAGACATGTGATCGTGGCAAGCAGATGGGACGATGAGAACTTTTCCGCGCCCATGATCATTGCCGATCTTGACTTCGGCGCGAGTCGAGCATAGGTCTGACCCAGGATCCCATGCACCGAAGCACCCGGCGAGCTCAGCTTGAAGCTGAGCTCCAGATGAGCAAAGCAGTCGTCGTCCTCAGCTATGTCGTACCCGTGCACCCTCGATTCTGTTGGGGTTGGAGGAGCAAGGAACAATAAAGAAACAGAATACTACGATTGAAGAGAGAATGCCCTTAATCTAGAAAACCAACGTAGTATTAAAACAAGAGGAACAATATTGAACACTTACAAATATTCTTCCAAGTGCTCACACCTTCTCTACTTGCTTCATTAACTCTGGTCCTATTTATAGGACCTCATGATAACAACCACTCTAACAACCATTCTCTATCATATCACCAATGATAGAGTTAGTTATTGAAACCACCCTAACCACCTAGATCATGGTGAATATTTAGATAACCACCTAGATCATGATAACTACTATGAATCAATTCTTAACACTCCCCCTTGATTCATAGTTACATACACCAATTTGAGACATAAAATAGATATGTTTTTGAACTGGAAGCGACTTGGTGAGTATATCCGCAACTTGTTCATCTGTGCCACAATATTTTATTGCTATGGCTCCACTTGCTACAAGATCCCGGATGAAATGATACCGGATCTCTATATGTTTAGTTCTTCCATGAAAGGTTGGATTTTTGTCATTGCAATTGTAGCTTTATTGTCACAAAATAGTTATTGCTTTCCATTTGTTCTTGATGAAGATCTTTAAGAAGTCTTCTAAGCCATATTGCTTGACACGCGATGTTGTAGCTACATATTCTGCTTCCGATGTTGATAATGCAGTTGTTGCTTGCTTCTTTGAACTCCAAGATATAACATCTGATCCAAGGCTAAAAATATTGCCCGAAGTACTTTTTCTATCATCCAAATCTCCTTGTTGCTGTGAATATCCTATCGCTACAAGCCGAGCTTTATGCTTTTGAATACTTCCATCTGCATTATATTTTGTTTTGTAAACCCATTTTAATCCAATAGCTTTTTTTTCCTTCGGCAGATTCATTAGCTCCCAGGTTTCATTCTTCTCAATTGAGTTGATTTCCTCTTTCATTGCTTTTCTCCATTCCTCTTTTTCAACTGCTTCCTCAAAAGTTATAGGATCTGAAATAAATAAAGCAAATGTTGAATCATAAATTTCTGTTAGTGATCTAAACTTTCTTGGAGGAGATTCATCCGAGGATTCAGAATTTGAATGCTACTATGTGAGTGATGATAAATTTGTTGGAGCAGGATCTGTACTTGATTCGTGGAGTGTGTACTATCTCGGAATCTGAGTTTGTGTTTCTTCTTCTTTTGACTCCCAATTCCAACTTGCCCTTTCATCAAACACAACATTTCATTAATAATAACTTTGCTACAGGATTATATAATCGATATGCTTTGGATTGTGAGGAATAACCAATGAAAATGCATTTTTCAGATTTTTCATCAAGCTTGTGGTGATTTTGTGAATTCACCAAAGCATAAGCAATACAACCAAAAATTCTTAGATGGTTTACACTTGGTTTTATACCATACCAAGCCTCAAAAGGAGTGCGATTCATAACGGCCTTTGTTGGTGAAATATTCCATTATACACTTCGCCAAAACTGATTTGGAAGATTCTTTCCTTTAAGCAAACTTCTTGCCATTTCTACGATCGTTCGGTTTTACGCTCACTACACCATTTTGTTCCGGTGTATATGGTGTCACATCAATTCCTGTGAATACTATTTTCTTTACAAAAAGAATTAAACTCATTAGATAGAACTACACCATCTCTATCTGTCCGAAGTGTCTTTATGCATCTACCACTTTGCCTTTCTACAAGTGCCTTGAATTTTCGAAAATTATCAAATGTTTGATTTCATTTCTAGAAAATATACCCAACTCATGCGACTATAATCATCGAAATAATAGAAAATATCGACTTCCACCAAACGATTTTGTATTCATAGATCCACATAAATCGATGAATTAATTCAAGACAATCGATGCTCTCCATGCTTTTCCAACAGAAATGGTTTTTACTTTGTTTGCCATAAATGCATCCTTCACATACATCAAGTGTGTTAATTTTAGGCAATCCAAAACCATTCCTTTTGCTTTAACCTTAAGCCCTTAATGTTAAGGTGTCCATATCTTAAATGCCACAAATTAGACTCATCCCTTTGAGTTGCCTAGAGCATGCTTTTCAATATTTGAAACATCAAGTGGAAACATCTTATTTTGTGTCATGCAAACCTTTACCATAATCAAACCAGATTTTTATCTTTAATGGTGCATGAACCATCATCAAATATAATCGAATATCCATGATCGATAAGTTGTCCAACACTCAACAAGTTATGTGATAAACTAGGAACAAAGAAAACATTATCAAGGTGTTTTACCTTCCTTGACTTGTCTTCACCTCAATTGTTCCTTTTCCTTCCACTTGGATTTGCTTGTTATCTCCAAGTCTAACATTCAACTTGTGAGTTTCATCAATATCTCTAAATATTGATCTTATGCCCCATATATGATTAGAACATCCACTATCCAAAACCAAATATCATTTGAGATATCATTAACATGTGAGTGAGTCATAAATAACTTACTATTGTCTTCATTTTCCTCCACATAGCTTGCTTGCTTTTCTCTTTTCCAGCAATCTACTTTCATGTGGCCAAACTTTTTACAATAGTGGCATTGAATTCTATTCTTGTAGTTTTTCTGATCATAATGGCATTGCTTTTGTTCATTATGCCCATCAAAGTGTCCTCTTCCTCTTCCATTTCCTCTACCACGAAATCCTCCTCTCCCACGAGATCTTCCTCGTATTTTTGTCTTCTTTCAAGTAGAAGACTCCCTTAATCTGAAACGCTTTTCTTCATTTTTCTCAAATGACTGCTCAACCTTGCTTCGTACTTGCAAGGAACCCATTAGTTCAGCAAATGAATATGTAGATAAATCTTTTGATTCCTCAATCATGCAACAACATGATCAAATTTCGGAGTTAAACTTCTCAAAACTTTTGCAACAATTATATGATCATGAAGATGTTCGCCATAAGTTTTCATTTGACTAACAATTTCAGTCACTCGAGAAAGAAAATCTTGCACCGATTCATTATTTTTCATAACCAAAATTTCAAACTCACGACGAAGGGTTTGAAGCTTTACCGTAATCACCCTTGATGAGCCTTGAAATTCGTTTTGAAGTATCACCCAAGCTTGCTTTGAGGTTGTCGCTGCAATTCTTGAGAATATTGTCTCATGTATAACTTGTTGAATGAAGAACAATGCCTTTGAGTCCTTCTTTCTGTTCTCCCTCAGCCTGGTTTCCTCATCTGGATCTGCATATCCATTCTCTATTAAGTCCCAAAGATCTTGAGACTTAAATAGAGTCTTCATTTTGATACTCCAAAATTCATAACTTTTCCCCGAGAAGATGGGAATAAGGGGTTGAGACATGGAATTGCCATTAAACGTCATATTGCCCGTTCAGATTGAAACAAGGCTGATACCACAAATGTTGGGGTTGGAGGAGCAAGGAACAATAAAGAAACAGAGAATACTACGATTGAAGAGAGAATGCCCTTAATCTAGAAAACCAACGTAGTATTAAAACAGAGGAACAATATTGAACACTTACAAATATTCTTCCAAGTGCTCACACCTTCTCTACTTGCTTTCATTAACTCGGTCCTATTTATAGGACCTCATGATAACAACCACTCTAACAACCATTCTCTATCATATCACCAATGATAGAGTTAGTTATTGAAACCACCCTAACCACCTAGATCATGGTGAATATTTAGATAACCACCTAGATCATGATAACTACTATGAATCAATTCTTAACAGATTCCTCTGCGGTGATCGGCACCACCCTCGCCGTATCTCCGCGGACCGTAACTTCCACCGCCACGTTGTTCTCCGCCGCAACGCTGCTCGATCACAACCTCGCTCGAGACTCCTGCATCGCGCCTCCCGACGGATCCGACGCCCGCTCCGTCGAGTTGGATGTGGATGTTGTCGCCGGTCGTGCCACCGTGAGGCCTTCTCGCCGACGAACAGGTGCCGGCCGAAAGAGGACCCCGATGGACTGGACCCGGTGAAGTCCTCCTTGCGGTTGTTCTTCCCGATGAAGTGGCCGTTGATGTGGATGCCGGCGTCGGAGACAAGGCAGAAGTCCCTGTCTTTCCTCCCGTGGAAGTAGAACATGATGCCGTCCCTGCCGATGAAGCGAGGGTCTTGGCACACCGCTCCGGGCTTGTCACGAGCTGCCAAGGTTCTAAGATGAACTGTGCATTTGCGCTAACAGTAATAGAGATGAGAAGAGAGAAGCTTACCACAATATGGTTTGCAGATCCTGCAGTCTACTTGGCAGAACTTAGGACATCCAGGAGGACAGGTGTGGGGGACGCCGTAGCATCTCCAAAAGTAAGGGTTCTTGCAGTAGGCTTTTGCAGGCTTAGCACACACGCTGCAGAAGAAACAGCTGCTTAGAGCTAAGAATAGCAGCCAGGTAAACCTCATGTTGCTTCCTTTTCCTCCTCCTCCTCGTCCTGTTACAGCTTGAGCTTGATAAGGTCGAAGTCGGAGGGTTCTTATATAGACGGAGATGCTTAGACATGCCGTTCCGGTGGAGAACGAAGAAGAAGATAACAAGAAATTAGGTCTTGCCTGCCTAACCAAAAAGACAGTCTAATCTCTCTTAATTTCTTTGGTGTGTTCACTAATCTGAAATCTGATGAAGAGCACAAGTGATCTTTGATGCTAGCCAAAGAAAAGAAGAACAAATCCTGCATTCCTTCGTGGGAATTTGAAGGCAGATGCATAGCTTGAAACGTTGACTTCTGCATCTTCAACACCCACACTGGTTGACTTGAATTGTTGGAGTCTGGTGGATCGCTTGTGAAACAAGATGACTGTGTGTGAATCTGCATCCTCATCTAAGCAAGAAATAGATGACTGAGATCGATAGTAGAAAGTCAAATTAATGGTGACAGAATCAGGTTGAAGTCCATTGCAGGGATTCATACCATGCCGTCCAGGGGTCACTGAGTAGTGCAGCAGACCTAACGATGTTTCACGGACCTTGTTCTTCCCCATCTATACGCACTACCTATGCCTGGTATTATCCCTAACATCGAAGACGAAGAGCGATTAAATTTGGCAGAAACTATTTTTTTTTCTAATTTGGTAAAGATCATGAACACAAGATTTACGTAAAATAATCAGTCTATTTATTTATGTCCATAGCAAAAGGAGGAAAATTAAATTCTTTTCATAATACTTGTTAGGTTGATTAAGACTGCCAACAAGTTCGAGGTGTAAAAAGTGGTCATGCTTTACTGACTTTGAGGTTTGGTGCAGCAAGAGCTAGCAAATTGACACAAGGTGTGTGTGTGTGTGTGTGTGTGTGAGAGAGAGAGAGAGAGAGAGAGAGAGAGAGAGAGAGAGAAGGCTTCACATAAATGGTATTGTTTAGGGTCCAGTACTTTTCATCATTATCTGGGGAGGAACGACGAGAAGAGAGCATGAAATGACTGTATTAAAACTTGGGAAGGACGATGGAGCAGCAGCTGAATTCCTCCCTTCTGTCTCCTATTGTACCGTCAGCGATGATCTCTCAACCCCACCTCACCACCGCTTACTGCTATCATCCCTCGTTCGCGCAGTAATTCACAGAACACACTCTTTGCATGCATTTATTGCCCTGGCTTAGTCTCACTGGCATCCCTGTCGTTTACAATGAGTACTGTCTTCCTCCTTGTGTCGATGATGTGTAAGTCTTGCATCAAACCAAGAGGAGACCACAGCATGGCAGCTCTACTTTTCATGTCAGTTGGTCTCTTTAAACTTGGTTTTACAGTGCTCCTGCTTGAGCCAAGGAATAAGTAGTTCACGGTTTTGGAATACGACACTTCACGAGGAAAGGAAAGGGAAGCTTTGGTCCAGCTTCTCATGACATTGGAGGAGCTTAGCTCGTCCTGTAGCATCTGAAGCAGCTCAAGATCAAGTGGGGGAGCTCCGAAGGATGATTTGCAGAGTTGTTCTTGCATCTTGCAGACTCATGTGGATCATGTGAACGTAGTGCAGCCTATTTATATTTGATGGGCGCCACTTCTTCGTACTGGGCACATCAGAATACAGGGGAGGGGAAAAGATGGAGTTCTCCCATGATCCATATGTCAGACATGTTTCTTTACGTTAGATTTGGACAGACCACAGACCTCAACGTTATCTCTGAGCCAGTGGCAGCTTTTCTATTCCTTAGCTCGCGTTTGTATGGGAGTTTGGGGTTGCGCAGCAGTGAAGAGTGAGGTGCACAAGGCAGGAAGAAGCACTGGGACATCCAATTTTGTTTTGTCTCCGCTTCTCTCTAATTATGATCACACCGCAACCAAAAAGTCACGCCATTCCCACCTTCTCCACTCATTGTTCGTCTCTTTTAAGCTTTTCTTGGTCTCAAACAATGAGCATACCTCTCTCTCTCTCTATAAGTATACTCCATCTCTCACTCGTATTCAATGGCTGCGGTGTGGTTGTTGTCATGTGGGTTTAACAAAGGGTCTCTCACAGAGGTTATTTGGCATTCTGTCCACCTCCAGGTACTGATCCTCTCTTGTACATCCCCAAGGAGAACAACAAATCGATGGAGGTGGGCATCCTGCCAACTGACCTCTGTTGGCTTCTCTTTGTGAAACTCATATGATAGATCTTTTCGCCGAGTATAATTCTGCCGCATAGAAGAAGAAGAAGAAGATGAAGAGGAAGAAGGTGAGGATTATGACCTATAAATACATATGTATGCATGTATTGAAGTCTCCTATTAGGTTTCTTTTGTTCCTGGCAATTGTAACACACCATCATTGTATGTTTGAAATCGCGTTGACTGCTTTCTTTTGCCTGTGCACACTGGGAATGATTGCCATAAGCAGATGCTCAGGTCCCTTTGCTTTGCTTGTGTTGCGTTTTGCCTTTTCTCCTCCTTAATTGTCACTCATCTTTCTTGGACTACTACATGTGTTTCCACATGCAGATCGAGTTCCCCACCAGGTCGGGAAGAGGATGAGAGATGACAACATCAAAAGGTTTGAACAATTCAAGATTTGCTTTCTTCTGTTCATTTTCTCCATCTTGCCCCAACTTTTGATTTGCTGCGTAAGGACATGTACTGTTTTTTGAGCTTTGTGCTGAAGCTAGAAACCAGGACTTCCATCTCTCATCTCAGTCTTCATCCATCAAATGATGATGGTATGTTCCTGGGCCTCATCTCTTTCTACTCTTCTTTTGTTTCTCTATTTTGCTCTCTTTACCGGTGGAAAATGACTTCACTTAACCTCATCTCAGCTTCTGTCTTCTTTTGTTTTGGTTGCCCACACTCGAAAAGAAAGATCTATATCATCCGGAATTATAGATATACCTTCCTCTCAAGTTAGAAAAAACATGCTCTTTTTTCCCTTTTCTTTTCTTGTTTCTTTTCCCACTGTGCTTGTTAGGGTTTTCTTACTTGTTGGCCATATTAGTAGATAATTTACTCTCAAAGAAACTAAGCAACAAGTATTACTGCTGCATGTAATCCTCCTTGCATCAGAGACCATCAGTTGCCCCAGGAAGGAATTGTTTCTCTTCTTTTGGTGCTAGAACAGCTGTCTTTTGCATGTACGGTGGAGATAAGATACGATCTCTGTTGAAGAGAAGAGATATATGAGAGAGAGAGAATGTACTGGTAAACCCCCAATACTGAAGAAGCAGGCAAGTGCATGAGCAGCTCTCCCATGTGTCTGGTGCTGTGTAATTATCGACATGGCTTCTCTCTTCTTGCTTGACTTTTCTCGATGGGATGACACATTTATTGCTTCATTCCATCTCTAAGTCCATTGTGTGGGTGTAGGAGAGAAATAGATACCTGGACATCAAAATGGTGGAGCAAGAGGTAGGTTGATGTCATCATTGCCATTGCACCAGCATTGCTGCTTCTTGTGGAGCAGGGATCTAATGATGGAAGGGAGAACACTTCAGGCTTGCTTGGGAATCTCAAAGTCTTAGCAGACAACTTGAAGTCAGAAGGGAGGAAGAATGCACAGTGATTTCTTACTCCCAAATTGCATCTGAGTTCACATAATATACTGCTGATGTTTTCAAAGCTTGACACTACTGGCATTCTCTGGATATGTGTATATTGATCTCAAAATTGCCTACTATCTTCAGGTTTAAAATACACATTCAAAGCTTATGTTTGAATGCAAATCTCCTCCTGAAGCTTGCACCAACATCGTTTCTATCTTTGTCAACAGATGATATGTGAATTTGTGACAACATATTATTGCAGACCTTCTTCATTACCTGGACATTGCTTCCTTGTCAAGTTAATGTAGTAGAAAATGCTCTTCATGCTCCTCTACTAACTGCTGCTGAGTTCTTAGCAGTCTCAATCCTGAGATCTTTAATCATTGTCTTTTCATTTAAAAGTATTCATCCTTTCATCTTCAGGACATACAACAATGACAATAAAACATCTATTTAAATATATATTATATTTATATGTTGTGTAATTCAATTAGATCATCAACTTATTTCACTGATGTAATCTGCGGTGTTCATCATTCTCGGATAAAACATATAATTATTGACTTTTAGTTCATAAAAAATCAAGTTGTCAAACATTAACCACGGATTTCTCACATCTAGACCTTTGACGAATTAGAAAACTTATGAGATACTCCACTTACGTAATTCCAAGATTGATATTTATAACAAAAGCTCAATCTTTTTCTATCCATCTGTCTCCGAGATCAGATGCATACCTCTGCGCGGTTATCCATCTGTCTCCGTGATGCGTACTACGCCAAGAAGGAAGAGCCGGAAGAGAGAGAGAGAGAGAGAGAGAGAGAGAGAGAGAGAGAGAGAGAGAGAGAGAGAGAGAGAGAGAGAGAGAGAGAGAGAGAGAGAGAGAGAGAGAATTCGTGTCCGAACTGAGTCAGACCAGGGTCGGATCAGGCCAACCCAGTCCGGACCAGCCGGACCAAGGCGCGACTTTGGTTCGGCTAAGGCTCAGAAAATTCGGCTCCCGGATCTGTTCAGGTCCAGTGAGTTGGCTAGCGAAGCAGTAGGGCTCGTGGCTCGGGGGTCGGCGCGGCGCGGCGCGGCCTGGAGAGGCCTACCGTCTGTGGCTCGGCGCGGCCTAGTGCCTGAGGCCTATGCTGCAACCCAGCCCGCTGTGGGCTAAGCCAGCGCTGAGCCGAGAACTCAGCCCACAACGCCTGTGAGAAATGATTAAACCCAATCGACCCCTAATTTAAACCGAAC